>VZRX01004880.1:130183-180847 GCA_013398075.1 Notiomystis cincta
TGGGGCCCGCGGTGGGCGGCTCCGGTCGTCCCTCAGCGCGAACGAAGCGGGTGGGAGAGCCGAGGCCGGGCCGGGCGGAGGGAGGGAGGCGAAGCCCCGCGGGGCTTCCCGGGCGTCGCTTCTCCTCGGCCCGGCCCGGCCTCGCCTCTCCGTGTTCCCTCCTCCCAGCCACTCGCGGCCGTGGAGCCGCTGTCAGCCCAGCCAGGGTCATGGTGGTGATGCTGCCATGGAAGGGGACCTCCAGCCCGTGTGTTTGAAGGGCTTTGTTGTTTGTAAGTTCAGATCAGGAGAAGTTTGCTGTGGTGAAAAGCAGATTTATTTGGGTTTACGTGCACTGGAGTCACAACTGGAACGATGATGAACTGTCAAAATAAATGTGGAGGTGAAGCTGATTGTTTAACAACAGCAACAAAAAAAATCTGTGTAGCTTTAAGATGTTTAAGTATTTAGCCAGGAATACTTAGTGGCATTTTCAGGGCTTTTTGTTTTGATTTGTGTTTTGATTTGTAGCCAGATTTTGTCCTTGGTTACACCTGTATCCATTCACACCATGCCTCCAACAGAACTTACTCTGGTGTGATTAAGGGAGGATTTGTTCACTCCCACAAACCTCCACATGGTTGGTGTTAGACTCATGTAAGCAGTAAGGAACAAATGCTGAGGTAATGTCCAGACTCAATTTATCCACCATTTCTCACCTGGTGAGCCCATCCACAAGTGCCCTGCTCATAGCAGAGAAACCAAAAGTGTGCATACGTGTTTATCGGCAGGAGAGACATTTGTATGCTTCAGTTTCGGACAAAATTCTGTTTTTCCTCAAACAAAGACCTAGTTTGTGTTATTAAGCATTTTTATGGGAATAAGGACTCGAGAATTTGGCTGTAGTCCCTTTTGGAGAGGAAGTGAAGAGCAAGTTTGGAACTTGGTAGGGCATTTTAGAAAATGTCTTTATTCTGTTTCACTTCTTATTTGTTTATTTTCAAGTTGAAAATAATTGCTGTGCTCTCTTCTCTTTGCCAAGCCAAGCATGGCTACTACTTGCATCCTCTCATAATCCTGTACTACTAAAAAGGAGCACAGCTACATTACCCAGTTCTGCCAGCTAATATCACATTCAGATAAAACAATAGCTTGCACACTGAGACTTGACATACTTTTAATGTTCATGTGATAGGTGGCACGTTTTGACCTAACGATTTCATGCTGCGTTAAGAAACAATGTCACAAAATCGTTGTTAGGTGCTTTTTTCCTGCAGCTCCGTATGTGTGTTGAGAAACTTGTTTCTGAAGATCAGAGGGAGATGAAGGTGTCTAAGGCACAAGCCCAGTGTGACAGGAATTACTCTCTGTGTTGCATGGAGCAGCCTGGAGTTTTTATTGAAATTCTGGTGTTGATGAGGAGGCTGTGAGTGGCTGGTGGAGCGAGACACCTCAGCCTTGGTGAGATGTTTAGGTGTGAGTGTGTTTGAGGTGAGTCAGGAAGCTTTGGGTGCTGTGGAGAGGTGTCCTGGTATTCATATATCTCATGCTGTGGCTCTGCCCCCAGCTCGTTGGAGGCCATGGAGATTTCCCCCAGGTTCCAGGAGACTCTTGTGCCCAGAATGTAGACAAGACTTTCCCAGCCCATGCTTTGTGCTTGAACTTCAGCCTTTCCTCAGGCTTAGCATAGCTAAAAGGGTGCAGAGAGGGTGTTTTGTCTGCTTGGTGTGAAAAACTGTGAGAGGGAAAGTGCAGAACATTTCACCCACTGCAGGATCTAAGCCCATGGCTCAGAAGAGGGGACACAGGTGGCTAGTGGCTCGTGCAGGAGGGGACAGCCACGTGGGAGGACCAGGCTGAGCTCTCTGCTTCTGGGGACATCCTTGCAGCTGTAGGGGTGTGGGTTGGCTGGCTGTGAGGTGTCACCCCAGGACCTTCTTATGTACCAAGTTGCAGAAAAGGAGCAAGAAACTTCCACACAGCTTGATCTCACCTGTCTTTTACTGAATGCCTTTGTTTTTTATTGGGGTGACTGAAAAATCCCAAACTGTGCAAAAATACCAGGTTGTGTGAAGCTTGTAGCTGGCAAAGAGACACAGGTGGTGCACAAGAAAATGCATCCCATGCCACTGTAACTTCAGGAGGAGTCGCCTGATCTGTTATGGTTATGTTGATAAAAGTTCCCATCCCTTGAAGCAAAACTTTACCAGCTCCCACTCTGGGAACTGCTTTTCTGTCCAGGTGTCAGTAGCCTTCTGATACTCCTCAAGTGTAAATTGTTTGGTGTTGAAATAGAGGCCATCTGCTTATGGTTATCTGTCTCTGCATTTATGGCACCCCATACCTTGATGTCTCTAATGTTTGTGTGGGGAATACAGAGGGAATTAAATGAAGACAGTGGGATTTTTTCCTTCTTGGAGTGACAGTTGAGCAATTCCAGTGTCATTGCAGATGTGGCCAGACTGATCCTTGCCTGGCCTTGCAAGACTTTAATGTAGCTGTGTGCAATATGGGCCTGTCCCCTACACTTGGGGGGGCATTTTGGAGCCTTGACCTTCAGAAACCAGCCCTTAAATCTGTAGTAAAGCAGCTGAGATGTGGTCCTACAGTTTGATTCACCAGAGTCTCATGTGAATGGCCTTGCTGGGACTGACAGCAGCAAGCTCTGTGGTTCACTCCAGAGCTGTTACTCACACGTTGCTGCCCTGGCCTCCCCAAAAGCCCCAGCCTGGAGAAGCAGGAAGGCACAGACACTCCGTGCCTGTGTTAGTGTTACCGGTGGCTTGGCGAGGTGACTGCCTTTCCCAGCTGTGCTGCACTGCTGGTGTGGTGTGTTTGTTACCAGCAGTGGTAGCATGAGGTTCTCCAAACCCAGGTGGGCGTTTTAGACACCAGTTTGGCAGGGAAAGGTCATTTCTCAGAACGTGATAAATCAATCCGTTGGAGTGACTTTCTCCATGATGTGCTCTGGCAGTGCTGGCAAGGAGGCTTCTGCAGAGCTCTCTGGTGAGGTGAGATTTCAGGAAGGTGTTTGTGTCCCTCCTACCCCGTGGTGCAGAGGTGTCTGGGCAGGAGACTGACGTGCAGTGGTGAAGATGGTTTGCTGTGATGAGAAAGGAAATCTGACCTGAGTGTTAAGATGGCTTAAAGCCTGGGAAGTACTTTATGTTTCCTGAGTCAGCTCTGACCCTCCCTATGGAGTAAGCAGTTGGTTTCAGGTTTTCTGAACACTGAGTAAGGTAATGAGTTTTTTCTGTGGATGTTTGTTTAGCTTCAACTCAGGCAGCTCATCTGACAAGCCTGAAATGGGACACAGATATTTATAAAGCACAGATAGAAGTGGGGCGGGAAGCGGGGGACTTGCATTTAAATGGGGATTCTTGCTTCATAAAACTGTCACAATTTCTCACTGTGCATTTGCTGAGCTAATTTCTGTTCAGCACACAGGCATTAGTCTGTTTCGAGACCATGCTAAATTATCGTCAGGTAAAGCCCAATATAATTAATTACAAATGAGAAATGCTGACAAATATTTGTCAAGGAGCTGTTTAATGAGCTTCAAATTCTGTGTCAGATGATTCCATCCACCTAGTGTAAATAATTTTTAAGCAATTGTTCCACAGCATTTGTGTGGTTTAGGCAGATGTTAGCTGCAGCACTTGTAGAAGTTGCACAGATAGTAGAGCCTTGATGGAGAAAAGCTTAACAGCTGATCGGGGCTTTAAAATAGAGACACCACACAAACAAAATGTGCAAGTAGCAGGAAGGTTTTGAAGATCCTGTGGTCTCAGTTGTGTGTCTGTGTGCACTGACAGTGTGGCTCTGTGTATGCATCTGAATGCAGGAATTTGCTTTAATAACTGGTGTGTGATACTCATCTGTAGGCACGGCCCACTGAAAATAGAAATAGCTTGGCTGTGTGACAGCAGAAGCTTTGAGCTGGACACCAGAATGGCTGGCTTGCTGTGTGCTTTTCCTCCCCAGATCATTCTCTTCTCACCAGTCTTCTAGCTGGCCTGATTAGCCTGTTTGCTTAAATTCTTTGAGATTTCAAGCAAGTTTGTTCTGCCTTGTCTCTATCCCTTCATATTTCAGAAGGAATTTGATCTTCCTGCCTTACCACAGCAGCATCATAACATCAGATGTTTGTTTAGTGCTGTCAGCAAATCTTGGAGGCCCTTCTTGTGTTTATTGACTGCTTAGATGCTTAGGTGTTTGTGCCAGACTCTGTTTGCACATGCAAGTCTGCAGATTTAGACCAGCAGAGAAAAGAAGGGAGTAACTAAATGAAGATATCTGGGGATGAGGAGGGGCATTAAGCTCTGTGTGACACTGGGATATCATATGAAGCAATGTGTTTATTATTTTCAGTGTGTATTTAGAGGAAACAGTAAACTGACCTGAGATTAAATTTTGAGATAACCTTGACAGAGCAGCTGAATATCTTGATGAAAAACTCAGTGACCCAATCTGAAAAAACAGCAACTCAAACTGAAAGTGGGACTGAAAACAGCAGGATGTGTATTCCACAAAAGGAATGTCTGGGGTGATGTTTGAAACATATGTTGCTATCATTGGGGTATCTGAATACTTTGAAAATACTTAAAAATTACTTTGTGGAGCCTGGTACCTTTTTGGGAGGCAAGGCACTACTAACTCCTGTTGATTGCAGTAGCTGTTGGAGAGCTAGGGCTGTCTCTTCGGGCAGTTAATGGCCAATGATTGAGATTGTTGCATAAATATTCTTTTAAACTCCTGAAGGTAAGCATGTAATGAAGGTGGAGATTTTTGCCATTCCCATAGTTGGTAGTGGGAGGCACAATGGCATTGAGTTGAAGAAGGAAGAGTTTAAACTATAAGGACAAGTTCTTTTAGATGAATGTGATTCAGTTCATCTCCACTAGCACCACTCTTTAGGATTAGCATTAATGAGAAATATGCCTCATATCAAAAGACAAAAGACATCCTTATCCTCTCTTATCTTGGCATCACTTTTTCCTTCTATTCGAGGGAGTAAGTAACCCTTTCTCATTAAATCTCTGTGGCCTCTGCTGGCATGAAGGAGTGTGAAGTCCAGGGCAGTGGTGGAGTAAGCATCCCTGGAGGGAGTTAAAAGCTGTGTAGATGTGGCACTTGGACACATGGTTAACAGTGGGGCTGGCAGTGCTGAGTTAATGGTTGGACTCTCTGATCTTAGAGGCTTTCTCCAACCTAAACAATTATATGATTCTATGATTTATAAAATAAGGGTAAAGGATCAGGAACTTGGAAGGAAAATGATCATTAAGGAAAGGCAAAAAAAAGTCGTCAGAAAGATATCAAGGGACTGAGTAATTGAAAGATTGACTTACAACAGTGAGATCAATAGAGAAATAGCAGGGACTGTATGGGAACGCAGAGAACTAGAGGGGGATGTTGTTACCAAAAGTGGAAGTTTCAGGAAAGATCCATTGCTGTGTACAAAAATGCTCCTTGGTGAGAGCCCTGCTGTCAGAACCGAGGGGAGACAACCAAATCTGTCCCTACTTAAGGAGTCATTAATCCTGGTAACTTCAGCTGGGAGGAAGGCAGAAAGATTCCTCTCTCACTGAAGATGATCTCCTCTTTCCCCTAGCTCTGCTACTATTTTTTTTTTTTGGGTTTTTTTGAACACCTATCAGTTTGACTGGGACACCCTACCACATTACACTGGGGGTCTGACCTGCAGCCTTGTAATTATCTGCAGCTAAATTAGCAGTTTAATCTTTGTTCTGAGCAACAATAAGTTGAGTCAGATAGGTTTTAAAAATAGCCCAAGCTCAAGTTTAGTGAAGTCTCAAATGCAATTAATAAAAAGGTAATGGAGTTAGGAAGTTGCAGGCTGAAATGTGGAAATGTTTAACTCTCAGTTTTCCTGCACTTGAACTGCAGTGTTGCCTTGGTTTTGCAGGAGAAAATTGTTTGCCATATTTCTCTCTCTTTTTGTACATCATCCTTATAATTTATCAGTTCAGTATCTTGTGTTCTTGTTGGAGTTTGGCTCTGTATGTGCCACAAATTACCAGCTGAGTGCATTTTTTGTATAGTCAGTTTGCTGTCATTTTGACTTGATGCCAAGCCATGGCGAAGACCACTTCAGGACATCATAGTCCTCTAAACCCCTTTGTTGTAAAATGGATATGAAAATCCACTTTGTAAGTAATGAGGAATGGCTAATGCAGGTAGGGATTTGTTTTGCTGTAACAGCAGAACGTGCAGTGGCAATTTGTCAGATCCCCAGCTCGGCTCTGCTGTACTATTTCCCTTTAAATAGTGTGTTACCTTAATGTCTTGAGATTTTTCTCCTTGTATCTTGGCAACACTGCTGCTGAAGTTCACACACTCATGTGGTGGAGAGAGAAGGTTTTAACCAAAAGGTTATGTCTTTAGTCTGGTAAATGCTGTAGGCAGCAGTTTTGGCTCATCTGGGCAGGAGTGGTGGAATAAGTCAGCAAAAGAAGTGGATTATCCCTGCACAGATACTATTCTGTTTGTGAGGTTTAATTTGATCGTGGTGCATGTGCTCTGTGTGGATTTACTTGGTATTTGGTGTGCACCTCAGTCCTGCTGGTTTTAAAATGTCATGAGACAAAAGTATGGGAGATGTGCAGAGGTGTGCTGATGTCTGATGTGCCCAAGTTCCTGGCTGGCTGAACTTCTGATTGTATGATGCTGGCTGCTGCACTTAGTACTGATAGGGTTAATATCCCAACTCTGCATAGGAATAGTTACTCAGAGCCATGCAGGAGTTCAATTTGGTGTTCTCTCCAGGAACAGCCACCCTTTAATCTGTCTCACAGATCTGTTTGCCAGCTTCCTAAAGTGGAAGTTTCTTCTCCTCTACAATCAATGCTCTTATAAATTGTCTCTTTTCATATTTTTATTTGGTACCAAAGGAGACTTAATTGTTTGAGAATAAAACTACTGTCAACCTATCCTCCCCCTCCAGACACAAGCCTGGACTTGTCCTTTGTTGGATGAGCTCATGAAAAGAGGCAAACATTTTCAGCCTTTGGGACAAGCCCTGTGCTGAGCACCATTTGTGTGAAGCCAGCTGTAGCAGGTTTGTGGATGGTGCAGGATGATAGTGAACACCAGAAGCAGGAGGTTCTGGGTTAGATTAGCTTTTGGGTGGCTGAAATTCTGAAGAGGCACTGGTGTGTTGTGGAGTAATGCTAACAGTTGTATCAGACTTTAAAACATGTTTTACACTTCCATGAAATTAAGTAGTGGTCAGATCCAGACCAATTTATGGAAGTTTGTGAGGAGCCTTTCTCTGTCATAGGCTGGCCTGAGAGGAGCAATGTTTTAGAGGGGAGTGTGTAACAGTGATCATACCTGGTGCAGATACCTGCTAACCTGTCAGTGAAAGCCTGAGCCACTGCTCCCCTAGATGCAGGTATGTGTTACCATGTCCCAGATGCCCCATCCTTGGGGACCCTCTCACAGGTTCCTCTCATGTCCTACAGCTGCTCCTAACTCATCCTCCTGGTGTAGTAAAGGCATTTTAGTTCCTTTGCCCATGAAGTGGAACTGATGAGACAGAAACTATTGCCACTGACTTCTTCAGGACCACACCTGGGTGAGCAGTGCCCCTGGATATGAAACCTGTGTGGTGAAACTTCTCCCTCCTGGCAAATTCTGACAGCCCATGTTTTGTTGTTTGCACACCATTTCCTGTTTCTGAGACTGAGATGAGTTACAAACATGGTGATAATTTTTCTTGGCACAGATTTTTGTTTATTTTCTCTCTGGAAGTCCTAAGTGACCTGAGACCTTTCAGTCTGAGAATCTGCTCAATTTTGGTTTTTTTTTTTGAGACATCTACTTCTGCAGGATGTGGGAATAGAGGATATGTGGCTGAAGGACCTGGCTCCTTGCTTACATGGATGGTGGGAATGGTAGAGAAGCAGCCCAAGGACCTGACTTGTTGTCAGGAGTGAGACATTGTTCTTCACCTGGCTCCTGACAACTTCGGTCACCTTCCTCTTGTCTCCTGCACATCCAGGTGCTTAGCACCACATGCCTCCAGAAGGTACCATGAGTATCCTTCCAAGGGTCCTCCAGAACCTGGGATCTGTTGCCCAGCTTCCAGAACATCCTGGGGAAGGAGCTGGGAGGTGCTGCTGTTGCAAGAGCTGGGTAACACATGTTGTCCAGCTTGCTCCAGATTGTGTGGAATGGCTGGCATGGCGTGACATCCATCACAGAGGGCACTGATGGAGGCTGAGGCAGTGAAAGCAGTTTTGACCTCTGAGGGGTCTGTGTGGTAAGAAGGCAAGGGAAGAAGTGCTGCTGCTGCTGGAGATGATTTATGTTGTAACTCTGTTGGTGTCGTGGGGTTTAATGCATGTCAAGGGCACTTTGACCTTTGAACGGGATCTGCTGGTGTGAATTTGTGTCCTTTCTCCTCTCTTTTCTCCCCTTAAAGAAAATTCAAAATAAATACTGAAAATCAAAACCGTCTGTTTTGAGAGGACCAAATTGCCTCTCTTAATTTTATGGGATTTGGATATTACTGAACGATTAGAAGTCCTAGTAATTTTTACTGTCTGGCTATTGTGCTTGTAGGCAATGGCTCTGCTAGCATTACTCATCTTAACTATGGAAAAAAAATAATAAAAATGCAATTAATGTGGCTCAACAGCTGAGTCTGCTGGACTTTAAAAAAAAAGAGGGAAAAAAAGTAAATTTTAATGAGTTCTGGGATCATAAAGATACATCTGGTGGATGGATTAGCCAAGTTTTCAACCTCAGAATGCATATTGAAAAACTCAGTGAATTACGTAGCTACAAAAGTGGATCTTTGCATGTTTATAAGGCCTTGGTGAAATCTCCTTATATTTGCCTAATGACAAACAGACATCTCACAGAGGCACAGCCCAGGACACACATGGGCTGAAACAGCTCCCTAAGCTGAGAGCATTTGTATTGGGATGCTGCTACTAGTAAATATTAGAGAATCCAGTAAATGTAGAGGGGGAAATATTTTGATATTGGACGAAAGAAAAGAGAAGGAAAGGAATGGAGTTGGGATGGAGAGGAGAGGGAGAACTGCAGTTTTAAATGAACACGATGTGTGAGCTAAGATACTGTGCCTCCACTGCTGAACCAGAAAATTTATAACAACTGTTTGTCATGTGTATGTATTTATAGCCATTCACATAATGAAGAAGTTTCATGAGGTTGTAATAACATATCAAGATGGATGTAATTAAAACAGAAGCAAATTGACACCTCCAGATTAAAGGCAAACTCTAAACTAATACACCTGTACGCTGTCACTTATGTATTAGTTGTCTGGGGCAGTCTGCCAGATATGCAAATAAAAAGACATTGGCAAATTTCCTTGGATGTGTGGTTATGAAAAACCCAACTATTTAATCATTTACCTAGCCCTGCTCAGGTTTGTAGCAAGGGTAGGATTTAATAATTTGGTGTCACCTATGGTTTGTGATGGGAAGAGGGGTTAAAGGCTATGGGGTGAGGGGAAAAGAGCAAGGAGAAATAGAGTGCAGGGGGCTGCTGGGGAATAATGTTCTTTACAGCGGGACCCTTCCCTTAGCAAAGAGATGTCAGCTGCCCCATTTCAGATCTGCCCTAACTCTTGAAACTCCAGAGCACTGAAGAGTCCTTGACATTGACACTGTAGCTTTTGAGCACAGTTCAATGCTTTTGAAAACTGCCCTGTAACAACAGGCTTTGGCTCTGTCATGCTGCAGATGCAAACTTCTAAAATTTATACTTTTGCACCAATTCATATCTGATGGAAATCGTTACTAGGTCTGTGAAATAGCTATAAAGTTGCTTAGGAATTTTACCTAAGAGTATTTTTCAACTTGTTTCAATTTGCAGAACCCTAAAACATTTCCAGTGGAGTTGTGGACATCCATTTCAGCCTGTGGTCAATAGATCAGCTCTCCTAATTAACACTCAGTCTGCACACTGCTGATGTCAAATAGGCTGGTGGTATGGAGCAGGAAGGGAATTATTTGCCTTGTTAGTTCCAGGGCTGTGAGTGGAAATACCAGCCTTGCTTGTGAGTAATTTGCACCCCAGATAACCTGCATTCCTTTAAGTGGCCTGGGAACAGGGGACAGGTCTTTATGTGGCTTGTGAGTAGCCCGTGGCTGGTGATGAGAGTCTTCTGTTAAAACCCTGATGTCTGTGCCTCCAGCTCCTCCTCCCTGAATGAGAAAAGTGTTACCTTTTGTGGAATTGGTAGTGTTTCCTCAGATGGTTGCTTGGGTATGTAAAACTAGTTATAAGTAGGCTGATACTGTGGGAGCTCTGGAGAGCTCAATGAAGCCTGAAATTCTTGAACTTGGTTTTGAATTTGGGCTTGAAGTTTTTTGTCCCAGTCAGGGATGAACCAGAAGAAAATCCCACTTTGGGCTGGAATTCTGCAGAGCAGGGGCTGCTAAATGCACCAGTTCCCAGGGAGCTGATGGCATAAATACTCCAATGGGCATGTTTAGTTAGACTTCTTCTCAATTAGAGACTCATTTTTTCATACATCTGGACATTAAGGATCACTCATACAAGGTACATGGCTTCAAAGTGATGTCAAATGGTAGGATTTTTTGTCTTCAATATTTCAACAACTTTTCTTCCACCTTTAATCTTTCATGAGCGGAAGCTTCAAAAGATAATTAGTAAAACATGCTTTTATCTGCATTTATCTCAAAACATGATTAATTTTTTAACTGCAATTATAGCAATCATTTCAAGTTTACTCTATATTAATGAGTAAAGGATTTTTTTGAGAGAGCATGAGCCTAAATATGGTTATATTGGCTGAGTTGAAAGGTGCATTTATGAGCGTTCTTTGTTTTCATTGCTAGGGATTGAATTTCCGGTTCCAGGAAGTAATATTTCACATGGATTAAAGTCTTTGAAATGCTTTTGCCCAGATTCACTAGATCATTTTGAGGAGCTGACAGTGATAAGAACTAGATCGTGCACTTTGCAGGACCTGGCTACTGAACACCCAGTTCCATGTTTCCCTTGTGTTGGTGATTTTTTGCTCCATGCTGTGCATGTGTTCCTTTGCTTGCTGCCCTTGGCATTGAAATGTAAGATATGTGATGCACGTGGTTTGTTGTTAATGAATTAGCAATGAACTTGTAAGTCTTCACCTTTACCATTTCTGTCTTCGTTATAGGCAGCTTAAGGCATTTTTTTCTTACTATTTCACGTCTGGGAGAAATATGTTCGTGTCTGCTCCAGTCTTTATTGCTGCTACTAATACATGCAGGACTGACTGTCCAACTGGTGTCCTGCAGCCTGGATCCTGCCTGTAGGGCCAGAGCCCCTAGAAAATTGTGCCACTGGCACTGAGAGATATCCCAAAACAGGTACCCATTGCAGAGCCTTCAAAAGCAATGAACCACTGCAGAGGACTACTGGAAAGAAACACAATTAAACCCCCTTTTCACTATAGTACAGCTTTTGCATAATTTTGCCCTGTGAAGGCTGCTCCTCAGCCCTGGCTCCTGCTCCTTCATCAACAGGAGGGAGAGATTTTGGGCTGGGGCTGCAGTTTCACTGCTCTGTGCCTCCTGAGGACCCAGGCAGAGAGCAGCCCTGGGGCTGTTGGAGGTGATGCTGGGGTGGTGGCACAGCCCCAGCTACCACAGCCAAGCCCAGGCAGCAAGGTAAACAGAGCAGGCCTCTGAAATTGCTGTCACAAGGGTAAGGACAAGAGAAGGTTTTTGTTGGGTTGGTTTTTTTTGTTTTTTTTTTTTTTGGTTGTTGGTTGTTTTGTTGTTTTTCTTTTTTATTTTCCTTGTTTCCCTTTATTTAGGCCCTGGTCCTGGATGTCAGAGAGGATTTGGAGTAAGCGTGCACAGCCTTGGTTCACATCTGATTTTAGCTTCTAAACTGAGATTGCAGCTCCCCTGGCCTGTGGTCCCAGGGGAGGTGGATGGGCTGGTGACTGCAGCAGTGAATTGGGCAGCTGCATAGGAGAGCACGCGAGTGTATAATCAGATTTCTGATAAACCCAGGTCTCTAAGTCCCTTGAATGGGCAGCTTTGCTCTGAATGGCCTCGTGAGGTCTGCTGTGGCTGCTCTCTTTGTTTGGTACTCTGACAAAAAATTGCTCTGGTGTCCTTGTTGGCATATTTTTACATCTGTTATCCATATTTTCCATTTGTTCTGGCTGCGGTCTTATTTTGTTTTGCAAAATCTACCTGGGATTGGGACGGAGATATATGTTTGCTAAGGCAGATTTGGAAATTGTGTTGTTGAAATACAGCCCATATGGGCCATTGTAAAATGGTTACTGCAGCATATAATTGCATTCACAATGATGTGCTTTGTCATTTTCCTTCCATCTTCAAAGAGGCGCTCCTGTAGTCTGCTGACAGCAATGGTGGTATTAGAAAACATATGGATTTGTAAAGGCATTAAACTGTCTTTAGTTCAAGGATTAGATTACAGTGTTAGAGTGTGGGTCACCACGTTTTGGTGGGGATAGGCTGCACTGCAATGTGGTGGTTTATGTTACAGGTTAGGGAAGGCTTTGTTTATTTACTGAAAATATCTGATATAAAATCCTTTCAAATACATGGGGAAGGAGGTGTCTTTCATGCCACCATAGGTGTTATGAAAAATTCAGCTCTGTCCGAGGGCTGTGGCCCCACCTCACCCTGCATTGCCTGCAGGGCTTGGTCAGGGCTCACCATGCACACTGACAAGATATCTCATCAGGAAATGCCATTTACAGCATGGAAAAATACACAGAATTTAAACCCACAAAATTTGCTTTGAAAATTTAAGGGCTTTTTTTTTTTAAGTCCTCAATGTCCTCCGAACATTTTGTGTATTTGTTTGGTGTTCATTTTACACTGCACAGCTCCACACATTTTGGAGTACAGGGCAATCTGTTCAGCTTTTACCTCTTTTTCTGCCTTTGCAGTTTGAGGTGTGGCTTTCCTGGGGTGGTTGGAAGTCTGCAGTGCCTCTGTCAGCAAAGGCCTGTGCAGCATTCTCATCATGGGATGCACATGGCATAGACAAGGCATGCAGCCTGTACCCAGCCTGGAGTGATGCTCATGGTCTCTGCACCAGCTAAAGAGGAAAGCTGGAGAGTGGAAGGGATAATACACACAAAGAAGATCCTTCTTTTTTTAGTTTTATTACTGGTTTTGTCTTACCTTTTGCAGCTGCTCAGTTCTGTGCTCTGCCTGGCTGGGACCCTGAAGCACATGGGGGCTTGTTTGGCCTGTGGCCCCCTTCACACATGCACTTGCTGTTGTGTTTGGGTTTGCACAGGTCACTTCCAAAACAACTCTTTGATACCTCTTTTCCTTCAAACAAACACACTCTTTGAAGGTGCTGAGCTGGTCCTTGGGAGACACGGGCTGGCTTCTTTGCAGGCACAGTCATCTTTGGTAACCTTGAAGCAGTCACTCCCTTCCCATTTCAGCACGGCTGTGTGAGCACCTGCTCTGGGGTTGTGCTGAGTAGGGATGGATTTGGGATTGGATCCACGTGTATCTCAGGGGACCTGCTGCATCAGGGCTGTAGATTTGGGTTTCTTGACTGAGGAGAGCAGGCCTGTGGGGACAATGCTGATGTGTGAGGTAGTATTTAGTGTGAAGTCAAAATATGTGCTTAGGGATCACCTTGAGCTAGAGTGTTAGTTTTGCTCTAGCTGAGTTTTTCTGTCCACAAAATAGGTTTAATAACACTGTCCCTCTTCTGAGTTTGCCTGGCTACTTAATTAGCATCTGCAGGATGCTTAAATAGTAAGTGGTTAACATAAAATATCTACATAATTTTACTGTATGACAATAAAGCACCAGTGCCTGTACACATGTAGCAGGGACCTGCCTAGAACACTTATTTAAATAACTGAAAGCACTTGTTTTGTTGTTAACTACCATTTAAAATAAAGCTATAATTTTGCCTTAAAATTGCTGACAACAGCCAACTTTGTTAAGGAAATCTGATGTGAAGGGTAACACAGTAAAATTCTGATTAATGCTTTATCTTTCTTTATACTGTTACAATTATTAAGTGTGTAAAAGTTGGTATAGCCTAGTTATGGCTTGCTTCAGTTTTAAATCACTTACAATATTATATATCCCAGCTGTGGTGGGTGTCACAGCTATTTATGGTAATATCTTTCCTTAAATCCATTGCAGAATAGGGAAGAAACTCTCATTCTGCCTACAAGAAACGTTAAAGGATGTATTACTAACTCTGGCGGCTGTGATGGTGATAAGCAAATTAGGCCTGTCATTAATGCCAGGGTCTGCAGGTGTAATATGTCATAAAACTGGTATATCTCTGGTACTAGTTGGCCTATAAAAATAAATAAATACAGGGGTTTTTTAATCCTGGTGTAGCAAATTTAAGAGCAAAGCTGCTTTATGATAAGGTTTGTGTAAGGTGAACACGAAGTTCATATGTGTGGTGTGTTTTTTAGCAAGCAGTGCAGAAGGGAGAAGGAAACAGTCCAGTGAGAAGTTCCCACTGGTATCCCCAGGTTTTGCCATGGGCCTTTGTCAGGGCTTTGTTCAAGGACTCTTTTATGCAGATGTTTAAATCAGCCCCTCTTTAAGAAAGTGCTTGAGCATGTTAAAAACCATAGCACGGTGCACTTAAAATCAGTACATGCTGTGAAGTGCAGTCAGGAGCGGGATGCTCTGAGGTGTATACAGGAATGTACCTTTAATATGAAGCTCCCTAACTGTGGCTTGTTTTTAAAAATAGTTTGTTTTAAGGGGAAATTTGGGGGAGTGGCTTGGAATTTTTTTGGTTTGGGGCCTTCAGGAGATCAAGTCTGGTGTGACAGCTCCCGGAGTTGCAGGGCCAAGGCATGTTCCAAACTCTGCCTGGTGATGCAGCTCAGCATCACCCTGTGGGATGGAGGATGTGGCCACATGATGGAAGAACCCCAGCAGAGAGCTTGGCTGGGGGACCACTGGTGGGACTGAAACAAGTCACTGGCATGAGCCTGTATTTGTCAAAAGCTTTTTTCTGTCCCTTAGCTGATGAGTTTGGGTTCAAGCACAGGTTCAGGTCTGGAAGTAGCACACAGCATCAGAAGTCTCTGCTGTATGGGATCGAATTTTCTCCCTCCCTAAGAGAAAGGGTGAACTTTGCAGCTTTGCTTGCAGAACTCCTGGTAATGACGAGTCATCAAGATTTCCCTGGCAAGTGGCATTCCTTTGGGTAATTACTTTGGAAGGCTTCTGCAGGGTGCTTCCTCCTCTCCCCGGGGCAGACACCTTCCCATCCCACCACATATTGCTGCTTTCTCCAGTACCAGCTGAACAGGTGGCAAGATTCAAATCACCACTCTCTGAATGGAGTTCACTCTCCACAATAGCTCACCAGAGGCCTGTTTTGTTACAGAACATTGATTAAATAAATATTCCTATGCATACAAAAGAGGAGAAATCTGTTACAACACTCTGTAGTTATTTTTCCATTAATGGTAAGGAGCTCTCTCTAATTTTCCTGCCCCTTTCAATCTGTTTCCCTGTCTCCCTCCCTTCCCATCACTACTAATGCCTTCAAGTGCATGAGTATCATACAAAGAGCTCACAGTCCCTCTGGTTCAGATCTGCAAACGCCATGGCTCCAGTTCACTGTGCTTTGGGAAATCCCCCTGGCCCATGCAGGGCAGAACTGACTGCTCCATGCATGTGGTTTTGTTTAACTTGATATTTCATGTTCAGTATCAGCATTCTTTGAGCTGACTGACCTCCATTAATTTATATAGCAGCAGTTAAAAATACAATTTTGTAATACCAGCATTTTGCATAATATTGACAATTGGGGCAGAATATTTGACTTCTGAAAAAGTCTTTTTTTTTTCTGTGTTCTTCTGTACCCCCTGATTTTTAAAACCTTTGAGGCAGAAGTTATTGCTCTGTGGTTTGTGCTGATGGAGGTGTGTGTATGTTTTGGGAGAAAAGCACTTCATACTCAGAGCCTGGCAGCCAAAGGAGCTCCACTGCAAACAGCAGATCTGATTTGGTATAAAATGGTGGGATCTGAAAATAAATATAGGGTAAAGGATTCATAAATACAGGGTAAAGGGAGAAAATAGCTTGACTACTTTTAAGTTCAGCAGATATTTGTCTCAAGAAAGAACTTTTGATTGAACAAATGTCTTGCTGCAATAAATGTGGACTATAAGGAAATACCATAGATTTACTTTGGCTCTACATTGATGTGATAGAGATAAAAATCCACCCCAAAGAGAGTAACTCAAATTTAGCTTTTTTTTTCCCTCCGCAGGCAATGATATCTATTACTTTGGAAAAAAACCAGAGTCAGCATTTCTATATCATCATTTTTGTTAAACAAACTTAGAGCAGTTAAATCACAGAGCTGTTACTCTAGAGAAGTAAATTGTGTAATACATTTTTTAAAGTTTAAAGACAATAAATGAAGCCTCCTTTCCTTATATGAGTTTGTCTTAAAATACTTGCCAGTGCTGTTGGTTAGATCTAGGACCAGGGCTGGAGAAGTACCTGTTTGGATAAAGCTGATCATCTGGACACTGTCAGGGAGAGCCCTTGCCCTCTTGCCTGAGCTGTGTTGGGATTGCCATGGTAGGAATGAAGCTCTGCCAGCACACTCTGCTCTCCCTGGGGAGAGAGAGCTTTGTTGGCTGGGGGTGAGAAAGGTCTGGCTGTGGAAAGCCGTGGCAGAAGCCCAGTGCCTGTCTGCTCTTGCTTACTGTGGGCACTTAGTTGGAAGTGACACTAACCTGAGTTTAATTCTAGTTTTACATTGCAACAACCATGCCAGCTGTTCCCTGTATTCTTCTGTGACACTGCAATGTAATTATTTTTTTGTTATCTTTCAAGATGTAATTTTATGTTGGCGTGCTTTCCCACTAACCCTTTGGCACAGAAAATGTGCAGCTAATTCATTTTTTCTGGGAACATGAAGAAGCCAGGGAGAAAATCTCAAACTGTAGGGCCAAGGGGCTGTGCTAAAGGCAGCTGAGGAGCGATGTGCAGGGAGGAAAGGCCCTGTCTCAGATGGAGTCTGAAAGCCACTGGGACGCGTGCAGTGATTAATGGTGTCGTTGCTTTTTAGCTTCATCAAAAGGTTTCAGTGTAAGAGTTTCTAAGGAATGCTGATATTCACAGGAACCTATCAAAGGGTACAGAAGATATCAAATGAGCAAGCAGGAATGAGAGTTAATTACTGAACAGTGATTACTCTGATATAACCAATTATTGGATCATTAAATGTTTATTACCTTTTTTATGCTCCTTTCCCTCGTAAGCGCAGTTTTGTCCTCATAGTATTAAAAAAGGGGTGGCTCTAATGCATAAAAAGCCTTTTCAAACCTAGGAGTATTGAAAGGACATCTCACCCCAATACCTGACACGCTGTCCTGCTTGCCCTGCTTTCCCTTGCTTGGCAGGTTTGGGGTCAGGTGCTGTGAACCCTATTTAAAGGCCACATTATCTCCCTTCTAGGATGGGGCTGGAGGGCACACAGCATCAGCAGCTTCCCTGCCCTTCCACGGGGGTTGTGTTCATTCCTTCTGCTCCTGCTGGAAGTGGTTGGTGGCTTTTGTGTCCCTCCATCACCCAGAGGCTCTTTCTAGAGCTCCAGGGCCCTAAGGACAGAATGCCATGGTCTTCAGTTTCCTTGGGTTCAGAGCATCTCTTCCTCTCCAGCCACTAAGCCTCTCTTAAGAAAGAAGTTTTCATTGCAAGGCTGAAATGATTCTGTTTGAAAGCCAGACATAAACCCTGCACTGGACATCTGCAAAGTGAAAAATACCATAGTTACAAGCTGAACGCAGTTATTTTGGATGACATTTGAGGGTTTAAAATGTTAAAGCAATTTTTTAAAATACAGCTATTTGTGACTTTCGTTGATGATCCTTAAATGTTGAGTTGTTTAAGCTTCATATCTCGGGAGAAGTATGGGTCAGGGGAAGACAAATAGAAAACCAAATCTTTTTCTCTGTCAGCAGAGCATTTCTTGGCAGTGGCCTATACTGGTTTGTGTGTGCAGGGGCTGGGAGGGGTCTCGTGGACCTTATGCCCTTGGTGAGTGTTTGAGGGCAGGTGGAGACACATGGAGGTTCCTTCCAGTCCTATGTCACAAGCAGCAGGGTTTGTGTCTGTGCTGTGGGCAGGGTGAGGCTGGGGAGGGAGCCAGGGCGCTCTGCCTGGTGGGGCTCGTGTGTGACCATCACCAGGTCTGCTCAATAAGGCAAATTCCTCTGTTCCTGAAGCCCTTGGTGTGTGTCAGCCTCAGCTACCATCACTCTCAGCAGCCACACTGGCTCTATCCCATGTCCAGTGTGCTCATAGAGAGAATTCTCAAGAACCAAATTTTTATGCCCTTTATTTGTGAATTTATCTTAATCATTTTTATGATCTTCCTTAGGGGATTGTTGTTTTTTTATTAACACCTTGCTTTGCCAAGTTGGAATCATTTTTGAGCTAAGTATTCAGTGAATTTTTTTAAATTCATCTTTTGTTTTTACCTTTTTTTTCCCCTAGCATAATCCTACCTGGACCTTCCCTCACAAATGTGATTTTCAGGTTTTACTCTGACACCCAAGCCCCCATGAAATTCAGTGGGGAAGGTCGTAGGGAATGCACAGCAGTGGTTGAAACCAGGAAGCTGTTTGCCACTTTGTGTTATTACTGTGGGGAAAAAAGAGGAAACTCTGTTAAATTGCACTCCCTGTGCTCCTGGGAGTATAAATTACTGTCTTCTCTGCACTGCTGTGTCAAATCAGTTATGTGGCAGTTGGGACTTTGCCCTTTTTGGAAAGATGCTTCCTCCTCCTGATGGATTTTTCTGTAATCCTTTAGAGGAGAACTTTATTCTGGGTTCATTTCCCTATTTTCCTTCAAAAAAAAATAAAATACAGCAGGTTTACTTTGCAGAGCAAATATTATGCAGGTCACAGCTTCCCCCTGTGCATGAAGATGATTTTGTCCCCGCAGTGCAAGTCTGTGGAGTCAGGACTTGGCAGCGATGCTTAAAGATGTGTTGCTCGCAGGAGCCCACGATCCCACACAGGCATCTGCCTTAAACACCATCACTCAGAGTAGCCAGCAGTAAACTGCTTCCTCCAGCAGTGAATCACAGTGGTGAAAGGCCCCTTTAATCTGCTGCAGTCACAGTTGGGGATTGCAGGCTGGTTTGGGGGGCTCTGTGCCCTGGCTGTGCGGCCGTGAGATGCACAGCCAGGGCACTCACTTGGTGCTCTGCTCGCAGGCATGGCTGTGATTATCCCTCTCTGACAGCCTCTGTGCAAAATAGTAATAATAATAATAATAATGAAACGTCCCTCAGGATTTCCTTTTAATAACTGAACACACAGCAGCCGTTGTAAACTGTCTTGGTAATGTCACAGCCTCTCCGAGAAAGACGAAGGGCAGGCAGGGATCCCGGGAACACGGCGGAAACAAGGCGTCCTGTGTTTTAGATCCTGTACAAAAATGTAGCGTGGCTGCAAGGCCGGGGAGATGAGCCAGTCTGCAGGACTGCTACAAATGTTATATTTCACTGAAAGGTCAGCCAGAAACAAGGTCAAAACAGGCACGATACACAGAGCAAACAGCGGAGCTGCGAGGCACAGATAAAGGTTAATGTGGAGGGCTATTGGCATTAGTGCAGCATGTGGTCAGCTCGCTGAGGAGCAGGGGCTGAACCAGGAGATAATGAGGAGGGTTTACTCTAATTCTATTATAATGTATAATTAACTAGCATAATTGATAGCAATTTTCCCTGTGTGTCTGTGGGTGTGTGTACGTGTACATAAAGTCTCATTTTCGGCTTTTGTGTTGTTGTACCATTGCCTTGAGCCGATGGGAACCCTCTGGTGGCTCCCTGGGGCTTGGGCTCGCTGTCCTGCTCAGCCCATGGATGCAGAGGGGAGCAGTGTTTACCAGAGCCTTTTTTCAGTCTGGCCCTGGAATTAGACTGATATCTATATGGCACTATGGTAATGTGATGTCTATGCGGTACCCTGGATAAGGCAGATCTGCTGCTGATAAAGGTCTCTAGGGCCAAGAGCTGGGATGAAGTTAGTGTTTGAAGAGGGACTTAGGGACAGGTCAGCCCTGTTTCTTTCTGGGTTGTTTGTACCTTTTACTCTCAATATCCCTGTGAAAACAGAGAGCTTGAAGTGAATTTTGCCTTTGTGTTCATCGTTTGTACAGGATGACGTTCACACTTTGTTACTATGCAGGAACATAAGCAAACTCATGTTTCAGATGCACTGGGGATTTTAATTTTCCTGGTGCATGAAGATGACAAACCATTGTGGATTCCTCTGCCCTTTCTCTGCAGAAAGCAGAGAGCAAATAAGCTCTCAAATCAACCCCAAACCAGGCTTTAATGCTCTCCTGGCCTGGTGATGTTTGGGATTTTGTTGGGTTGTGAACAGGTGGGGAAACCTCCACTTTGGCATTGCTGCTGGATGCCAGGAAGTAACCTGGCCCACCAAATGAAAAATCAGGCTTTACCCACATGGTTGATGTTGTTGGGTTGTAGGAAGTATTGTTGTACCTACTGTTACATCCTGGATGTGGTATGAAAACATCAAAGAAGGAAATTTAGGATTGGGTTTGTGGTGGATTTTTTTTTTTTTTTAAGTGTTGAATGATTTATCTGGATGGCTGTTTAGCTTGTCTACTTTCTTGATTTTGCAGGGTACAACTGAGGGCAAATATTACTATATAGTTACTTTTTTTCTTTCAGTATCTGGCAATACACATTTTTCAAATGTAAATGCAAATAACCTTCTTCTCCATTCTTAATCCCTTGGGATGGGAAACCTAAAGGCCATATTCTTCCTTGAGAAAGGGATTTACCCTTCCAGCTACATTAAATGTTAGCTGGAAACATGTGGCTAACGGCTCCCAAATACTAAGCTGAGACTCTTCCCTTGAGGTTCTGGTTTATTTGGAAATTTAATTTGTAATTTTTTTTTCTTTCAAAGGTTACACAACTCTTTAAGCCTCTGATTTTAGGTCACTCTGCCTTTTACAGCCAGATCCACCTCATCAGTGAGAAGGCTCCCTGAGGACTGCAAAAGACTCAGGCTTAGTGTTATCCAGGAAAAATGTGTATAATAGTTGTATTATAAAGTAATAGGTAATGTAACCCCTGCCTGTCAGCCTGATGAGTGCAATGTGAATGGTGGTGTGGAACAGTTGCATGCACTTAAAGCCCTTTTTGCCAAAATAATGCTAATTGTTGTGGGCTGAGTGATGGCAAGGGCTTAGAAATACTTACCAGTACTCATAGTGGGAGCCAAGAGAAGTCAGGTGAGAAATCAGGGAGATTGGCTCTCATGTGGAGTTTCAGTGTCTGAGGCACTGCAAAATCTACCAAAGGATTAATACCAAAATAATCCTGCTTGTCCAGGAAACTCGTGACAACATGAGGCTTTGAGATCAGTGTGATATGCTTTAGAAGGAATATAGTAATAAATTCACAAGTTGCCAGAGATAGAAACCAATTGCTTTTCATCCTACATCACATCTGAGCTTTTCCACGGTTTGTTTCCTGCTCCAGTGATATGAGATCCCTTTCCACTTCAAGTCTAGCATCATTTCAGTGCTGGCTTTCAGCAGAACCCAGAAGGATACTCCAAATGCAGCAAAAATTCCCATATTGCTCAGAATCAATTCCTCTAACCATTTGAAGAGTTTCATCCTGGATCTAGGTGGTCTGTACCATTCTCTAGTGCCATCAGGATTCTGGCTGCAGGAGTTTCATTGAAATGGGAACCAAAGGTGGCACTTGGGGGCTAGAGGTGTTGTGGGTTTCATTTTTTTTTTTAAAGCACTGATGACTACGTAATATCCAGCTCTTGTTAATGTGTTGCCATTACCTGTGAGTGTTGGAAAATCTCACCTGTAGTTTTGCTGCTGTTTTCCCTGTATTTTAGCAGGCATGTGGAGATACTGTGGTGTTGTGCACTGTGTCAGGAGTCCCAAGCTGTGTAAAAGGTGTGCAGCTGCCACAGCTTCTGCTTGTGGCTTGTCCAGTGCTGTGTCCAGGGCTGCTGGGGCTGCTCCTGGCACCCATGCCCAGCCTGTCCTGTCTCTCTGCAGCCTCACTGCTCACATGAGCAGGGCTGGAGTTTTCTAAGCATTTTGTAAGATGCTAAGCAGTCAAAGAATACATAATACACGGGGACAGGGCTTCTTTCTCAAATCCTCTCTTCCTGATTTATCATTGAGTGCTGTGAGTTGGTCCATGCCTCCTGTAAGACAGTGCCTGTGAGTCAGGACTGTTTGGATTTTGGGTTAAACCCGTGGCTTCAGTGATGCTGGTTTTACAATGCTGACAGTGACCGTGAGCATGGTGTGTCCTGCTCACCCTCCGCCCACGAGGCCACTTTGTCTCCAGCTTCCTGCACCCTATGCATGTGTAAAAATACCCCAGAGAGGAGTTCCTTGTGCTCCCATAGCTCAGTGAGAGGACCCCAGCAGGTGCCTGGCACCACAAACACCTGGGACATCTCCGTGGTGAGGGTGGTGGTGAGGGCACCTGCAGTGATGAAAGGATCCAGTCAGCTTCAGCTCCCCTCCAGCACTGCAGAGCTTGCTTCCCCAAAAAGCACGTATGTTTTCAAGCCATTTATTTTCTGTGGCACTGAGTCATTAAACATTTCTGCCTGTGTTTTGTTGTTTGTACTCTGTGTAGGAGCAGAGGGAATTTATTCAGTGTCTCAGTCCGGTAATGCAGGGGCTGAGGAGGTGCTTGACTGCCTGACTCGGCAGGCAGAGGCAGGGATGTTGCTGCCTGTGACATCTTTCTAGTGAAGTGGGATGTCAAGATCTGAGATCCCTTTCCACTTAGTGTACAAGACCATTAGAACAAAAGGAAACAGAAAGCAGCCCTGCATCACAAAAGAAACCAAACCAAAACCCCTCCGGCTAAAGTATATTTTTAATATTATGAGCAATTTCAGACAGAAATTGAATGAAACACTTTACCTGAGTGTTGATGGATCTGCTGGGGTCAGAGGAATTATGCTAGTTTACACCAGTCTTGTATGTGATCCTCCTTATTTTTTTTCTTTGTTTTGTGGGTTTTTTTCCATTCCAACTGTGTTCACAACAGATGGTGATTATTATGTTTGTTCAGATCAATGAATATTAAAAAAAAAGGCAAGACAAAAAATACAAAAAATGCCCTTCAACTCAACAGAGTCACCCGGGGTTCAGCTGTAGCCTCTGGGTTTTCATTTGGACAATGTTAAGTTATAGTAACTTAAATGGAATTTTTATGAGCAATTGTTTTGCCATGAAACAGGATCTCCCATGGCACTGACCCAGGCAGATATCTGCCCTCTGGGTGTGCCAGCCAGCTCTTGGAGCAGCCCCTGCTCTGGTGGGACACATTGCTGAGGTGGAGATGGTGCTCCACTGGCAGGTGCCTTCAGGGGTGTAAGGACCTGCTCCTCACCTGGCTTTGCTGGAAAAGACACGTGTGTACAAAGCAAATATTTTAGTAGCATGAGAGATTTAAAAGCACATAAAAATAAATTACTTGAAACACAATGCAAATTAATCTGTTGGTGTAAATGGCAGTATCAGGAATGAATGACTGGGGGCGAGATTGGGGGTGGAGGAGATGGACATGGGTGGCAGTAGGAATAGGAGAGCTGCACTTGCACCTACACACAGGTGTAAATGTACCCTCCAGCATTTCCTCCTGCCTTGTTCAGGCTTGGGCTTTTCTGTGTTTGCTTTGCTCTGTGGTTTTACCTCTGCAAAGCCTCCTGTGCTAGGATCCACCCTGGGGTGTGAGGACACACAGATACTCACTGCCCTCAGCGATTTTTCCAGTGGTGCAGAGCACTGCCAGTCTCAGGGAGCGAGGATTCCTTTGGGCTCAGGTGTTCCCTTCGGAGCAAGGGTTCCCTTTGGTGTGGTAGCTTTGTTGCTGCTGCACAGGCCAAAGCACAGTCCTTTGTGATGTTTGAGAGATGAATGAGCCATTTGTGGCCAGCCCTGCTCTCTGCATTCACAGACAGGGTTTGTGCTGCCTTCACCGTGTGTGATCAGACCCCTTTGTCCTCCAGGATGAGCCGATAGCTCAGTGGGATGTGGAGCTGCTGCATCACCTGTGAGCACTGCTGAGTGCTCAGCCTGTGTGCTGGCTGCTTGGCAAAGGGTCCCTACAGGAAGGGGAGGCTCTAGGGGTGCTTTAAATTGAAGGGATCTACGGAATGACAATAAAAAATGCAACAAATCACTTTTATATGGGCTGGAGGAAAACACAAGTTAATGTCTGGGCTCTTCCCCGCTTTGATTTTGAAGGGGTTCCCCCAGCTCTAACCAGTGAGTCCCCAGGTGAAGGAAGCAGAGAGAGAAGATGGTGCTTTTGGCCTGAGGAGGTGCTTGGAGAGGGAAGGAGGGGTGCTGCAAGCCAGGCTGGCTGTACATCAGGCACAGCAGGGCTCTGTGAGGCGGTGGGGTGGAATGGAGCCCCAGTGTCCGTGTCCTACCTCGACTCCCAGCCTCTTCACCCAGATGTTTCTGTGCAGCAACAGGAGCTCTTCCCTTTCAGGGCAGGTGTTTCCATGTGTAGTTTGCTCACAGCCAGCTCAGGTAGGATCTCTCCTCAAATTTTGTGGGGGTTTTTTTGGATGTTTTTATCAGGTCTGATTGCAATGCCTGTTCAGACACCAGAGCCATTTCCTGCTGTCTCTGGAAGAGGCTGCAGGCTGTCTCCTGCTGTGGACAGCCTGATTTGTCCTCTTCTGGGCAGTAAAGATGAATATTCGTTTAATTCTAGTACAGAGGAACAGAAGGAAAGCAAGAGACTAAATGTGTTGGGAGAAGGGGGAAATGGAGAGCAGAACGAGATCAAACATTACTTAATGTGTTGTTTAGGGTTTTTTTCCCTTCTGTTTCAGATTTACCTGATCTGTCGAAAATTTGTGATTTTGTCCTGCACGTACAAGACGGGCTCAGTGCAAATGGCTGCTCAGAGCAGAAGGCACAAAGTCCCTGTTCCCTTGACAGTGCTTGTTAATTAATTGATGCTTTTAAAAGTATATGTATGGTTGCATCCTGTAGGTAGACTGCCTGTAGCAGGCAGGTTTTAGCCTCCCTGCAGGTGTGCAGAACTGGGGGTAGTTCCAGGTGACTCTGGGCTGGGAGCTTCCCTGGAGTGGGACCTCCAATCCCAGTTCCCAGTGGTCATTGTGTCCAGCCCAAGTCCCCTGCAGGTGCTGGCACTCTCTGAGCACCCAAATCCTCACACAGCAGTGGTGAGTGTGGGCTTTGCTGATGGATGCAGTCCACATTTTCACACACTGGTGGGGTGCTCCCTTGTCTCAGTTAGATAAACCCTTGCCTTGGCTTTAGAGCCATTTTCAGAGCATTCATCTCAGAGCTGTGGCAATACCCCAGTGCTGGGGGGGCTGTAGGGGGGAAACAGCTGTGTGATTACCAACCCCTGCCTTTCTGTCTGGAGAGTCAAGTTCAGGTACTGGAGCCATGTGAGAACAGTAGTTAGCTCCCTGCATTCTCACTGAGCATTGAATTTGTTCAATATTCACAATAGCACATTCTGTACAAGGACTAGCATTTATTTTTGCATATTTGGAAATTACTGGAGCTGAGGTTAAAACAATCTGTTCTCCCCTGGAAGCTGTGGAGTTGTATGAAAATAGAATATCTCACCTTCAGTGGTGTGGTATTTCATAATACATGCCCCCATTGTGTGTTAAATGATAAAGCAATAACTGCAATAAAATATGTCCAGATTGTTCTTGCTATTTTATGCCCTGTAACATTCTACTATTTGCATCAACTATTAGGGTCTACCAAAAGAACCAAACCTGAATGAGGCAGTGTGAGAGAGGATGGGCTTGTGCAGGCAGAATTTTCTACTGGCAGCAGCATGGCTGGGAAGGATGCTGTCAGAAGATAAACCTTATACAAGGACAGTCATTCTGTCAGAAACCTGCCTTTGGCTTTCCAGGGAGAATAGTTCCAGGAGCTCCACAGGGGCTGGAGCATTCATAGGTGAAGGTCTGTGAGACTCGTGCTTCCAGAGGCCCAAATTCAGATACAGCCACTTCACAAGTGAAAACAGTTGGTGCTGAGGGCTGGGTCCCCAGTGAGCAATGCTCTGTGTCACAATGGGATCTTGGTGTCCCTTTAATTGGTGACCTTTGTTCAGAAGGGGCCCAGGACACCTTTGAGAGCAGGGGCAGGTTTTGCAGGGAGAAGACTGGAGCCAAGGTGCTGTTTTGAGAAGCAGCTGTGCTGTGATTCGAGAAGTTGCTCGTCCTCGTGACTGATTTGCCTGAAAGCTGAAGTGCATTTGGCAGTTAGAGTGACATTATTTCAGGTCTTTGGCATTTGTAAAAGATGCTCTTGCTTCTCTCTTTCATCTCCTTTTCTCCCATGCTTCTCCTCTTCTCTAACCTGCATAACTCTCATAAATTGCCTACAATAGGCTTTTCTTTAAAGATAAACTCATTGTTCTCCAAGATAAACTCATTCACACAGTCTGCTCATCTCTTTTGTAGCCCCTCTTGAGAGTATCAAATGGAGAATCTTATTCTGACACTTCAGCTACGTGCTAATAGTATTATAATGAGCATTATAGTTCTGGGGTTTGCAGCCTGAACCACTTTTTCGGTGCCTACAGTCATGAAGATTTTGGCTGTCCTTTGAGCGTGTTCATTGGTGATTTGGAATAACAAGTCACTGTGATTTATCTGTTGTGCTTCAGTTGTTTCAGTTGTGATGTCCTAAACCAGCCTGGTCAAGGCTGGAAGAGCTGTGTGTGATGGATCCCAATCCTATTTGGGTACGTGCCTGCTGTGTCCCACCCACACCTGCACTGTCCCCAGACTTTGGGCCATGAGTCTGAGCACTCCTGGGCTGTGGATGAGCAGAGGAAAGGCACTCCCTTGGCTGATACACAACCTGCACACATCTCTTGCCCTTGCCCTCTGAGGACAATCCTAAAGAAAGAAGTTCAGGGCTCAAAGAGCATTCACAGAACAAATGGGGTATCAGGACTTGCTGAGCAGAAAAAAAGAAGAGAAAAAGAAGATGCCATCATACTGCTGTAGATATCCATGGATTGCTGTGTCTGGAATGTGCTCCCTATCTCTAATGGGTGTAATAAGACTGGAAGAGCTACAGGGATGAGCTGTGAAGATGGTGATCAGAGAGAGAAAAAACCTTCCTTGTGCAGAGTGGGTGAACAGCTCTAATCAGGAAAAGGGATGATTAAGCAGGAGTGTGATAAACATTGATACAGCCATGAATAAAGTAGATGGAGAGTGACTGTTCAAGTTCTTCTTCATACCAGACCTAGAGGTGGCAGATGAAGTGTGGAGGCTCAAAACAGAAGATATTTCTTCCTGCAAGCAGGCAGCGAGCTGTGGAAATCATCACCCCTGGGTGGGTGTGAGAAACTGATGTGGGTTTGGAAATGTGCTGGAGGCATTTGTGGAAGAGACACAGAGCAAGGCTGCTAAAGAGCATGACTCAGGAGATCCCTAGTCACAACTTGTGCAGGTGGCTGATTATTCTGGGTAGACTCATTATGCTCTGAGCCTGTTCTGATCTCCCTTAGACCTTCAGCTGGCTGTTGGCAGAGCACCCAGGGATGTGGCTGCTCCGACTGGGTCAGTGTGGTGCCTTGTGTCTCCTGGGGAAAAGGCACAGCTGGAAGCGTCTGGCAGGCTGGGCTGAGGCCTCCTGCTTTCCCTGAGCCACACTGCTCTCCAGAGGGTCATGGTCTGGGGAGAAGGAGGCCCTTCAGAAAGTTGATTTAGTTTGGATTCTTTATTCTTTTTTTTGTTGATTGTTTGGAAGCCTCTGTAGGATGCCAAGGAGCTCTTGCCCCTCATTCTCTGCAAGTAAATACTGTTTCTCTTTGTTCTCTTCTTCAAATTTGTTTTTAAATTACTGATTTGTCCTGGTATTGCTGAAAACAGGGAGATCCCTCTCACAATGATCCATTTTCCCAGATTCTTTCTTGTTCTTCCAGCTCCTTCAAATGATGGCTGAATGCTTTTCTGCAGCCTGATTTCCTTCTTCCACTGGTCAGAAATGTGAAAAAACCTCAGTAAAATCCAAGTATTTGAATGGGGTAAGGTGCAGGGGGAGAAGTGACAGCCTTCCCTGGAAGAGGCATCCACTGTTGTTCTGTTGCTCTGGGGCTCTGTGGGAACATGGTTCATCTAGCAGTGGGTTCAATAAAGATGCAAATTTTATACCTTCATCTTCTATTAACATCAAAAAAAGATGCAGCATTACAGGAGGACGGTGGCTGTGTTACAGCCTGAGCTCGTTTGTCTTTGTTCTGGGATTCTGGTCCTCACAGGCAGAACTTCCAGTGACCCTTCTTTGTTTGTCTGCCTGGTGTCAGAGGATGTCTGTGGTTTCCCCTACCCCTTCCAGGAAAAGAGGTGGCTTTGGCACATGTCATCTGCATAATGATCATAAATTGCCTACAATGGGATTTTTTTTCCTTCCAGAAGAAGAAAGCACCCTTTTCCTTCTTCCTTTAATAAAAAGAGAGTGAAATAAATAAAACCCCTAGACAAAACCCAGTAGATGACAAACTGCCTTCTACCTGCAGTTTCCCAATTAGCTAATTATAACACACATTTGCACACAGGCTTTTTTAAAGCAGACTGTTGCTATTCTCTTTCTGTACAAGGTTTTTAGTCACTGTACATCTTGTGTCTTTAAATAATGTATTAGGAACATTTTCGAGTCTGTAAGTGCTTTTTTAATGAGTGTGAAGATTTTAATGGGACTAGATTGCTTTTCATGACATTTCAGAGTGACTTAATTGTAACAATGTTGAGAGGCTGTATTTTAAAGTTTGCTAAGTATGTCTGGTGCGGATTGTAGTCAAATGCTTTAAAGACAGAATGGCTGATGAGATCAGATATAGCTTCTTTTTTTTTTTAATCTCAGCTTTGTTAAAGAGGAGAATCTGCAAAGTTGACATAAAAGAAGAAAAAGAAGATTTTTAACGTCTAAACCAGCAGCGGTCATCCATTCAGTTTATGCCTATTCTCACTAATTTTCAGAGAACCTTTCCTGGATTGCTGGGTTGGGACATGGTCCTTCTCTAGTCACTGATGAGGCTGTGGAGGGCTTGTAAGATTTTTTTTGTTATTACTATTTTATTTTTTTAAAAGCAGCAGCTGGATTTGATACAGGAGTTGCATTCAGTGTCAGTGCATTTAGGCAATTTTCCAAAAGTGTTACGGACTGTTTTGGGATGGCTTTTAATTTGTGGCCAAATGGTAGGTCAAGGATTTGTCATTTGTCTCCATCAAAATGTGAGCTCTGCCCCGAGCCTCACTCCCTTCCAGCTCCCTCCTGTCCAAGCCAGAGCAGCTCTGTGGGAGAGGGAAATGTTGAACAGGAGAGAGCCCAAAGGAATCAAGGCATAACCTATAGCAGCTTTTGTTACACAGGCACCCTGTGCACAGGAAGGGTGAAAGGAAATAAAATAGCATTATTTTACACTAGGGTAAAAAGGAATACTGGAGTGCAGCAATGAGAACGAGCATGAAGTTATTTGCATTTCTTCAGTCTTTTCCTCCCAAAGACTTAGCAATATTTGCTGAGCACAAATGAAATACTGGGGAGTGCTCTCCTGTGGGACAGGGCAGCCCAGGGACTGTTCAGGGACTTGCTTTAGGTCACCTGCAGCACCTGTGGCAGAGCCAGACTCACACCTGCATGACTTGGCTCTGTAGATTTAATTAAGCAGTGAGGCCACTTGTTTCTGGAAGGGCTTCTAGAAGTGACAAAACTTTTTAAGAAAAATGGAACTATAATTTAATTTGAGTTAGCACCAACCTACATCCAAAGTAGCTTCCTGAATGCAGATTTAATTCTCATTTTAAAACAAGTGCAGTGTTTAAGCATTTTGAGGGAATTTGAGAGCTAAACCTGGCTTTTCTCCTGAATGCCAAGGGGAAAAGATTTGCAGTGAGTCAGTCAATTTGCATGTGAAGTTATTAGTATATGCCAGTGTTAGATTTCACTTGACTTGCTCAGAGGTCTCCTGTGCCTTGGCAGGGGATTGGAGAACACCTGGTATATGGCAACATGCACCAGGTTAGAAACTGGTGGTGGTTGCACCTGAATATAAAGCTCTTGAAATCAATGGAAGTCCTCTGCATTACAGAGCTGAGCATCTGCTGTCTTCCATCCATCTTGGCTTTGTTTTGTTATCTCCTGAAATGCTGGTTCTGTAACCTCCACTTGCTATTCACAACCACAAATTGCTATATATGAGCCAGTCCCTAAAACAAAAATATACCCTGTGCTGTGCCTGTGGTGTATTTTGATTTTACACAAGCTCGATGGGTTGAGTGATGGTCTTTGTTCTGCAGCACAGGCAATCCAGGAGGGCCAGGCTGCTGACAGTGGGATTTCTGGGGGGGCAGGGTTGAAGGCTTTTGGAGGAACATTGTGTTTCTGAGTTGTCAGTAACAAACAGTGGGCCTTTTAGCCTTGATTCTAAAAATAATTGTTTCCACTGGAAAAATAATGGGAAAAATAGTCATTTAAGAAAAAAGTCACACGAGAAGGTATTTGGGGAATGAGGAATCCCTTGCTCGCTGCCTGGGAAGTCAGGATCAGCTCAAATGGTTCATGTTTCCTGGTGTGCCCATACCTCTCAAGTTTTGGTCTGTTGAGAGGGCTGAATTACAGGGTTGGACAAATCCTGCCCAGAGGCTGCTGCAGGCTTTCATCTTTGCTCCTTTCCTCTGATGAATATCACTGAGGAAGAGATGCCTGAACTAGTTCTTGAAAATAAACATAAAGGAGGGCTTGGATAGATCTGCAGCATTGCTGAGCCTGCCCAATTCAGGTAAAGCCACTTGGCACTCCAGCTGCTCCTTGTGAGCTTAAAATGACACAGATGGATGCGTGACAGTCACAGTCACACCTCAGGTGAATCTGTCGTTCATAACTTTCTCCAGTACAACCTCCTGAATTCTAAAGATCTATCTTTGCTTCATACTTGCAAGGACACAGATGACAGATGAGCAGATAACTGCTAAAGTCACACCTGGATGCTCCAGATGTTGCTCCAGCCCCTCTCACTCTCGAGTTCTTTCCTTGCTTGGTGGGAGCTGTATGTGCACAGTTGACTTCAGTTGATGTGTGGATGTTTTTTGGGGATGCAGGACACTTCTCTGTCTCTCTGTCAGCCAGGAGTGCCCACCAGCCTGGGAGCTGGCCTTTGCTCTCCTCTCCAGGCTGGGATTTAAAGAATGTGTGTTGAGGATCTCTGTTTAACCTGTGGAGAAAGGAAATGTTTTTGTTAGGGCTCAAAGCCCCTGAGGAGATGGTAACTCCTGCACCTGCTCATCCCTCCCAGGGCCCTTGCTCACTTGCAGAGCCTAAGTGCTCATCAGTGCATTTATGGCATCACCTTTGCTTATCAAAGGAGGTGTCTGCAGAGGCCCCTCCATCTCCCTTCCCAGCCACGCTGCCATTCCTGTGGCTGTGTCTGACTCTGTGTGTGTGCACAGCCAGAGCTCTGGGGTAAGAATGCTTTTATTGCCCTTTGATCCTCAGCACTGCTGCTCTGCACAGCACCTGGTACCCAGGAGCACCAAGGGCTCTTCCTAGGGATGAGTGACAAACAAAGACAAGGTAGAATGGTTTTTAAGGTAAAATAAAGGAAAGTGGGTCCATGGAGTGTCCTTTCATTAGCATACCCTGAAGGATTAGACTATAAGCCCAGGCCTTAATAATTAGTGTCTCTTCTAATTGAAGATCAGCCTCAAATGTGTCTGCCTGTTTGTACACAATGGAACTTGGATGGAAGTTGTCTATTGAGATGTAATATGAAAATGACAGAAACATCCACTGACAAGATACACCTAGGCAGTCTTGATTAGATTAAATCAAATGGTTACAGCATCTGGAGCCTTTAGCATGTAGGGGGCATCCTAATGGCCCTGAAAGCTTCCCCAAATCCTATTAGATAGGTTAATCTCATTGGAGAATACATTCCAGGTCTACATAAACTGCATTGCTATAATACTTTCTGTGGCTGCCTAATCCTTTAAAGGTGAATTGTCATAGACTAGCTCTGTGGAGTCCATTGTAATGCAGTGCCCCAGAAAAGTTCAGGAAAACAATGCAGTTAAAAAAGAAAAATCAAACCTAAAAAGCTGACCCAAACTCTGAAATAACTCAGAAGCTGGCAGGGTGAAGTAGAGCTGCAAATCTGAGATGATAACTGCATTGCAAATGGATAAAAACCAAAGGTATTTTCCTCACTATCATGCTGTATTTTGTTTGTGCCACTTGGGAAGAATTGCTTCATTTGCTCCTGTAGATACTCCATGTCCCCTTTTCAGCTGACTCTTTCTGTCTCTGGAGTGGTGATCAAATACATGAGACCCTCCCATTTTGACCAGAGGTGCCCTGGGGAACTGGGGCTTGGAGAAAGGATAAATTTACCTCAATGCCAGAGGCTCAGGTGAGCTTGCTGGTCTGGGCTGCCTTCCTTGCTTTGCTCAGGGATTGGTGTGTGCTGCCACCCCAGGACATGGCGACTGAGCACTGGCTTTTTTTGGGAAGCTTGTGCCCCCAGGGTGCAGAGATGGAGCAGAGGCAGTTGCTGACCCCTGGCAGCATCCAATCCCTGTCTGTGGGGAATCCTTCTGGGAGTGCAGCACTGTAATTTGGGCTCAGTGCAAGAGGAAGGTGTAAATTATTTCACTGGATGCTACTCCCTGGTCCCAGCTGGGTACTGCTGGGGAAATGGACCCAGACATGGCAGTGCAGCTGCTGGACTCCAACTTGCTTCACCTCCTCTTCCTCCCCATTCTTGTCCTGGCTCTGTCACCCACCCTTTGGACACAGCAGCCCTCTGGGTGTGACTGGGGGGGTTGGCAGTCCCTGTCTCTGGTCCCTCCCTGTCCATCCCTGAGGTGATGCATGATCCTCACTCTGCTGCACCTCTGAGGACTTGCAAGTGACTGATGTGGCCCTGTGGCACCATTCATTTAAGATTTGTTCCCAGTTATCTTGACCTCATTGCCATCTCTCCCAGCCTTTCCAGCCCGTGGAAGTAATGAGTCAGTTCCCATACCCTGCTGTAGAAAGGGGACAGATTTTGGCATTATAAGGGATTAAAGCTTCGGTTGTAGTCACTATTCTGCATTGTGTGGATGTCTCTTGTGACTTTTAAAGAAATTCAATGTATTCCAGGGAGACCTTATTGCAGCCCTTCAATGCTATAAGGGGCTTGTAAGAAATTTTTTAGTAGAGCCTGTAGGAGAGGGGAATTGGTTTTAAACTAAGAGGTTTGATTCAAATTAGATATAAGGGAGAACTTTTTACAGTGAGGGTGATAAAACACTGGCATAGGTTGCCCAGAGAGGTGGTGGATGCCCCATCCCTGGACACTGCAAAGGTCAGGCTGGATGGGGCTCTGAGCAGCCTGACCTTGTTGAAGTGTCCCTGCCCATGGCAAGAGGGTTGGACTGTGTGACCTTTCAAGGTCCCTTCCAGCCCAAGCCATTCTTTGATTTGCTGGTTCTACATTCTGCCTCCTGCTACTTGGTTCCTGCAATGAGGAGCCCAAGTCAGAAAAAATGAGCCTCTTTCTCAGCTGCCTGGATGTGCCTTCTGGCAGAGTGTGTCCAAACACGTGGCTGGGAGACGTGGTGCTGTCTTCCCTCTGCTAGACCCCCCTCCACATGCACCCAGCAGTGCACTAAATGTACATATGTGCATTGTGAGTGTATCTGCAACCCGGCTGCCTGCACTTAAACAACAATTAGGTTTGCTCGTTGACCATTTGGCACTTAGCAGCCTCATAATTAGTAACTGCAAACCAGGAGAGACAATGAAGGAAATCCCTGATTTTTATAATACTGCCCTGCTTTATGACTGTCTGCACAATCATAACCTCCTGCTTGTACAAAAAAAAGCAAACACTTCAGTATTTTGACAGATGTTAAATATAAAAAAAGAGTCAAGCTTGTGTATTAATTTGCTGTTCCTTGTGCTGTATTNTACATCCATGGTTGGTGTTATCTGCTTTGGATTAAATTGCTGCTACATTTGCTTTCCCTTTTTCCATATGGTGCTGGAGGTGGAGGAACTGGTCCCCCAGCACAGAGCAGGGCCCCAGTGCTGCCTCCACAGCAGCCAGGCTCCTCCAGGAGTGGCAGCAATTCATGTATGGATGGGCAAGGGCCTGTTGTTCTTTCAAGTCTCCCACTGGCTTGGGGAGGAGTTGTGTAGCCACAGCAGTTGCTTGCCAGCTACCAGGGTTTGAGAGGCCAGTGTGATTGATATGGAGCCAAAGGAAAACATGCCAACTGCTTTGCAAGGAGACATGGGACTGCCTGAAGGGAATATGTTTTGGGTCAGTATCTTCTGGGGTGGGAGAAAAAATTCCCTGTTCTGACAAAAATGAAAGAATTTGCAGTATGAGTTACCTGGGGACCAGTGTTGTCACTGTTGCAGTGCCAACAGGGAGGTGCAGTGATCGGCTGGGAGCTTCCCCGTGTTCCTGTTATCCTGGGAGAAGGGAGGCTGTCCTTGCTGGCTGTTCTCAGATCCTTCAGCGTTTTTCCATTTGCTCTCTCCAGCACAGGCTTTGCCCAAGGCTCCGTCCCAGCAGGAGGTGCCCAGAGCATCCTAACACCAGCTCCCTCCTGCTCCCAAGGAACCAGGCACAGGGAGCACAGGGACATGCTCCCCCACTGAGGGAGTATAACCTGCATTTCATTTGCTTGCTTGCTGAAGCTCTGCACATTCCTGATCACTCTTCACTTTAGATGGGTTTAAAACCCCCTTTGGGAGCTGTAGCTTGGATAGACTCATTGATTTGAAGCATGAAGTCTCCCTTGCTCCCTTTGTAGTAGCTGGGACTGCAACTACTCCCCAGAGATGAGGTTCATCATTTGCACTTGCGTGTGCAAAGAATGGGAGCAGGAACATGAGCTGGCCTACCCAGGGTTCTTCTGTGGCTGGGAGTGAGAACCAGGCACATCTGGAGGGGTTTGGCTGAGTTTCCAGCTGTTTCTCTCCATTGAGTCTGGAGACTCTGCTAATTCCAGTTCCTCATTTAATGAAGCCAAATACAAACAGAACTGCAGATCTCTAATTAATATTGGAGTGGGTTCTCTCTCACACATTTCTCGTTTCTTCCCTCACCACTCCCTTTTGAAATAATTTATTTTCTCTGCTTAAACATTCCTATATTGTTATTGCTCTCACAGTGGTGCACACTGCACTCGCTAAATCAAATTTATAATGCTGGAATTAATTTAGAAGGTTTCTTCCATTTTCTCTCCATGTACATTTAAAAAAGAGAAGTTCTTTAAATTAACCTGATGTAACTGGATTTGTTTTCACTTTATTAGCTTTAGAGGGGGTTCTCTTGAGGACCTCAGTGTCATTATATTATCTGAGGAGCAGATCTGCTTCAGTCTGATGGAAATTTTTAACAAGAGCAATGTTTTCCCATTTCAGAGTGAGTAAATACTTTACTGAAATCCAGGGGGCTGATGCTTTGCTGCATTACCTGTAAACATGAAGTGAAAAACAGCTGGCAGAGTGGAAAGGAGATGGAGAATACCAAGTGCTGGTGTGCCTGCTGATCTGTACGAGGGCTCACACTCAGGTGGATTTTTGTGAGTGATTTTATCTGTCCAGAAGATTTCAGCTCTCAGCCAGCTCTGAAGCAATCTTGTTTTCAGTATTTATTGTTAGCTGTGTGTCTGATCCTCCTCGTGTACCACTTACCAAAGGTGTGAGACTCAATGACTTCATCATGGGGTTGTTTGATGCCTGGGATACCTGCTCCTTGTCCTCTGAAGCTTCTGACTGCAGCCCTTGTGCCCATAGCAAGCTCAGAAGGGCTGGGGCCAGGCAGGGGCTCTTTCCAAGGTGGCAGGAGCAGGTTGATAAATGCCACAGCAGCATTGTCAAACTCTCCATGCAGCAGGTGAGACAGACACGTGCTGGAGTGTCCTCCCCTTTGGGGACAGGCCCTGCTCCTTATTTGTGTTGTGTAAGGAAAACAGCCAAATAATACGAGCCCTGTCACAAAACTAATTTTCAACTATTTGATTATCCAGAACCGTTTTGGTGCAGATAAATATTTCTGACCCTGGTCGGCACATTATTGCTTTGACCTCTCACCCCTGGCAAACCCCTGTCTGCATCCTCCCAGGCTGGATGGCTTGAAAACTATTATCAGTGACAAGTAAAAGACTGCAGAGAAATAAACAACGGGGACCTCTGAGCTTGCCCTTGTAAACTCCGGTCAGGCATCACCCGAAAAGCGCCCAGAACACAGACAGATCAATGCTCTGCACAGTCCTCTGCAGACACTCACTGGCAGAGGGCTTTCACAAGCTATAATGCATGTTTTGATAATGTCTTAGCACTGCATTTTTTTAATGTACTTCCTTTGTTTGTTAAGGTGCCTTTCAAGCCAAGTCAGTGCTGGCTTTCCATAAAGATTCTCTGGTGCTTCCATCATATACGTTGAAAGTGGTGTGCACAGAAGCAATTCTGTCAATATATATTTTTATGTATTATTCAGCTCCTGTTGTTTGTGTTTGCCAAGGAAGTTTGCATGCAATCTGCCAGGTTAGTTTCTTAAAAGCTTGGATGCTGAGTTTCAGTTTTCATCTAACTCTTCCCTGTATAGGAATGAGCTGTCAGGAGCAGTATATTTTTTTGTTCAGTGCTGTGCAAGTCCTGGATGCCCAAACAGAAATGTGCCAGGCAGAAAACCCAAGAATGTGCATTTTTTTTAGTTTAAAAGGAATTAGTAAGTTCTTGAGGTAGTTTTTGTTTAGCAGTGTTGGTGTCAAAGTAAAGTACTCCATGCTTCTGCACTGTGGTAGCTGAAACTTGAATAAGGTCCTGTTTTTTATCAGCCATCACTTGGGAATGGAGATGAGCCGTGAGGGCTTTCATAGGGAATCTTCTGTTTCAGTGAATTAGCACCATGAAGGCAGCAGCACTGGGGTGAGAGGATTATGGTTGGAATGAACACCCAGAACTAATCTGCTTCCATGATTTGCTGGGTACAGTTAGGAAGAAAGCTAATCCAGAGGGAAGCATTTTACTTTTCCCCCCATGTGTACTGAAGATCACATTGTCCTGAATGACCCCACTTTCCTCTTACACTGCTGTGTTACAAAGTGATGAAAAAAATGAGCCTGTGCTGCTGCTGTGCTACCTTTGGGGTGTTCCTAATCCCATTGTGAGGAAGGTCCTGGAGAAGTGTCACACTCTCTTTGCCTGTTTCTTGCTGCTGCTTAATGAAATTACAAGACAAGTGTAAAGTTAAATTTGAGTTTACAGCATTCATCTCTAAAAGGCATTTTTACTTTCGGGGTGTTGCACTGCTTTTTTGGCTATTGGGGTTAAAATCCTAGTAATACCTTTGCTGATACTTGTTTTTCACCACTTGTGAAATATCAGGGATGGATGTAATGTTTTTTTTGGTGGAGGGGATGTGTAATGGGCAACAGGGGAACTTGGGTTCAGTTTCTCTTCTGGCAGGGGACTTGGTCTTGTGCAGTCATGTAAAGAACAGCTGAATTTGGCCTAAGTCCTCACTCCTGAGGTTCCTTGTGGCAAAGCACCCTGAAGATCTCTAGACGAGGTGTACTAAAGACAGCCTGTGGTGTAGGGGGGAATTTAGACCCAGAAATCTGATCCCTTGCTTTCTCTGCACTGCTCTGTAAAACAAAGAGCCCTTCCCTGCATCACTCACAGGTGCTGATGAAAAATGATTTTAAGATTTAGGTGTTTAAAGAGTCTGTTAAGAGGGAAAATACCCAGAATTGGAAATCTGCTCTGAGGGCTTAGTGCTGACCTGTTGGAAGTCTGAGTGATAGACCCTGGAGCCCTGGCTGAGAGTTCTGCTCTTCCTTTTAGACAGTCTCTGCTCTAGCTCATGTATTAATAGAGATGCTCATGCACGTGGGCTTGGCCAGAGTCCAGAGACACAAGATAGAACCTGATGCAAGGGTTACTTCAGAGGTGGCACTTCCTTCCCTTTGTTTCCGAGTTCTTTGAAATCCTGGTTTGAGGCATCAATCTCGAGCCAGACCGAGCAAACCTACATTTTCTTTCTACATTTCCCTTTCTCTCCATCTGACTCTTTTACTGGCTTTGCTTATAGTCCTGGTGTGCTTTCCAGGAGCTGCCATTAGTCATGTTCCCCAGAGTCCCTGTTTCCCTCCTGGCTGTGATGCATGCCATCACCGAAGGTTTTCAGTTTATTTAAAACCCTGCTGCAGCAGGTTTCCCCCCTGCATCCCTTTCCCAACTAAAAGCACCAGGCTATTCATTATTTTCAATAAATAAGCAGTCATTTTGTTAATCCATCTTAAAAAGTATGATCACCCACAGGTGGAGTGCTTTTTTATTACTGTTATTTGATTCCTTCTCGTAGATCATTTTGCAGAGCTCCATCTCTCAGTCAGGTTTCCCGGCTGCCACGGGGGATGCAGGAGGTTGTGGTGTGGGCAGCACTGCTCCTCAGGGCTTTGGGGTGCTCACAGGGATGGGGCTCAGTGGCATTGACTTCAGGATGGGCAAGTTTCTCTCCTGTGGTGGCAAGAATCCTGCTTCTTGCCTTGCCCATCAGGTCATTCTGTCGGCAGTCAGATCCCTGAGCCAGGTTTCTTAAAAAATCATTGCAGCAGCAGTTGCACAAGGCAGGGAGGAAACAATAACCTGGAGGTTCTGCCTAAATACTTGCCTAGACCAGCTTATGACAGGTACTGCTGTCCTGGTGTTGGACTTGAGTTAGGAGGGCTTGATTCTGTCCTGTTGATCTTAATGTCACGAATACAAATGCAACATTTATTCTGGAATAAATTAGTAGTATTTCTGCTTGTGCCTTTAGAATTATCTCACGTGGAAGGGAGATAAAGATCGAGGCTCTTGCCATGGTGTAATTCTAAAAGGGAAAGCAGAGGATGAGTTTTTAGAAACGCTGGTTCCTAGCAGAAGTTTGCACTTGGTGAATTATGCTCTGAGCTTCAAAGAAAAGCAAAATAATATCGCTGGCATAAAAATCCTGTCTGTAACTTAAAAAAGCACATATATGGATGTGTACACACAAACTATTATTTAAAAAATAATAAACCTACAAAAAGCAGTTATTTAAGCTGCAGGTAACAGTTATTTGGCAGTGTCTGGGTTTTGTTTGGCTCACATTGTAAAAAGCCCCCAGCTGTGATGTTTTCCGCCCCAGTGGGGCCTCTCCCAGTCTGCTGGAGTGGGGCTGCTGGGGAAGGTTTGGCTGTGGCAGCAATGGGACAGACACCAGAGTGCAGGGCAGGATGAGAATCATGGTAAAGCTCCTGGCTGGAAGGCTTTGAGAGATAAACATGGAGCATGGAGATGGGATTTGAATGGAACAAGAGTAAGGCAGGGCCAGGTGGGGGAGCACAAGAATGGGAAGGCAAACCTGATCCCAGCTGGCATCGTGGACCAGTGGAGGGAGCGTGGCTGGGGGTAAGACAGACTCCCAGAGGTGGTCTGGGAGACTGGGGGCTGATTCACACTGGCACTGCTGTGGTTTGCATCCTGCAGAGGTAAAAGGCACAGAAAAGGCATTTATGTGTTTGCTTTAAATTAGTTTGCCTTTTTTTGAGTTCGGGAGCCTTGAGCTGGTTCTGTGGAGATGGCATTACTGAGTGCATGTGTGCTCAGCATATGTGAGAGGGGAATTGAATTGCTTGGAGAGAAGTTTGTCAGCTCTAGGTACAGCAAAGAGATGAGAAAAGACAGACGTTTTGGGACTGTTTCTGCTAATTTTATGTGGAAGAGTAAAATGCATTGAGTTATGCTGGGAGAGGGGATGTGATACGTGAGGCACTGAGGTGATGCCTCTTTGCATGGCAAAGAGCAGCTCATAAAAGCAAGGGCAGAAATGGGAACAGATGGTACAATTTGTGTTGGGGGAAGGCAGTTATTGGTTCTTTTAGTTTGTTTTTAAGAGGTGACTGAAGAAGGCAAGACCACTAGTGGAGAAAAAACTGAGAAACAACCTTGCCAACGAAAGCATTGCAGACCTTGCAACATTTCCATTGTTTTCTCAAACAACAGACACGGAAGGTCAGGTTGCAGGATGAGTGTCCCTTCTCTTCCCTAACCCTTGCACCATGCCTGCCTTTCCTGGGAGCAGAGGGGGAGCCTGTCCAGGCTAACCCTGCTGCACGTGCCTGCTGCCAGGCAGTGGGTGCAGGGGCTGCAACACTGCCTGTCACTCCCGGCACTGCTGGTGCTCACCTGCAGTTGTTCTGCTTTCCCATTGAGGCCCTTACTCCTGAATAGTGAGTGCTTCTCATCAGCTGTTCAGGGACCCTCCAGGAGAGAGAGGCAGCCCCAACCAACCCAAAGAGATGAAGGACTCGTGTCAGCTTGAGCAAGGAGGATTTGCTGGGGCGCATCATGGTTTTCACATTTATTTTGCCAGGCTAGTAACATTATCCTGCATTTGTCGCAGCTCCTTCTAGAACTCTGATCTTTTTGTCTGTATTTAAAGACCTCTCTATTCTCTATTTAACAACAGGAGGCTTTAGGTTTAAATGGCACAATAGTGTATGTAATTTATATATACAAAAAAGATAAATTGCTGCTTCTCAAGACACAAAATGCAAGCATTGCTTTGTTGGCTGAATTAACTTTTGTGCTATGTCAGGCGTGGAAGGTATTGTTAGAGATATGATTTTAGTATATAGCAGTACTAAATATTTTATCTTGTTGGCAAGCGGTGTTGTTGCAGAAGGTTTAAACTTCAAAGTGAGCTTTGCTAAAATGCCTTTAAAATAAAAGGAAAAAAAAAAGGTGGAGAGGGAGATGTAAGAGTGACTTGATTCGTGCTGGAATGATTTCACAGAAGGATTGTTATCCACTGAGACACAAGGCTTCTATTTGACCTCCTGCTGACTTCCCTAAACAGTGTTTGTAGGATGTTTAAACACTTAAAAAAAAAAAGAAAAAAAAAAGCTGCTCTGCGGGTTCACATCTCTTTTTTTCTAGGTGACACACAGGGAAGGTATTTAGCACTTACAAAGAGCTTGTTGGCGAGCTCTCAGTTCTAGGGATGCAGGGGTGACCCAGGCGCTCTGTTTTAATTTTATTTTGGTGCTGGGTCTCCCTTTCTGCTCAGACTCTGCATAGAGTCAGCCCATAGGTCTGGTGTCACCACCAGGAACATCAGCCCCACGGTGCCAGGCACGATGTGCACAGGAGGTGCTGCTTTGTGACAGCTTCACCTCCTGTGGTACCTGCTGGGCATCGCCTCAGCAGGAGTCCCAGCTCCCCTGCCTGCTGCTCCAGGAGCTGCCACACCACGGGCTCAGCAGCCTGCCTGTGCTCCCGGAGCTATTTTGGGACCTTTCAGGCAGAAAAGTGCAATATCATCGCTGAAGAGACTGCTGCGGGATAAACTGTGACTGAGGGCTGAGCTGGCAGACTGCACACAGAGCTCCCAGGCCTGGGGACCTGCAGTGGGCTGTGGACACAGGGAGGCTCAGCCCCTCCTGGCAGGCTGCACGAGGGGTTAACCAGGCTGGCAAATTCACGGCCCCTGAGCCCTGGTCAAGGGGCAGCTCTGTGCCACCCTCCCCCAGGTACCGCAGTACCCTGGGCTCTCAGAGGGCTGCATTTCACACACCAGCTTCCAAATTTTGCTCAGTAACAGTGAGCAAGTTCATTGTAAGGCAGTTATTCATGTGCCTGAAGCTGTTAGCATTTGTTTTACCTCCTCCTCATCCTTTCCTTGTGCTCCCTACACTCCATCTTCCTCTTGTGCTGCCTTGCTGAGCTGGCGTTTTTAATGAGAGGCCGGAAATTTAACGTGGACTGAGGCTCCATCTTCTACCATGGAGGTGTCCAGGTCTTGCTGCCTTCAGGTCATCCGTGACTAAATGCTGCAGGACAGGGCAGCTCAGCTGTGGCATGAGTGTGGAGCACAGGATGTGTACCCACATTTCCTTCCTGCAGTGGTGAGGGCACCTTTCCTGGGGTAATTACCAGGAGACATCAGTGAGGAGCAATGTGACTCAGAAATTGTAGATCAAGGTGAGCCCAAGGGTGGCCCATAAACCAATTACCGGGTTAAGCAGATAATGCCAGTGGTTGGTGCACAGATTTATTGTCACTTTGGCAGTTCTGAAGCACTGGGAGAAAGGAAGCTTTCCCCTTCATCACCTTGAGGGTACCGCAAGGGTCGTGGTGGTCAGTCGGTGGTCGGTGGTGCTCTCCTCTTCTGCCCTTCTGTCCTTCATGTACACACATGATTCCCTTCCTCCTGCTTGTTCTGATGTGACTGAATCTGGCACACTGGTCCCTTGGGAACAGAACTAGTTTTTCAGCTCTCTCAGGCTCCCTGTTGTCACCATTTAGGACATCTCAGCAGCAGGAATGGGAAGTGACCTTAGGCAGGGAAGAAGGAAACTCTGTATGGTTTAAGCCGGGGCAGCTGTGCCTCCTGCTGTGTCACTCTGGGTTTAAGAGAATGTGTCTCGAGCTCTAGAACTGGTGCAGACCCCAGTGGTGTGAGTGGGAGGACCCTCACTGGCTGCTCAGGGGCAGTTGGGGCCGTCTGAAGGGACTGGAGAGGGGTGCTGGTGCTGTGTTGGGAACTAGAATCTCCACAGACACTTCCCATAGCTGTCACGCATCACGAATGATCTCAGAGTGACATGAGTTGTGTTATCTGGATTTTAGGCAAGGAAGAGCCCATTTTTCATTTTTGGCATGTCCCTGGGAGGGATCAGGCTCTTCACAGGGTGGTTAGAGCTGCAGGCAGGGGAGTTCAGCTCTGCAGGGCCTTTGCCCGTGGCTTTTCCATGGCAAGGTGATGGTCGGAGCGTTACTGGAAGTAACATGACTCAAACAAAAGGTAAAAAATTTTGGCATAGATTAAATATTCAACAAAGAGGTTGAGCTCTGCTTGCTTTGGCAAACAAGTACATCCCCAAATGGATCAAACAAGTTGTAATGCAGAACAAATTGGAATAGTAGAGGATTTGTCTCAGATGCTTAAAATCGTATTTTATCCCCTGCCTTTATATTACCATCTATTCATGCAAAAAACATCTTTTGAAATACTGGTGGAAAAAAAAAGCTGAATGCATGTTGTTTGTTCCTTCATGCTCTGGCATAGTCTTATATTTCTGTCCTGTGCTCTTTTCCAACCTTGGAACAACCTAAAAGATAGCTGGCTAATGTGCTGTACTCAATTGCTATCTCTTTTTCCCCCAAAGGTTTGCAAAAATTATTTTAAATTAAGCAGGGTACAAAGTTCTTCTAATTTCTAGCACAGAGAATTCATTTTCAATTCCTCTATCAAAGCAAAATGACAAATACAAAATGCAAGTGAAACCAGATGGACTAACTATATTAGGAGCGCTGCATGCATATTTTGTGTCACTTATTAGCATTCATTAAGTCAAACACGGGGAGAAATAAGCTTTGCCTACATGTATTAAACCAATAAGGCTGGCAAGGATCCAAGCCTGCTCTCGTGGATTAATTGTTTTATAACTGCTTTAATTAAAATTGTTCAGTATATGATTAACCTAAAAGTTTTAATTTCCACAAAATTGTTGAACAAATGAGACATTAATATTTTACATTAACCATGGAGAGTGTGCTGTGGTTCTCTGAGTAGCTCACTGTAAACTTGAGGTGAGTGGCCTTGTGGGGGGGTGGCCCCAGGTGCCCCTGTTTGGGTGAGCAGCATATTCCAGGAGGTTCCACAGCTGCCTCCATTGTGACGACAGGGCAGCACAGAACACTCTTGGTCCTCTGCTTCCACCAGGGCCAGTGTTGTGGGGTGTCCCACAGGGAGGGTGGCAGTGCTGAGGCAGGAGGGACAGGTTTGTCCTGGGGGTGCCTCTCTGCTTTGGCTGTGCCAGAGAAGCACCTGGGCTTTACAAGCCCACGTCTGCCACACTCTGAGCTGCTCCTGGATCAGGGATGGACAGAGTGAAGAGGTGATGGACAGAGTGAGGAGATGACAGACACAGTGACAGAGTGAAGGAGTGGTGGCTGCACAGCAGCTGCAGCCAGGAGGTACCAAAGGCATGGGCACATTTATTGTGGTGGTCACCCTGTTATCAGGGTCTCCTTCTTCCCTCTTTTCTCATCAAGGATGCTGCCTGGTTGCTGTAGATTGATAATTATGAGCTTTTGCCACTATTTAATCACCCAGTTTTTCTTACAGGCTGACAGGGATTTTGTTGCAAAATGGGCATCAAATGCTGCAAGCACAATGAAGGTTTGGGGCCAACTGCTGTGGGCACCTCCTAAAGCTGTGCCCTGCTTACCTCTCTGGTCTTTACCCCATGATGGCTCTTCAACAAAGCTAGAAGCTGTTAAGCCTCCAAAGTGCCAGACTCCTGTGGGGATGGAGCACTTGGAGCTGTTTGGTCTAGGCAGAAGAAAAGCTGATTGATTACCTGTGCCAGGATGTGATGGGGGTCAGGTCACCCCCAACAAGGAAACCTGCCATAAGATTTTTGGAAACATGAGATTTCATAAACTGTGGCTTATCAGGAAATCTGAACTTTCCATGTTTACATTTTGCCATGCTTTTCTGGGGTGTTACATTAGCAGAGAAGTGGGGCAAGGAGTGCAAGGAGCCGTGTCTCACAGGGTTGGGATGTGCTGAGGAGGTCTGCAGCTTGCTCTGCCCAGGCTGACCTCCTCCTCCTGCTGTCTGGTGAGGGACTATGGCTTCAGGGTGTGGATGTGATCACATCCTGATAGTTTACCTGTTTTGCTGGAAGCATTTTGACATGTGATATTGCAGGCAGACGTGTGCTGGCTGAAACGACTGCAGAGCTGGGCTGCACCTTCGTGTCCTCCTTTCGAACACCAGCCAAGTCATGGCCCAGTTTGAGTTATCACAAAAGTGTCATTGAAGAGGGACTGAGAGTCCATATCTAAATTTAACTCCTTTCTTGAGGTGGCTGGTGTTGCCAGTGGAGGAAACATGATGTCAGGCCCCCAGTCAGTGGGATTTTTGTGGGGAAAGAGGCTCCTTGCTTGATGGGGGAGAGCTCCTTGGGTTCTTGCTGGTTCCTCATGTATTTTGCTGTTTCTCCTTTATGAACTGGCATTGGCAAAAATAGTCTTTATGTTGATGGCCTCCATGGTCACACAGTATGCCAAAAAGTAGACTTAAGTGAAGTGCTGGCTGTGCAAGGCCCAAAACCTCAGCTGAGGTTGCTGGAAACGTTGTGCACTGCCATGAAATCTCCTGCTACTTGGTCCTCTCAGAAGTACATCTGTTCAAATGCACTTACCTCCAGTTCAGCATTATTATTTGGGCTTTGAATGTGCCATAAAGTATTTTGCTTTCTGATTCTCAGTGAGCATCTTTGTACTTTGCAAAGTGGAGCACGAGGAGTGTCTGCCATCGCTTTGGAACAGGGTTATTTCTGCTGGTGGGAGGGCAGAACCCTCTGTTTGCCTTCAGCACCTGCTCCTGGCATTGCTATTAGAACTTCATATGGCCTAGAGGCACACAGATTTGTGGTACTTTCAGCAGCTGGCCACGGTCTGCTGGGTTTCAGAGAGGGCAAGGAAATCGTCCTAGTGTTGGTAATGAATTTATAAATGCTCCTTATGTCTAGATTAGGTGGACTCGGGGCAGAGTCATTGGTGTTCATTTAAGTTTCAGTTTTAGGATATTTGGTTAAGCTTGCAATGTTGAGGAAATGAAAAATGAAGGGATTTTCAAGAAAGTCTGTGAGGGTTATCTAACTCAAATGGAGATGGATTTTGATTCCTGTGGCTTCCTGGAAAAACATAAGGAGGGTGTGTACACACGCACACACACAAACATGTGCTGTGTGCTGCTCTATGTAAATACAGCAGTTTCTCTTTCTGTCACATCTGATGGGAGATTTTGTGTAGCTGAATTATGTAGCACAGAATTATAAAGACAATGAGCAGGGTTTTCCATGGCAGTGCCAGGAGTTGTCTGTTGTCACCTGCTGCTGTACACACCAGGCACCACTGGAAATCAGAGCACAGCTCTCACTTGCTAAAGCCTGAGTTTAGTGCTTTTGGGCCCTGGATCAATCTGGTAAAAGTCAATCTGAGAAGCTAGCTCTGAGGTATTTGCATGTGAAAATGTTGCAGTAATCGACCTTTCAGGGTGCACATGGGGGATTTGAGGACATTTGCCAGCCCCACATGAGTCCAGCTCTGCTTTCCTGCCCTGTCACTGGGGGAGATAAGGATGCAAATCCTGGTGTCCTAACTCCTAAATCCTTGTGTGAGGCTGCTGTGGAACCCTGTTCTCTGGAGTCTCCACCTGTTTTAGGCTGTGGGAAACACCTCAGGCTGGGAGCACTGCACCAGTGATGCCAACCTTGGGAACCAGGCAGGGCTTCTCTGCATTGAAAGGTGAAAATCACTTGCCTGTAGTCCCCCCTTGTCACAGAAGGAGCCAAAGCAATAACATGCAGGTGTAGTAAGTGCTGATTTCAGACAGGGTGAGCTCTGAATGCACCAGTATTTCTGTAGGGGCTGAAGCCAGGTGTGAAGCCATGGTGGGAGATCCTGGACAAATCACTGGGAAATGCAGCATTAGCCATGCATGAGGCAGGTGGCCTTAACACATTGTCAGAGGCTGTCCCCTCAAGGAAGAGCTCTGTGTTTGGTCCTGCACTGTGTTAGGTGTGAGTGCAAACGAGTGCTGCTCCACTGTCCAGAGAGGAGGATCAAAGTGCTAATTCCTTCTGCCAGAGCCAATTTCTCTGGGGACATCCACTGGCATTCCTTTGGCTGCTAATTTGGATGCTAGTTAGGGTTGAAGGGATTTACTCTGCTCTCAAGGCTAAAAGGCATTGAGAAATTTCCTTTGCAGAGCTGTTGCCCAGCTCACAGAGCTGCCCCGAGGGGACTCCCTTGTCTGTGGGTGGGTGACTGCAGTGAGTTTGTGCCTTCGCTCTGAATTGGGGTTTGTGATTTCCTGCTCCCCTGGTGACAAGAAAAGAGTGAGGCAGGGCTGCTGAGAGCTGTGTTTGTGATGCCTGGAGGTGCACTTTGCAGTGGTCAGAGTGGCCATCCCTGCCTGTGCTCCCTCCCCCACTGCCACCTTCCTGTCCAGGATCTGTCCAACAGCTCCCAGCACACTCGAGTATTTGTGAAATCCTTGAGATGATGAAAAGCAAATAACAGGAGTATCAGAGTGTTGTGTTCTATACAGCAAGATATGTTTAAGTGCCTCTGTGGAGATTCTCAACCTGCTTTTCATGTACAAGGGAAAGGCCTCTGCTGCTTTCCTGTTATGCCCTTTCCCTTCTGTTGCTGTAACAAGAGGTAACTGCAGCCTGTGGTGAGGAAGATGCAAACCCAGTGCATTGTTGTGTTTTTTTTTAGTTTTAAAAGCATCTTTTCAGATTTGAGACCAATGCTTCTCATTAAAGCACAACTTAACCTCTGCTGCTCCCATCTGAGATGCCAGCAGGTCTGTGCTGAGAGAGCTGAAGTGGACTCTACAGGCTGTGCTCCACAACATCCTGTGGGGGTTTAGCACAGCACAGGCCTCCTGGCTGCAGGTGGGTATGGCTGTGCAGGGACTGAAACCAGCTGCTCTGGAGAGCTTTGTTTGGTAGGAAATGCTTGTTGGTGTTCCATGAAGCTTTCCTGAGGCATGTCCCATGGCACATCCCTTCGTGTGAAGGTGCTGGACGGTGGAGCAGGCGCAGAGCCCTGGCCAAGGTCGGTATAAATGCTGAGGTACTTCTGCCTTTGTGACTGATGTGCCCTGGCAGCAGAGCCCAGCAGAGCCCAGCAGAGCAGGTCACAGGGAGGAGGAGGAGGAGGAGGAGGAGGAGGAAGAGGAGGAGGAAGACTCCTGCTGAGCTGCACAGGTCGTGCCACCCTCAGGTGTCCTTTGGGAAATACACTCAAGCAGATCCCTCCTGCTGGTTCACCAAACCTCTCTGTAGGAACTTGGGGGGGAAGGAGCATTACTGTTCTTTGTAGGACTCATTTTGGGACCTGTTTAATGACTACTCTGATGAATCACCTAAGAAAGGAAAGCTTCAAGGAAAGAGGAAAGCTTGCTTTCTCCTGAGCATGAGTCTAACTTTGCATGTCTACACACCTTCTACTCCCTTCCTGGATTTACTGGGAAGTCCAGGTGGAATGATGAATATGCCAGTTTATTGGGAATTCTCCTTCCCGATGGCCGTGGTTTGTAGTTTGTTTTTCGTGTAGTGCAGCCTGCTAATTCATTGGTAGCCTTCACTTCAAGATTGTTGACATAATCCTCTGACAATATATAATGTGTGGTTAATCCTATTTCCTGCAATCAATATGGTAATAGTAATTAAGTATCTGAATTATGAAATACTTATGTTGTTTATTTTCGAAATCACACAAACTTCCTGCAATTAGATACATAAAGCTAAATTATTTAATATCAGGAACTGTATCCAAGTCATCTGCACACTAAAAAGCCCTGTTTCTATCAAGATAATGTTTATAACCGTTGTATTTTTTGATTTTTCATGAATTGTTACATTTCCCAGTGATTTTTGAGGCAGTCTTTTAGCATCAAGAATTGAGAAATATGATGGGCCAGCTCTTCCAGTAGTGGGATTAGAATTCAGACCAGCCCATACAGGCCAGATCTTTGGCCTGTGGGGGCTTTTTCTGTGGCAGATCAGAGGTTTTCTGTCTCTGTATCCTAAGGCTTTATCTTCTGTTTTGGGCTGGGAGCTGCTGTCTGCCCCTGCAGCCTCCTGCAGCCATGAACACCCCGGTGGGCTCAGCAGGGGGATGGGGTAAGTCCAGGATGTGAAGGCAGAGCTCACTCCAACTGGGTGGACCAGGAGATTGTCCCTTGAGCTGCTGCTCTGCAGACACCAAAGTGCCCTGGGGAGCTGCAGGCTGCCTTCCCCTGTGTCCCTCCTCAGGGAACACACAGCAGATGCTCCGGGTGTTTCAGTGTTACCCATCCTGTGAACAACAGGATGCTGACCTCGCTTTGTCCATGGGTTATCAGGAGAAGGGAGTAGCTGGGGACTCCTCTCTGACTTGTACCCAAAGGGGCTGTGCATCCATTCAGGGCCCTCTTCCCAGGGAGGCAGAGCATGCTGTATTTTCCACCCTGGTGGTGTTTTTGGTTCTTGAGTTCTTGCTTATCTTTATTCAGCCCAAGCTCTGTTATTCAGTTCATTTTGTCCCTGACAGGTTTTCATTTCCTTTATAAATATATAGCATTTTCATTGGCCTCTTGGCTGTGAAAAGGATTTAATACATTGCTTTCTCCACACTTGCTTTTTTTTGTTACTATCAAAGGCTATTCTTTCTTTTCCCAGTCCCTTGAATAATCACTGGAGACAGTAAGGGAGTCTTTCTACATAGCTGCACGCTTGCAATACATGGTAATAAATATTAAGCTCCTTATGAATTGTAGCAACTTGTGTTTTGATTTAAGTTTTAGCAATTGGAGATGGCTTTTGACTTGTAGACAGAATGTTATGTGGTGAATTTCCAAAGATCTGCCTACTGAATACACATCTGCTTGTACATACAGGCATTTATGCACTACTCCTCACTTTGCAATGCAAATGTGTGATCTGCAAGTCCAATATGGGTTCTTCTGTGTGCAGGAAGTGTGAGGCAGGATCTGAGCTCGGGCTCTCAATTCCAGTCCCAGTCTTGCCCCTATTTTTGTGACCAGAGGCAAAAGTTGATTAACCTCCTCCATACCTCAGTGTAATGCTCTGCAAAAGGGGGATGACAGTGCCAGTGGCATCATGCAGTGCTGTGTGGAGAGGCTGGAACCACCCCTGACACTCTGAGGAGTGCCTTTCTTTATGGAAACGTGGCTCCTTTCCTTCCAGGTGAGGTATCCCCTGAGTCAGTATGGGACAGAGAGATTCAGGCATTCCTTCCAAACCAGTTCATTCCCAAAAGGGTGCTGGCTTGGCTTCAGCCCCACATACAAACCTTGTGATAACCAACAGGGCACTGAAAGCCAACAGGAGAACTTCCCATCACTTTTGAAGGCTGGAATGGAAATATGGAACACTGAACAAAAGCAGCCTGGTGGTGCCTTGGCTTCCCAGGAAACCCCACTGTCCCAGCCAAGGGACCTGCCAGAAAGGAGTAGAGAGAGATGCAGCAGGCAAACATAACTCAACCTTTCATTGGTTTTAATATTTTGAGGTAAACTTGATAGAAAAGGAAGGGATTTCTCTTTGCATGTGCCGTAATTCATACTTTGAGCTGAACTGCATCTCTGTTGCACTAGAAGATAAATGTGCTCTCTATTCAGCTGCTGTTATCTATTACTTTTCTCTCTCTAGCTCATGTAGAAGAAACTTCAGTGTGCCCGAGCTGGGAGCTGTCTTTCCTGAGGGATTTGTGGCATGGACCCAGAAGTCCCACAGTCATTATTGTATTTCCATTTTCCTGCAATGTTCAGCATTTTTTTCATGTCACCTTCCTTGGAGTGTTCCTCTTATTATTTTCTCTGCTGGTTTAAACAGTCCACAGCATCTGTTCCTAATTTTATAAAAGTATGAAATTCCATTCCTGGATCTGTTTGAAGCACAGGAATCAAATACACACACACACACACACACACACACACACACACACACACACACACACACACACACCAACACACACA
>VZRX01004880.1:180966-299280 GCA_013398075.1 Notiomystis cincta
ATCTCGAGATGTGTGAGTCACACGAATCAAACACACACACACACACACACACACACACACACACACACACACACACACACACACACACACACACACACACACAAACACACACACACATCCCCTATGGAACAAAGCATCTTTTTGCCATTAAAATATATTATGCCTAAATATATACTTGGGGAAAAAAAAAAATCAGTATCACGTTGATATTGTGAATTGGAGAGTAGATAAAGGTACTTCACCCAGCCCAGTCTCCAGAAAGGCTTGCCTGAATTTAATTGGGAGCCACATCCCACTAGTGTGGGAAGTGATGTTGGGCAGTGGTGCTGTCAGCAGGCAGGTGAATGCAAGGGGTCAAGATGGTCCAAAAGTGTTGTCCAGCCCTGGCACAGCTGCCCAGGGCAGTGGTGGAGTCCCCATCCCTGGAGGGATTTAACAGATGTGTGGATGTGGCACTTGAGGACATGGGCTGGTGGTGGCCTTGGCGGTGCTGGGGGAACGGTTGGACTCGTTGTCTCAAAGGGCTTTTCCAGCCTAGGTGTTTCTGTGTCTCTGTGGTGGCACAGACAGAGAGGCACTGCCAAGCTGTGAGGCTGTGCCCTGGGCAGGCACTGTGTCTCTGTGGGCAATTAATGCTGTTGGTGTTATTTCTGTGTGAGGATGGTGTGGGAGCTGTGGGAGCTCTGGGTGCCTGCTGGAGTGCCAGGAGGGCTTACAGAAATGGGTCAGAATGGCTCCCAGAGAGCCATCACTGCCTCTGAGGAGAAAAGGTGATGAGTAGGAAGTTAGACACTGGAGAAGAGAGCCTGGCTTACATGATGAGGAGGGTGAGTTGAAAAGGATTTTTGCAGTCTGCCTAGTGCTCCAGCAGAATCTGGATCCATTGCAGGATCTGAACCTGGACAGCAGGAGAGCAGATGTCTGAACAGGGTCTGAGCACAGCTGTGACTCATGGCTGAATGACTTGGGATGATAGATGGTCACTGCTTAAAGGGTAACTGGCTTCTGCAGCCATGGGTCAGTCATGTCCAAGGAGGCCTGGAAAATACCAAGCTGCCCTTTCAAAGCACCTTTAGATGGTTGGCTGTTTCTCTCAGTTGATTTGTGCTGAGAGCAGGAACCAGTGCAGCAGGGTTTGATTTGCTTTGAGATGCCAGGTTTGGTACTTTGCTCTCAGTACTTTGGTACTTTGGCTGGCTTCAGATCAGCCCCTCTCTGACTGTGGGGAGGGTACATGTGGAAGGAGAATGAGTTGCAGCCATATCACAGTGTGGCCTGCATGAATTCAGCCAGGACTGGTGGCACCAAGACCACCTGTGCAATGACAGAAATCATGTGCATAGTCTCAGGTGGATCTGCTGCCTGAGCTGCCTACACACTTGTGCTGTTTGAAAAGGAGCAGCTCAGGCCACACTGGGTTTATTGGAAGATTTGGCTTGAAAATAGGTGTCTGATTAAAACATTGAACTTTGTTTGTGTTCCTGCCATTGTATTTCAGATCCATCACCCAGCTGAGGTTGGGACTCTATAGCAGGAGGAGCACAATTCTTACAGGCAGGTGATTCTCAGTCCCTTCTTTTTGGAGTTTTATCTGAGCGTTTTTATCCATGTAGCATCCCCTCTCAGGACTGCCTGAGCATCAGCAGATGTTTTACCTTTTATATATATGGTGAGATTTTTCATCTGGTGATCTCAAGTAATTAAGCCTTGTAGTACTACTTTGAGTTGTATGAAAGCTGGCTGGATACCCTCGCTGCTCTTGCTCCCACATGATGTTAAACTGCTGAAGCAGTAGGTAACTGAAACCAGATTAAAGCTCTATTATTCACATAGATGTTAATCATGAGCAGGGATTCTTTGCACACTGCAAAACTCTGCATACCTCACTGGGCTTTAAAGGAAGAGCAAGGCTAAAAATAAAGGGTATGAGTGATTACCATGTCCTCCTTCAGGGAGTGGGTTAGCTGTGGTTTTGAAGAACTGGAATGAGCACTGGAGATGTTCATAGAGAACTCATCTTGGTTTTCAGCACTCTGTCCCTGAGCATGGAGCTTGGATGGGGGAGTCTCTTATGTAAATGCAGATCTGGGGTCAGAAGCTGATCTTGCTAAACGGGCTAGAAAAAGCAGTAGCTTCGAAAACTGAAATAAGTGGGTATTTATAGCCCAGTCTGCAGTGTGTTGGTGCTCTCAGTTTGCTCATATAGTGCCCCTGTGCATCTGATCATCATGAAGCAGACAAGTGGTACAACTGGTTTCTTTAGGGATATTGCTTGGGCAGAAGGTGTTCTTGGAGCTTGTGTCATCTTTAGGAATGGAGGCCTTCCAAACAGATTTACTATAATAGGATGCACTGGAGAGAACATAAACACAAGAAAATAATGGCAGGAAATACTCTCACTTAGAAAAAATACTCAGACACGTCATTGATGTCATAGTTTTCCTGTGAGAAATCTGCCTAGTAATAAAACCTTTAAAAGTGCCCCAAATCTGAGGCCAAAAGCCACTTCATTCTGAGTTGTTTTCTACCTCGTGTAAATGTATTGAGTTACAGTTTTTGCAGTGGGTACTTCACAGAAATACTGATGCAGGTACCGGAGAGAAGAGGCCAACCACCAGAAAAAGTTGGAACTCACAATCTTTTCTTATCAGTGGCTTCTGTTAATATGGATGTTCATCCTCATTTAGTGCTTATGAGCTGATAAAGGATTTCTGTGTTGAAATGCTGATGGCTGGATTGAGTTTCTTGTTTGACTTGTCCAGCAATGGATAGAAATGCTGGAGTGATTCTCTCCTCCCACATGGCAAGTCTGAAGCCCATGTTTGCCTGTTGCTGGGCTGTAGGAAGGTGGGTTTGGCCATCCTCCACAGCTGCACACATACTTGCTTCTGAAACTGTGCTTCAGTTTGTGTTTCTTGCAGCTCCTCCTGTGCCATCAGTAACTTGCAAGCAGGGTCTTACAAGGCTGGTTCTGCTGCTGTGTGGATTTGGGCCCTTGCAGAGGTGCCATGGGAGCAGCGTGGGGTGTGTGCCACTGCTCCATCTCTCCTTCAGTCACTGTCACTGCTCTTGCTTTGCTGAGTCCATGCCATTAAGTAAAATGCTATCTTGGGAGGTTGCTGGGTGTTGTGCTGTATGTGTTGTTGATGAGCTCAGAATTTCCTATTTTGTCTCCTAAGGAAATCCCTTCCTGGCTCTCTGAGCAGCTTATGAGGTCCTTCATTCCCATGAGTCCTTCCCATCCCAGTGCCTTCATCACACAGTGGCCCCAGTGCTCTGCACGGGGATCTGAAATGTGAAGGGACCAGTGACCTCACCTTGTGGCCAGTTCCTGATCCACGGCTTCCCACGTTCTGGCTGTGGTGCTGCCCTCTGGGGAGGTGACCATCCCTCCTGCCCACTGTTGTGTCTGGCATATCCAGAGAGTCAGTGCAGTCTCGAGGGTGTTAGCATCAGGTGAGGAACAGGCCAAGGTCTGGCCATGCAGTGTGAAGAACCCACTTTGGTCTGAACCTGATAACTCTATTCAGGACAGATCCTCTGGAGCCCCAGGACACTGGCCACAGGCTCTTCTCCACTTGCCTCATTAGCATTATGTCTGTCCTCAAGACTCTTTCTTCACAGGACACATCACTGCTTTGTCTGAGTGTGCTGGGGAGTGTATATATTAGCATGTAGGGGGTGTTCTGCCCTCCTGAATAACTTCCCTGATTTTGGGCTAGTTTTGCTTTGCCCACCCCTGTGCAACACATGGAGAGGCTGCACTGGCAGAGTTTCAGTAAAAGCCAATCCTGAAAAAGTCCTGGTTATCTTGGATGTGCTTTGTTACTGTGTTGTAGGGTTTAAGTTTGTTTAATTAATAGCTGGAAGGAGGAAATCTTGTCTTTCTCAGAGCAGCAAGGACAGATCTCACAATCTCAGTGGTCAAGAATGAAGCAACTGCCAACAATACTCCAGTCTCTTTGAAATGTGATTATATGGTTCAAGCCTAGCCCTGTGAAGTGTAATAAAAAGCAGCAGGAGACTATAGCAAGGCTGAAATATCATGCTGCTGCCTGCTTTTACCAGTTCATACTGCCTTTTGAAGAGTTGTTGTCTTGGCAAGAGGTTGGCCAGCAGCCTGAGTAAGGCTGAGCCAAAGCAAGGAGAGGTCTGGGGTCCTGGAAATAGCTACACCTTTCAAATGGTGGTCCTTGGAGTACAGGAAATATCTAACCTGGATTAATTATGATGAAGACAGAGAATTGGTGTGGAAAGGTGAAAATCTTGTGCATTTACAGTTTGTTTTCAAACTCCAGGTGTGTGGATATGTTGTGTCCTTCTGTGAGCCACTCGGCAAGCGAGAGCACAGAGGGCTGCAGGGTCAAACTGAACCCTGGCAGAGGTGACGTCCAGACACATTATTATACAGTCAGAGGATTTGCTTGTGCTTTCAGTGATCCTTAATCCCAACTAAGGCAAAAAAGGGGTCAGTGTGTTGGCACTTGCAGTCACAGTTCAGCGGTCTGGGAGCACGAGGGCTGAGAGGACCAACCTCCTCTGGCACAGGTGGCCCCATGAGGTGCTGGGTTAGTTGCAGCCAAGTCACTGCTACAGAGAGCCAGGGGAGGTATTTGGCAAGTCCCTGTTCCTTGTTCTGCAATCTCTCTCGTGGCCTCTTTCCCCCAGGGCTGTTTTTGTGTGTCTCTCCAGCCTCAGTGCATTGTGTTGCTGAAGTTCCTCTCCTCCCACACTGCTGCCTTGCCCCTCCTTTTCTCCCCCCGAGATGCCAACCTGCCTCTTTGAGACCAGCATCATGTTTAGCTCCCAATATGTTTCACAGGCCTGTTGCAACTCCAATTTACGCAGATGAGGTTTGGCATAACAGAAACATACATCATCCCTTTCTTTATGGTAGCTGGGGAGAACAGGGGGTATTTCCCCAGCTCCTTCCCTGCAGCCACTGGAGTTACAGCACTGGAGGGTCTCCCCTGCGAGCAGCTGAGGGTGAGACTGTGATGGATTGACTCTGCCTTCTGTTAACACCAGCACTGCCTTTCATGCCCTGTTGCTATTTGTGTTTTTTGATGAATGATTAATTAGAAAAATAATCATTTGTAAATTGTGAGTGAACCAGACATTTGGCCTTTCCTGTAGGGAAATTGAGGCTCCAAGCTCTGCTGCAGCATGCAGCCTGCTCACAAATGCAGGAGTATTCCCAGGCTAGTGATGAATTTACATGAAGTTCCCTTTCAGCATTTTAATGACTGTTACAGCTGAGTAACTAATGAAAGATATTAACAAACAGAAGAAGTAAATATTTAATTTTTCTATAGCATTTTTCCAGCTTGTGGCAGCCAGTATTTTAACTGTATGTACAGGAGGGTTTCTGCTCCAATCTCTCCACGTCTGCCTGGAGTACAAAGCTTGCTGTATGTGCTGGACAGGATGAACACCTCTGTGGAGATATTTTACCCCAAAGTGGGCTGGTCCTCTGCTCTGTCGTGACAGTCTGCGGTCAGCATTCAATGGCTGTGATTTAGCACAGCCCAAAAGGCATTTCCCTGCACCAGAGATTGCTGCAGCTTGTGGTCCCCTGAAGATGAGATGGCCACAACAAGGTCATTCAGTAAACTACAGTGATTAGTGACTCCATCAAGAAAAGCTGCTGAACGCAGCAGGGAACAGTCATTTGAAATGTCTCAACTCTGATAATTTACCTTCTTCCACCCTCTAGTATTTCACCTCCTTCCTTTGCCTGAAAAAGCCTGCTGGGGAAGATTTTCTGCAGGGCCTTGTTATCTCCCAGCAGATTCTCTTGCTTGTTTTTCTATTGCTCTCCTCTGTATTTTGCCAAGATGTGGTGATCTGGTTTACTGGGGCTTGGGGTCAAGCTGAGGGATGCTCTCCAGCCTGCAAGGTTCTGCCCATGTTATATTCAGATATGCAGGGAGAATTGGGGCAGAAGTTGCCTGGAGGAAAGGTTTGCAAGGAGGATTTGTCAGCAGCTTCAGGGGTGTTTGTTATTCAGCGAGCATGGGGCTGGCTGTATTGTTTTGGCACATGGTGACCCACAGTGCATGGACGATGCCACGGGGAGGTCGCTGGTCCGACAGACCCGGCGTGTCCAGGAGCAGTGTCCAGGGGCAGTGCTGTGTCCAGGAGCAGTGTCCAGGGGCAGTGCTGTGTCCAGGAGCAGTGTCCAGGGGCAGTGCTGTGTCCAGGGGCAGTGTCCAGGGGCAGTGCTGTGTCCAGGAGCAGTGCTGTGTCCAGGGGCAGTGTCCAGGGGCAGTGTCCAGGGGCAGTGTCCAGGGGCAGTGCTGTGTCCAGAAGCAGTGTCCAGGGGCAGTGCTGTGTCCAGGAGCAGTGCTGTGTCCAGGGGCAGTGTCCAGGGGCAGTGNAGGAGCAGTGCCGTGTCCAGGGGTAGTGTCCAGGAGCAGTGCTCTGTCCAGGGGCAGTGTCCAGGAGCAGTGTCCAGGAGCAGTGCTGTGTCCAGGGGCAGTGTCTAGGGGCAGTGTCCAGGAGCAGTGTCGTGTCCAGGGGCAATGCTGTGTCCAGGGCAGTGCCAGGCACGGGGACACAGTGTGTTTATCCCCACCTCCCTGCCAGGCTCATGCTCCTGCCTGCTCTGCCCTCCAGGCTCGTGGCAGCAGACCCTGCCAGAGGTCCCAGCCCAGCCAGCTCGACTCTGTGCAGTTCTGGAGAGCTGGAGAAGTGTTTGCAGGTACAAGCTATGAACAAATGAGGCAGCTGACATCTTTGTCTCTTTAGGCATTACGTGCTTTGGAGGGGGAAGAATAAATCCCTACTCAAAGCCTGCAGGGACTCCATCAAGCATTTATTTGGGGAAATTTGGCCAACATGGTGCACCCACTATGTCATCGTGGCTGTCCGTGCAGGGCCCTGCATGATGTCAGTCTCTGCGTTGTCTCTGGCTCGCTCCGTGTTTTCGACGAGCTGGTCCAGGCTCCACACGACTGGGATCCAGCTGCCTCAGCTCTTCCCCACGCTCATTTAGTCTCCCCAGCCTGCCATCTTTTACAGCCAAGAAAAACTTCTGCTAAGTGAACCAAAGCATTCATCTGGATGGAGATATATGTATGTAGCAAGAGTCTGTGTGTATTTGTTTTTTTAAAGAGCTCATCAGAGTAGATCATAAAGCCAGAGTTGAAATTGAGTGAAATGTCTGATTTGAGACAGTGTTTCTTAAACATTGGTTTGTTGCAGATCTCCTTTCTACCTACATCTAGATTTAATTGCCTCTCCTGCTTCTGTCTGTGCACTTTGAAATGTATAAGAGAATTCAAGAACTGAGCCTTCCTTCTGTGTGCAGGAGACAGGATGGGGACTGTCAGGATCTAACCCACCACTTGTGAGGGAGGTGAGGGGAAGTGGAGGCTGGATGCTCCAAATGTAGTGTTTCATGCCCACGTGTGTGAACATGCATGGACACCCCTGCTCCCCAGAGGGTCTGTGTTCTCCCACCTTCTGCTCCCCGTGTCTAACGTGTCTCCCCTCCGCTGGTCTCTGTCCTTGCTGAGCTGGCAGGTGATGATTCCCGTTTGCCACGGAGGGGATGTGGGTTCCTGCTCCCTCAGCAAGTGCCAGGTTGAAGGTAAATGCCCTGGTCCTGGCTGGCAGCAGGGAAGGGTTTCACAGAGCTGCTCAGTCAGGATCTGCTGTCCTCTGTGTGACCCAGCAGCTCCTGTGTTCCGTGGGAGGCCAGGGGAGAAAGGCCCCTGGTACCTGCCCGGGATGGTGCTGCTGCAGTGGGGGCAGCCTCGCAGAGAAACAGGAGCTGCTTCTTCTCTGCTGCCTTCAGAGCTATTCCTGCAGGGCTGGATGTCACTGGGGACTAGGCCAGGTTCTTGGCAGGACTGCCCTCTGTGATGCTGGACCAGCTCCTTTCAGCACTGCCCTCTGTTCTCACACAAAGCAGGGCGCTGAGTTTAACTGGCCTCTGCCTGGCTGATTTTTCTTCCATTACAAGCACCTAGCAAAGTTGTTTGCTTTCCTAAACAACCCTAGGAAGGTTTTTTCTTTGTTTCTGAAATGCTGAAGGGGATTAGATCATATAGTGGAGTATTCAACTGTCAAGTGATTTACAGCAAAGATGCAGTTGAGTTATGAGAGCTGTTAAAATGCTTGTTAAAGTGCTAAATGCTTTTAAAAACTCATATTATTTGGCTGATAGAATGTAAAGGTCTGATGGAGCTATTACTTTGCTCTGTATAAATACACATTTGGGCAGGTGTTATTTATGTACACTCTCTCTCTTGTGGATTGCAGTGACCCAAAGCCATTGCCACCAGATGGTTGTACATCAGCCTGCTCAAGCGAGGCAGAGTTCCTGGTGGACTATTTGATCAGAAGTCCTCACTCTGGGGAAATTTAGCCTCATCTTGGCAGTACTGGGGTGGTTTGAGGGGTAGCATTGAGGCATGCTTGTGTCTTGAGGTGATGGCTTTCAGTGGTGCCCTGAAGTGATCCCTCTTTTCATTGAGGGGTTCAGTGCCTTGACTCACTGGCTTTCTAGAAGGCTTTGGCAGAAAAGCAGCAGGTCTGTTGTCCCAGAAAACATGGATGCATCTTTCCTCAGCACTGATATTTCTCACATTCCAATGTTTCTCATGATGGACATGAGCAAGCAAGCCTGAATAAACACTTTTAGTGTTTATACTTACTTTAAAAGGAACAGGGTAAATTTGTGGTCTGTGAACTCTGATAGTTGATATTTATTTTTAAAACTCAGTTTTGCAACTGCTTTTAAACATGTTTGCCCAGAAGAAACAGTGGGGAGTCAGTAAGTTTACCACAGATTTATGGCTGAGTGTCAGACCTCTTCTCTTCCCTAGACCTTTGTAACCCAGCAGAGTCACCATGATGTCCTGGTTACCTGCCACTATAACCACTGGAGACAGTCCAAGTCTGCTCCTGACAAATAAATATGGGAGACTTTGGCCAAGTATGTGTGATGTCCTCTAGTGTACAGCACTCTGGGTTGCTGTAGCTGTCTGGTCAGGATGTCCTCATGTCCTGCATCTGAATTCGGGTGCTGCTGGATCTGTGAATGTATACCCTGGTATATCTTCCTTGAACTGACAGCCTATGGCTGATCCAGAGGAAAAACTTCACACCAGCTTCTCATCCAATGTATGAAAAATTAATTCTTCTGGCTTCCTGGGCTGCTGTATACCTACGAAGGGTTGCAGTGTTGTGCTGTGTAAATTTGTGGTGGTGCACAGTAAATATTATGCTTTAACGGTCACAGGTCTGACATTTCTCTTGAGTTATGTACCATAATGTTTCAACACCATGGGCTGAATTTGATCTTAACTACGTGGGTGCACTTTAGTGCATGCCTGAAGAAAATTGGCCACTAAACTTGCAGGTTCATGTGCACAGTCAGTGATTGAACAATCTGGTGATGCCCCAAAAGGTATGAAATTAATTTTCAGGTACAATAAACAATATTTCAGCCCTGACTGGCTTGACGGAAGCTTCATCTTCCAGCACTAGGTATTGAAATGGGTTGCAGGATTGCATTTAAGAAGGGATTTGTTCTGCCTGCCTCTTTAGTGCAAAGGAAGCTCATGAAGTTGTGCCCAGACAGTGGTGATGCAGCTGGGTGCTGCTTCACCTGAGCAGTGCCTCTCTGCAGCTGGAGGTTTGGAATGGCCATTACCTGTCTTACCTATCCTCATCATGTAGACCAAGAAGTGGTTTTTTTTTCTTTGTGTTTACCTTTGCACAAGCTGGGCATGGCCCAGTCCAAATGCATTTATCACTGACTGTTTTGGAAAAGGGATTTCTGCACTATTTCTCCCTCAGCCAGTGAGGGGCTGTGCAGAACCCCTTTTCCTGGAGGGGAACACTGGCTGGACACAAGTGCAAGGATGCTCAGGAGGGGTGTGCAACTGCTTGTTCAGGTTTCAACTGAAGTGCAGGTGCTGCCAGTGACTGGGAATTATCTGTGCAAGGAAATACCTGAAGAGGCTGCAGCAGAAAGTGTCTGTTATGGGATAAGTGGTCTGTGGTCAGCTGCAAGGGGAGTCCATGGCAGCAAGACAGCAAAGACTTGCTGCCAGAAGGTGCTGGACCCTTGGGACAGGATCACTGAGAACATACCAGCAGCAGCTAATCTTGTGTCTGCTCCTCCGTTAACATATTTGCACACTTCTCCCCATATTACCTCAGCTTTGCCTTGGAAAAGCATTTGTGAAGTCTGGAAGCAACCCACTTGATCCACATCATGGAGCAGCCTTTGGTGTTAATTGTTCCCACTGCCAGCTCTGTAGGTCCCACTCAAACCAGGCCCTAGATAAGGAAGTTGGTGTCAGAGCCATCTTCACCTTCCTTGCTTGGATTCAGAGGCTGGGGAATGATAAGTAATGTATTACACAAATATAGCTCTTGTTTTTACTCTCCTGTTTATAACTGTCAAATGTTTGAGCCTTCTGAAATAATAAGGTTAAGTGGCCTTCTCTGACCTTAGGTGAATAGGAAAAAATATAGTTATTGAGGGACTCGGGCCATTACACCTCAGCAGAGAGGAATCCGAGGCGTTGGAAAAGCCTGCTAAATTATCCTGCTTAATGCCAGACACTCCAAGGTGACTTACGGTGCTGCAAAAACATAAACATCCATAACTGTGACTGCTGCAGGCCAGGAGTGGGCTCACCACAGGGCTGGTGAATAGGAGCTGTGGCAGATGAGCTCCTGTGGGCATCATCTCGCTGGGGATGCCAGGTGCTGGCACCACGGTGCCACCCAAGCCAGTCCTGCATGGGTCCCGGGCTGGGCTGGGCTCTCACCCTTGGTTTCAGAGTGTGTAATGTGGAGCCTGGCCAGGCTGCAGGGAGCCTTGCTGTGTGGCACAGGCCTGTCAGCCCTCCAGGGAGCCTGGCCAGCTCTGCCTCAGGACTCCCTGTCTCCAGGGAGGACAGGAACGGAGGGCTCTTGGGAGCTGTGCCCCTTGTCCTTGGTGTTTGCTGCTCTTTTTCTCAACAGTCTGAGAAGGGAAACGCTTATTTTTCATGTGGGGGTTACCTTTTAGACACTGCCTGTCTTACCCAACTGAGCAGGAGACAGATGAAGCGTAACTGTCTGATGTGAAGTTTAAAATTAAGGCCTTGGTAGCCATAATGCTCATTTCCTAGAAGGAGAGCAAACCTGTTGCTAATTTAGCACTGGATCCAACAAAACGTGGAAATGGCACTGAGAAATCATCCTTGCAGCTCTGTTTAGATGTGGCCTTAAAAAACATAGTAGGTTTGGGTTTGGATAGCCATCTCCCTGCTCCAGGTAGGGCCTCAGAAGGAGAAATGTCCTTTGTCCTTGAGTCCAGAGTCTTGGAGAAGAGCAAGCTGTCCCCACCGTTGGGCACAAACATCTGTGTGTCACTGCACTGCAGTACAGCAGCCACTGGTGCCATCTGCACTAGGTGAGACCCTGGCTCAGGGTTGCCTTCTCTGTGCACTGCTCTTTAAATTATCTGCAGTCACAGAAATTACTGCTCACAGATATGTTTGCTCAAACATTTGGAGAAAGAGGGTTCAGAGCTGGACTGAAATAGACTTATTGAACGATGCTCTGTTGTAACCACTCTCCCATGCTAAAGAAAAGCAGCTTCAGCAAGCACATGGAATAAATTGGCATGGTTAGTCAGAAGCCAGATGGAGCAGAAATCCAGATTAAATAGAAGAGAGTCAGATTCAAAGAAATGCAGAGTGAAAGCAGAGCGTGGGCTCCAGGCGGCTGGGCACTGCCCCTAGCTGAACAATCCCTGCTCCCGGGAGTGCCGGGGCTGGGGTGTAAATGAACTCCTCCCACAGGGCTGAAGAGTCAACTCCCAAAGCCAGTCAGCAACAGGGGGATCTAATTTCCCCTCTGCTGTCTAAATAAAATGCTGCCGCAGATGGAAGGCTCCCTAGAAGCTGCTTCTGGACTGCTTCCACCTTTTTATGAAAGCTCCACTCAGATGTGGTACAGTGTGCAGTAACATTACCCACTGAGTGCCAGGATCCCTGGAAAAAATGTAGGGGGAAAGATGCTGGGAACAAGACTTGAGATTCAGGGTTGGAAATAATGATATAAGAGCAAAGTATTAATATTTCACAGCACAATCTGCTTTGCAGAATACAAGGGGCTTGGGGAAGGAGCAGATGGAAGGAGCTGAGTATGTGTTTCCCAAGAAGGTGGCATTGTGTCTGTTGCTTTGTTAGTTGGAGCTCTAAATACTGAAACAAAAGCACAGGAAAGAAAGAGGCTGAAATTTAATTTGATGAGTTGCTTTTTCTTCTCGGTTTGGGATTAAGCTGGAGCTGTTGTGGTTCAGTCTGTGCAGGTGTTCTGGTTGTGTGTGGCCTGTGTGCAGCCCTGTGCACATGTGTGAGTGTCTGTGCTCCTACAAACTCTCCAGGGTTAGCACAGTCCCAGAGCTGTCCTGGGAGCTCATCCCACCACAGCTCCCAGCCCTGAACCTGCCTGGCATTAGCAACACCGAGGTAAACAGTGCTCTGCAGGTGCTCTGGCAGCCACCTGCACAGGGCCACACTCCATTCTAAACTCTGCAGAAGCTGTGGTTGTGCCCTAGGAGACATGCAGGCTGCTGGCCACGTCTCCTGGGGAATAGTTCCCTCCTTAAGTGCAGACTTGCCGCCTCCAATCTGCAGGTGAAGTGTGCAGCAGAACACAGGGACAGCCCTGCTCCTCCAGCTTCATCATGGCTTGCAGATTTTCACTCTTTCTGAGCACTGGACTCCCTCTGTCCAGTGAATGCAATTAGGTTGTGCATTAAGTTGGCTCTTCAAATTTCTGCTGCTCTGGTTTGGCTGTCTAAGAGGAAAGCCTGTATTCTCTTGGGATGAGTGTAACATGGGCAGGAGTTATCTCTTAACATGGAGAGGCTGGGAAAGGGATGCAGAGAAGGGCCTGAACCATGCCAACTGGTTCAAAGCTTACCCCAAACCAGTAGAATAATTCCTGAAAGATCTCATGGATACCAGGTAGGGTCGGAGTCAGTGTGTATCACAGTTTGAGTTGTAGCTGCACATTTCAGTCCTGAAGATGAATTCCACCCCTTTAGCAACCATATTGTTTGAACTGGCGTCACCATGGTTTTTAGAAGTGGTCTTAAAAATATTAATTAACCTTCTGCAGTTATGGAGAAACTCCAACTGTGGACAACTGTGCGAGAGAAGGACTTCAGGGGCTTTGAAAGTCTTTCAAGAGCACACAGAGGAGATGAATGTGGCCACAGTGCTGCCCTTGGAGCCTGACCTGGTCACTGTGTGTGATAGCTCCCAACTGGATCCTCCATGGAGGTCTTTCTGATGTCCAGCTACCAGGCACTGAGGGCTGTGTTCTTCACTGGTGAAATTATACATAAACATACACACTCTGAAGCTCAGCCCTGGGACTGTTAGCTGTAAACATTGCATTGTCCCACAATTTACATTAATGAGGATGATTTACATTTATATAGCTCCTTTCATCCCAATGGATCTCAGAGTGCCTCACAGACTAAAATTCCTGGGGCTTCTTCATCACAGCAATGTGAGCTGGTTGTGATGTGAGCCAGCTAGGCAGGACAAGTGCACCTGAACATTGCTTTGTCTTGAGCCAAGAGGTGTTTTCAGGAAGCTGGTCAAATATTTCATCCTGTGCAGACCTGGCTGGACCTTGTAACTGAGATCCAGTCTGAAAGACCAGATGTGGAGAGCTTGGTGGCCTTGTGCTTTTTCTGTTCCTGCAGCAGGAGGGACTGAGGTGGCCTCCTGGTGTTTTCCAAGTGTCTCACAAAAGGTGGGATGACCAAGGAAAGTTTCTGTTAGTGGTCCCTATCTCTGAGGACAGCTCTTGCCCAGTACATCTCCAGCCCCTTTCCAGAGGGAGGCAAGGTCCACAGGGATGAGATGAGGATGGGCCTTGTCCTTTGGGGCTATACATCTGTGGGAGAGCTGGGCTCTGTGGAGTTTGTTTCCCACGTGCACTGTGAGCATCTCTTTTGGGGCTCCTGTTCCCCCCTCACATTGCCTCTTGCTGTGCTGAACTCCACTGTGAATAGGGGCTTCCTCCTCCAGGCCCTTGCCAAAAGACAGTTCTACATGTTCACTTACTTTATTTTTAGGTGTATATTTTAAATACCGCTGATATTTCCAGGGAGCGTTTTTAAACCAGGACTCTATGAAAGTTATTTTTGAGCATTAATTCATGAGACAGCTTCAAAAATTCATGAAGTAAATAGAACTTTCTGCCAGGAGGCATCGGGGTGCCTTTGCTACCCTCCAGAGCAGAGCAGACATTTCAGTGTAAGGCAGTAACTCTCAAACAGAGTCTCCTGGTCTCAGTGTGCTGATTAAGGCACTCAGGCTGCAGAGGTGCTTTATGTGTCTTTAAGATGTCCTTGTTTCACCAGCCTTAACAGTGATCTTATTTCAGCAGGGATTAAGTGAGCTGCAAAAATACACCTGGGTGGCAGAAGCAGCAGCAGTCCCTTGTGCTGCCCTGGACTCCTGGGGCTCTCCTGGCCCCTGGGGTGGCCCTGACTCGGCTGCTGCCCCTTCCAGGCTCCATCCCTGCGGTGCTCTGGCTGTGAATGTGGAGTGACTGCTGGGATCAGCTCAGCGCCCTGGGCTCATGCTGGGGTGACTGAGGAGTAAAGTCAGCTCCCTTGGGGGATTATTTCTATCAGGCTAAAAGCAGCAGTGATTTAAATGGAGCAGATTGTGCCAGGGAGGCCAACCCTCACTGATGCCTGCTCTGGTGTAGCTAGAGATGGGCCAGTGGGGCTGGGCTGGATTTAAGGAGTCACTCTGCAGTCATTGCAGTGATGTCAGTATAAAATGAATGCAAGAAAGAGGAGGGTTGGGTCTCACACCTCCAAGATGGGTTAAACTAAACCAGAACAAGCTGGTTTTTCTCTGCAATGAGCAATATCCACATGTGGAATTATGTATAAACAAAACTTCAGAATAAATTCATATGCAGAGAGTCTGCCTTCCTTCTTATCTTGTAGTAGGATCTTCCTCTAAATATTAAGCTGCATGTTTGGATGTCTGAAGTAGGGAATAGCAAAGGGCCAGACTGAGCCTCTTCTTGATCTGAGAGGAAGGAGTGATGTCCATTTGTGCTTGCTCCTCTCCCAGCTCTCTGCTTGTCTTTGGAAGCCAAACCTGCAGTGTGATGCACACCTGAGTGTGCTGCCTTTCTTGGGTGTGGGATGTGTTCCAGGCTGGACAAACTTTCACTGTGGTTTGCACAAAGGTTGCTTTTCTATGCACAACACAAGTCTTGAAAAGAGGAGGAAAACAATGCTCTCCAGACTCTCTTGGGATTTTTTATTTTCCAGGTAGTTTCTGACCTTGAATGACATTCAGTGTTTTTCCATTAACACCAGTGGGGCTCAGGCTTGTGTAAGATTTAGGGGTACTCCCTCCTCCTCCTCCCACTAAATGCTTTTTTAATTATCCAATAATGAGTAATCAGAAATTTCTAAAAGGATGTATGGCTTCAGTTCTCTCACAGACAGTGGGATCTGAGCAGCTTTGCAGTTTGTAGACAGCTATAAACGGTAATGAAGAGCACATTAAAACCCTGCCTCCATAGCAGGCTCTAATTGCTGTTGATTTGCTGCTTGATTTGGTGGAAGAGGCTGGGCCAGGGCTAATGAGCAGGGAGCCCTGCTTGGGCACAGCTGCCCATGAGCCCCCCTTAGAGACACTCCCTCCCTGCACCCCCACAGCCCCCCCCTAGCCCAGGGGTCCAAAGAGCTACAGGTACCCCCCTTAGAGAGGAGGAGGAGGATGTACCTTTTGTGAGACCTCACAGGCACTGTAAGAGAGCTGAGAAATGACTCCCTAACCTCCTAAGTGTCCCTTTATGTTGGACCTCTGTAAAGCCTGACCTCTCAGCTGCCTGAGCATCCTTCTGCACTCTGTGTGTGTGACCCAAGGGATGGATAGCCCTGATGTCTCCAGGTGCCACACTTGGAGTCCAGGGGGGCTTTTGGGGGACTCTTAGGCTGTGGGCAGGGCTGCCCAAGTGAGACTCGTGGTGGCATCAGGTGCAATGTAAGGCTCAGAAGCTGTGCTCCCTAAAATGCTTTTGTGCAGCAGAGAGGAGTCAGGAGCACCTGCATTGTGTAGGGAGGTCAGATGGGGTCTCACCTACAAACTGGATGTGTTTGGTTTAGAGGCTGTGTTTGGGAAGTGTGGGGATTTGCTTCCCTGTAGTGTTCTCTGGGTTTGTTAAACCTCTGTAGTTAGAGGAGCAGAAGAGCCATTGAATTATTTGGTCCATTGAACTGATGTGCTGTGAAGACTCACTTGTACTTTTAACAACTGCAAGTTCACCAAAGGTGCACAGCCCAGTGCAGTGTTCAAGAGGGAATATTGCATATCTTTGGTTCCACAGCACCACAGGGGAAACAGAAGAAAGGAGGAAGCTGCAATACTTGTATAATATCAACAAAGGAATTTTATTATTTCTTGGAGGAGCCTTGTGATGGTCTCTGGACTGAGGTTCCTCCTGTTTTCCCACAGCATCACCCAGATATTGAGCCATATGTCCTGGCAGCTTGTTGGTGAGAACCCACCAAACTCCTGTGCAATAAGGCATTTCTGTAGTGATTTAATGTTTACATGATTGCAGAATGCAGTGGATTACTTGATTACTTTGTGTGTGTTTCTGCAGGAAATATGCTGGACTGTTTTATATCAGTTTTTTCTGTTTTGGGGGACTTTTTTGGTTTTTTCCCTTAAAAGGGGATGGAGTGCTACCTATAAGAGATTGAGAAGTGTAGCCAATAGTTTTATTATCCTCCCAGTCCTGGCCTCTTCTGTCTTTACAAATGCTCTGAAGCCACAACTCTGCATAAGAAAAATGGATTTGTCACTGAATTTTCATGCTTCATCCTTGCAGAAATGTAACTGTTGTCCTGGGCTTTAGCACTGTGCCTTCAAGCTTGGATTTAATGCTGATCATTAGACTTTTAGAGCAGGTTACATAGAAAAATAGAGGCACGGAGCACATCCAAAAGCAAGCGGCCTTGCTTTCACTCCCATTTTATTCTGGTGAGGATGCTGAATATTTATTAAGAAAATCCCACAATCCCATTTTTAGAGAGAGAAAAAAAAAAACCACAACAAAAAAACCCCTCTGTGTTTTAGTAAGGAACAGCTGTAAAGTGCAGCTGTTGAGCTTAATTGTATCTCTTACAGCCCAGTGCTGGGGAAAGAGGGAGCTGAGCACATCGAGGGAGCCCAGGAGCCACGGCTGTGCAGGTTTGGGATGGTTTGGTGCTCAGCAGTGGAAGGAGCATCCAGCTCTGCTGGTAGATCAGAGCATGGCAGGTGGTACCTGGTCCCACTGGATAATGGGGAAGGCTTGCTGGTGCAGGGGGTTCAGCTGGGTGTTGTGTGAGTGCACAGATTCTGCTGTGCCACGTGAGAAACGTGCTGCTGTTTGTTCTCACCCGCTGTGTGTGAGTGCTTTGGAGAAGGGCATTAGAGATGGGGGTGGCTGTGCACCTTTTAGTGCCTTCTGCGTTCTGCTGCTGCTGTGGTGGGAGTCTCCAGATGGCTCCTTTGACAGTTTCCCAAGATATTTTTATTTCTGTGTTAGCACAATTGTGTTTTCTTTAAAGGAGGTTGTGCTCATTTTTAGGATGTATTTTGTGTTTCACATGTTGGTCATAGCACAGGAGTTAATTTACTGTTTTGATCCAAGCAGATTTGACCCTGAAATCAAAGCACTGCTGCTTTCAGCTGGTGTTTCTGAAAGAGAATGTCTCAGAAACTCCTTTTGAACACCTTTGTTTGGGGATTGGCCTTATCATGTCAAAATTATAGTTGCCCTGAAAAAACCCTTCTATTTGACACCTGAGTGATGATTTCCCTTTTGTTGAGATTCCAGTTTAAATCTTCACAATACCGACGGCTTGGTAGCAAGCCAACATAGCATCACATCTGCTGCACTGAGCGTGCTTGCTTTTGAATGCAAGATCAAAAAATTCCCTTGCTTCTACCCTTCTTGCACACTCAGCACTGCCTCACAGCATGGAATTTCCAGGGGCAAGAGCAGAGGGGCTGAGGATGTCCTGCTCTCGAGGGCTCCAGTGTAGGAGTTCAGCCCAGCCCAGCAGAGCCGGCTCAAGGCTGCTGCGATTTGGGCCCATTTTCTTTTCATCTTAGCCAAAGTGAGCACAAAATCAAGTGGAACAGCAAGTAAATGCAATATATTTATTGCATTTTGGTCTGTTCAGCCTCTCCTAAATTCCAGATACAATGTCTTTTCTTTTTGCTTTGCCTTTCTCCTGGTGACTGTGTGGTTTAGAAATTGGTGTTTTCTGGCACATTTTCAAGCTATCTTTCAAAATAAACACCTCTCCCAGAGGTGAGGGCAACCTGAGGCCCTGATTGCATGAAGTGTCATTAGCCAAACAGCACCAGAGGCAGAGGTGGTTAATATACACCCTTGGAGCTCTGTGGTGAAGCTTAATGGTATCGTCTTGGAGCAAGTAGTGTAAAGCCTTTGGAGATTCAACTGGAACCCAGCTCAAGCCTGTGTGCATTTAGCTCTGGATTTCTGGGGTTATTTTCAACACCCAAATGAGGCACTGGTGTCCTTCCTAGGGGGAAACAAACTGTGGTTTTCAGTATTTGCTGTGGGAATGGTGGTGATAAGCAGTGGTTGCTTGTTCATACAGCAGCTGGAGCATGGCCAGGATGGTGGCACCAGGGCTGGCTCCCTTTTGCTTCGGGGTCCCTGACCAACCCCAGCAGCACAGGAGCACTGGGCAGGGCTCAGTGTCCCATCCAGGGTGGTGTGTGGTGAGAGCTGCCCCTGCCAGGGGATCCCAGCTGTGTTTGTGCTCCCCGTGCCATCTTGGATCACACACAGAGCTGGGATCAGGGGAGGAGGCTCCATAGGAACAGCCTGGTGGCCTTGTCCCAGCTCTGGCCACGTGCCTTGGTAATGCCCTTGCATGGGCTCGATGTTCTGGATCTCCTCCTTGGAGTGCTCTGGATCCAGCAGGGAACCCTTGCTGGTGTGGTTTAGGAGCTGAGCTCTGGAACAGTGGGAAGCAGTGTTACAGAATTACAAAGGCATTTTGCTTTGAGCAGCATTTCTGTAGCCAAAAATGAGGAGAGAAGCTAGGGAAGCTGGGTGAAGGCCTTCAGGTAAAAAAGAAAAAAAACCCACAAAGTATTAGGGACTTGACTCAGTGAGGTAGGTGACACTTAAAATAGAAAACACTTATCTTTGTTTCCTTTTGAAATATGTCCTGGATCCTTGGGAGGCTTCTTAGCAGCCTTTGGATCAGTGCCCTGCCCATTCAAAGCCTTTCTACTTTCAGCAAAGGACTGTAATTTGCAGCTTGTTCGGGGAGGTGTTCACCCTGTGCTTGCAGGACTGTGCTTGGCTCTCTCCTGGAACGCAGACAAAGCCATCTCCCGAAGGACTCGGGGATGGTGGGAGAGGGCAGTGCCCCGGCAGGAGGGGGTCGGTGTGGGGCCGGTCCTGGACCCTCCATCCCTCCCTATCCCTGGGTGAGCAGCGTGCTGCACATCCCGCGTGTGCCTGGGCACCAGCGCTGCCCTCGGAGGAGAGGTGCTGTCACTGACCACGCCGTTGGGAGGGAGCCCTTCCCACCAGCTCCCTCTCTGCCAGCACATTCTCCTCTGCTGTCTCTTTTTCTAGTAGAAAGCTCTTCCTACAAGTGGTACTTGTGTAACTTGGCAAGGATGTTTTGATGGGCTGGCCGCATTGTTCATTGAATTACTGTCTGGCTGGAAAGCCAAGGGCTGCAATTTTCTGTGCATTATTATTCTTGGGATTCAGCCTCTTAGAAATGCAAAGTGGGACAGTTTGCTGCTCGAAACATTTCTCAACAGTTCAGGGCCTCGCAAGAGATGGAGGGATCTCTTGGGCTTCAGTAACCTTCAGGTTTTCACATGCTTTGACATGCATTTGAGTCCTTTTATTTATTTCAATATTTGTGTCAAACATTCCTCCTCCCTTGTATTAACTATGGCTTCACTGCCCTAAAATAACCCAGCAGGGTTAGGAATATTTGCCACAGGAATCTTGTAAATGGCTTGCACATAATTATGTTTTTATTCCAAAGCAATGGAGATATAACTCTTCAAAATGGATAAAATCTTGAAATGAACATCTGGACATACAAATTAAATTGCTCTTAGTGTAAGGACAGTACAGTGCTTTATTCTCCCTGGCAGGCTTCAGCACACTTGCAGACTCGACACTAATCCACAGGATCAGAGTCATCTTGTAAACTTAATGTCTCTAAATGTTTTCACATATTTTTATTGCAAATCTATCCTTTCAGGACATCAGAGATCAGCCTGAGCCCTGGTAAGGCACATGTAGCCTCTCTGCATTGACTGAGAGCTTTATATACTTAGACTGAGATAGCCTTGGGTCTCAAGAGCAAATCATTCTTCTGACAACAAACCCTCCCCTGCCCTGCACAAACTGTCACCCTCACCATCAATGAAATTATAGATTAGGTTATTGATTATTTTTCTCTTTTTTTTTTCCCTCCCACTTACCCTCAGACTCTCATGAAAATTCAAGACATTACATATCTTTCTATTGACAAAAGCAACAACTAAATCAGATTATGCAACTCTCTTAATTCCCAGAAGTAATTTCCAAATTGTTCTTAGGTCCTTTGCCTGTCTGGTGCTTGCATTTGGAGAGAGCGTGCTGAGATACTTGCAGCTTGTCATGGTTTAAATCTTAATTATTTCATGGGAGTGCATCCTTTTGAAATGCAATACTTGGACTTTCTCTAGGCTATTCTTTTTTATATTTTTTTTTCTGAAAGGAATTAAAATATCCAGTATCATAATTAAGCATTTCTACTCATTTATGTTAAAAGTTTTGGAAGTGTATTTAACGAAAGCAAAGTCAATGTACTCACTACTAATATTACAGGGGAGCAGGAGGTGGGTGTTGGTGCTGTTCCAGTTTTTGGGGGTCAGGTCCCCTTGTGTGCCAGGGCTGCTGGCAGCAGTGCCATTGGTGAGGCCAGGTGACATCAAGGTTGGCCCTCCCTGCGTGTATTTGTGAGATTTGATGCAATTCTGGTTCTTCTAGACAGGCTGGGGGAGCTTGAATTGGCTAAACAAATAATGCTTGATATAGATGCAGAAGGCTGATCATTTTGGGCACTTTTTATTTAAACAGAAAAAGACCAGGGCACCAGTAAATACAAAACTTATCACTCCACCAAGCCAGTAACGTCAGCACTTCAGTCAAGTTTCCAGAGGGAGATTTATGACTCCTGAGATGATGCTTGTATAAAACTTGTTTGGCTGTGATTTTCAAAGGCTGCAGCACGGAGGAACTGCTGGGGTGGCTGACTGTGTGTGCAGAATGCCAAAGAGCTGGCTGGGAGGTGAGGCTGCAGAGAGGAGAGGGCACATGAGCAACAGGGGTTTGAGGTTCTAGGAAGCCCAAAGTGGGGAATGCCCCAGGGCCAGATGTGACACAGGTGTGTGCCAGGCAGAGGGCACAGTGTCTGTCAGAGCCATGGTTATGCCTTGCCCATGTTAAACACTCCCATAAATGCAAAGAATAAACTCCATAAATCCTGGTGATACGTTTGATAGTTATGTTTTATGTAAGTGGACATGTGAAAATACAAAAAAAGGATTTATTTTCCCATAATCTGCTTTTCTCTGTGGCTGCTGTCTGGCCTCCAGCAGCATAAATGACCAGGATGGAGACAGCCTTCCCTAAAAGGTGTGAGAGGGTGCTTAGAAGAGCACAGGGACAGCTCCATCCAGCAAAGAGTGGTCTCTTGCCCGCTGTTGTTGTGCAGTGCATTCTTAGATTAGATTTTTGCACAAGAGCACATGATGGCTGGTTTCCTCTTTAACCCTGGAGGTGCTGGTCTGTATTGCCATGTCCTCTGTCATATTTCAGTCACTCAGGCACAGGGAGGTGCCCCTGTATACTGTCAGAAGCAGAGGTCTTCTTTAAAGCACTGTCTTCTGGATCTGCCCTTATTTTCAGCGCTGGAGTGGAAACATGGCTGTTTTAAATAAAAATTGGGTTTAATGTGCTTTTAAATTGGAGGCAAGTGCACTAGTTATGCAATTAACTGCAAATATTGAGTTCGAGAAAGGGCAGTGCAAGTACTTCCAAAATAATCAGAAGTGTTTTTAAATGGATGGCTAATGGAGAACAGACACTGCAGTGTGAGCTGCCTGTGTTCCCTAACAAAGCATTCTTTACCCAGGCTCTGCATAAGCTTCTTTTCAGCGTGTACATTAGAGCAGGAGTCTGGCAGGCTGTCTCGTCATGTGTCTTGTCCTGTAGAGCCACTTATTGGATTTCATCTGCTTACCCTTGTGCGATCATCAGGGCAGTGCTTAGAAGCAGCTCTTGTATGAAAACAAACGCAGCAGATTATGCAGCCTTAGTCTCTTCATGGAAGACAGGAGGGGAGAGATGGGGAAGGGAGGAAGCCTCCATTCCTGACCTTTAACTCAGCAGTAAACATAAATCTCCTCTAATGCTCTGCATTTAGACCTTTGGAAGAAGGGGCAGCCAACTCAGGCAGAGTACAAGGATGTCGTGAGGTTTTGCAGGGAGAAAATCAGAAGGACCAAAGCCCAAGTAGAACTTAATCTGGCTACTGCCATAAAAGACAATAAGAAATGTTTCTATAAAAACATTGGCAGCAAAAGGAGGGCCAAGGAGACTCTCCAACCTTAATTTGATGCAGGAGGAAACACAGAGACAAAGGATGAGGAAAAGACTGAGGTACTTAATACCTTCTTTGCCTCAGTCTTTAATAGCAAGACCCGTTGTCCTCAGAGGACCCAGCCCCTGAGCTGGAATACGGAGACAGAGAGCAGAATAAAGCCCCATAATCTATGGGGAAATGATCAGTGACCTGCTGCACCTCAGAGACACACACAGTCCCATGGGGCCGGATGGGATCCACTGGGGGGCTGAGGGAGCTGCTGGAAGGGCCCTCTGAGCCTCTTCCCATCCCATCATTTATCAGCACCCCTGGCTAACAGGGAGGTCCCAGGTGGCTGAAAGTTACCCCTGTCCCCAGGAAGGTCGGCAGGACGATCCTGTCAGCCTGACCTCAGTGCTGGGGAAGGTCGTGGAGCAGATCACCTCCAGTGCCACCACACGGCCTGTGCAGGGCACCCAGGGCACCAGGCCCAGCCAGCAGGGCTTTAGGCAGGCTCTGCACGACTAACCTGTCCTTTATGGCCAGGGGACACACTTGGTGGCTGAGGGAAGGGCTGGGGATGTATTCTAGCTGGAGCTCAGTAGAGCCTTCTCGTGGGGACAGTGCCAGCCCGGGGCTCGGACAGCTGCCCTGAGTGCTGGGTAAGACACTGGCAGTGAAGTTACACCCAGCCAGGGCTGGCCACAAGCTGTGTTCCCTGGGCTCAGTACTGGAGCCAGCCCAGTTTAGGATCCTTGTCAGTGGTCTGGATGAGAGGGTCCAGGGCACCTTCAGTCAGTCTGCAGATGACACCAGGTTGGGTGAGAGCACTGATCTGCTGGAGGACAGGAAGTGCTGCAGAGGGATCTGGACAGGCTGGATCCATGGTCTGAAAATAAGTCATGGAAAGGTTACCCTCTTGAAACAAGAATGCTTGCTGCTGAAGTTGTGTCTAAAATTAGAAACAAAGACCTAAAAATACCACCACCAGTTTGCTTTCCATACTGTAGCTGCCCACCCAGACTGTCACCTTCCAGAAGTGGCTCTTTCTCACTTCACTCACAGGTGATGTTAAGTCATTCATTTCATTTTCTTTCTTGCAGGGTCAGTTATGTTTCAGCTTGGGAAGCTGTTACATTTCCCTGCTCTTCAGGCATGAATGTGCAAATCCTGCATTGTGATTCTGTGCACAGCCCTCTCTGAAGGTTGCTGTCTTTGGTTCCAGGTTAGAGTGGAGACATTTTGAACAAGACCAGGCTCTCTCTGTGGAGTTCAGGCTATCTTGTTCAAATTCAGAGATCTTATATAGCCCAGGGAACTGGAACATCATTTTAGCTGAAATGGCATAATCTGTTTTGTTTTGATTTTTCTTCCCTTTTCTAGTTTTATGCTCAATTGGTGTCAAAACCTTTCAGTGGGAGTAGAGGACCTCAGCACTTGTGGAAAGACCAGCAGGTCTCTTGCTGGTCTGTTGGCTCCACTGTCACCTCTGCACTTTGTCTTGGGAGCTCAGATGACATTTTTTAGGCTGTGCAGTGAGCAAGGCTCCATCCAGAAATGAATGTTGCTGTCACCTGTGGTCCCCTTACACCTCCTGCACTGATGTGTGCTGTTCTCATCTGAGTAGCATGTGGGCTGTGTGGCTGGTGCAAGCCCAGGGTGATGAAAGGGTAGGTTTGCTCTGGGTCTCCAGTCTGTTCTTCTGCTGCACTAAAATTCCTGTGAGTTGGCAAAGGCGATGAAGGTTTCTCCAGGCTGGAGAAAGAGTCAGTTTTGGAGCAGAGAGATTGTGTCAGTGCATGTGACGTGGTTCAGCTGGGGTGGTTTCAGTCCATCAGGAGCATCATCCAGTGCTGGGGCCTGTACTGGTGACTGATCCCAAGCCACAGAAAAGATCTGCTCCTTCATAGCAGTGCTGGGGTTATTGGAGAGAAAAATCCCTCCCTTCTGTAGGGAAGTGATGCTGGTTGGATGGAAACCAGTTCAAGGGACCTGCCACATAAACTGGTGATCATGAAGTGAAAGAGTTGGAGGAGCTGGGGAACAGCTCGAGCTGGATCTGCAGGAAGCCAGTGAAGCAGCTTTGGCTCACAGGGGCAAGGCAAGGAGAAATTCATTAGTGTTCAACAGGTACCTGAATGGCTGTGGGCACAGGTGGTGGCTGGGCAGAAAAGGCTGCACAGTGATGGTGGGAGGTCCACAGAAAGCAGAGCAAGTCCCAAGGGTGCACCAGTACTATTCATCCTGCATGTGCCCTCCTTGAGCAGAATTCCTGAGGGGAGAACACAGTGTAAATTAAAACCAGAAGTGATGATTGCAGAGAAAAAAACAGATGATGGATTGAGAAGTTGCTGTAGAAGAGGGAGGAGCTAGGTAGATGAGATATGGATATGAAATGTAAATGAAGCTTGGAGGTGATTAAGTGGACTTTTCTACAGTCATTTCTTATGCTGGATGTGGGAGGCTGTGCTGACAGGGGAGGAAGAAAAACACAGCTCAGGAATCAGCAGCATTTCCCTGTTGATCATGCGGGCAGAAAATAGGGGCAGCCTTTTAGCTGGGGGGCTGAACTGAATCAAATCCTCCAAATGCAAACCTTGGCCATGGCACTGTTGTGTCATGCAAAGGGAATCTGCCTTTCCCACCAGCCCCCTGAAAAGGAATTAGTAATTCCTTATGACATCTCATGGCAAAATGATTTTGTGAGATGTGGTGTGGAGGTGGGGAAAGAGGAAATGAGTGAGATGTTTTTAATTCCAGATAATTTGTTTGGTGTGTAGCTGTGAATTAGACACATAGGGAGTCAAAGTTAATGGATGAAGAGTGTATTAAAAAAGACAGAGTAATGTTACCAAGAGAAGAACAGAATTGTTCTCACCAGGCAATGCACTTTGCAGAATAGAGGACTGTCATCTGGTTTTATTACAAAATAGAGGTTAGCCTCTTTTTTTTTTTAATTTTCCTCCTCTAAATTGTACCTGTTTGTGAGGGTTTTTTTTTCACAATAAACATATTTTTCCCTGCAAATTTCAATTTTGAAAAGAATACAAATTCAAATAGTAATGTAATTAAGATTTCCTGCAGGAGAATGTGTGTTGGCTTTGCATTTCCTGTATGTTTGGGAGCAAAGGAGCAGATCTGCTCACAGGATGACATTAATCTCACCTTTATAGACTGCCACGGATTGTCCTGTGGCAAACAGGCGCTCAGGAATTTGTTTAGCATATCAAACAGAAGATCTTTTTCAGCTTGGGGCAGGGAGGTAGGTTATGGATATCTTCAGTGTGCTGCTGCAGCCACGCCACTCCTTGCACACAGGAAAATCCTGAACCCCCCAAGAACTTTCCCTTTGAATGACAAGGACTAAATCTTGGCTCTTGCAGGCTCTTGATAGTTCTACTTCTCTGGGGCATAATCCAGATCCCAAACAAAACTCCTATTAATCTGTTCTGCATGAGAAGGAAATGCCAAAGAATACATTACAGCTGTGGCCCTGCTTCAGATCCTGCTGCATCCATAAGGGATTTCCGTGGGGTGTCCAGTGTGTGTGGAGATCTCCAAGAAAAACCTGGCATGTGGCAGCATAAACTGGAGGAGACCTGGAGCACTGTTAGTCTTCCTTTTGTTTTTTATTATTTCAGGGAAATGCTTGTTTCAAAGAGCGAAGGCTTTAATCATTTGCCTTGTGAGGGACTTGTCTCTTTAATCTCTTACACTTTGGTTTTGGCTTCCTTCAAAAAATCTTTGCAGCTCTGGTGTCATCGGTGCCTGTTCGCTCAGATCAGCCCTTCCAGAGGGGAATGAAAGCAGTGTTTCCTCATTTGAAAAACAACAAAAAAAGAAGTAAAAAAGAAAAGATTATTGCAGCACCAGGTTTTTAAGGTACTAAGCCTGGCTTGCATCCTGAGATGAAAAGGAAATTGAATATTGTGTTTTCTAAAGGACTTTTCTAGCCCTGCTGGATATAGATCTATCAGCCAAATATTGAAATAGAGACACCTGGTTTGCTGCTGGGTGGCTCCAGCTCACATGGAGCCTTCATCCTCTGGCTTTTGGAACCAGGGCTGCTGGGCCTTGGATTTCCACAAAGAACTCAGACCCACAGGAATGTTCAGCACAAGCCAGGCTCTAGTCCCAAGAGAGGTCCAGGCTTTGGGAAAACATCAGCAGGGATGGAGCACTGGAGGGGATGCCTGAGAAGGTGCTCTGGGTGTGGCCATCCCCAAACCCCGAGTCCTGGGGCTCTGGAAATTCAGCTGTTCACATCAAAATATTCATTTGCCTTTGGTTGTTACTGGAGAATGTGTAGCTCTGCCTTTCCCCCCAGCCTGTCCCTGCACGAGACAGTAATCTGTGGCCATGCTGGAGGTGTGGAGTACAAATTAAAATCTAAGTTACTTTTAAAACTGAAAAACATCTTCTGTTTTCTGCAGGACATCTTATGCATCACTGAATTCCTTTTCCTCCCAATTCTTTTGTTCTCCATTTTGAAAATGCACATGTAACATGCCTAGTAATTAACAAGATGGTAGCAGGTTTGAGGGGGAAAACAAGTGTGTTAAGTCTTTTAAGGCAGTGTTAAAAAATATTTCAAATGTTTTCCCAGTGGTGGTTGGGATTTTACCTTCTAAAATTGCATGAAAAGCCAAATACTGTTCTGTGATGATACTAAACTGTATAATGTAAGGTCACAAGGTTCAAGGAAACATGTTTTCCTGGAGGAGATAGAAGTGTTTATCTAGTCAAGTGAGTCATTTTCCTAGAGAAACAAGTTTTTTAACAACTGTAGAAAATTAATTTTCAGTAGGGAATAGTGAACCTTTAATCTCAGCTTCCCTGCTCAGCATTAGGAAAATCTTCACTAGAGAGTGACTGGTATCTGTGTGCCTCATGATGGTCGCATTTCGGATGAACACCAGGTTTCTGAGTGTTTTTCTGAACACTGCCAGCATGGAAAATCCATGCCTGATTTGGATTTAGTGGCAAGCAGTTGGGGCAGCATGGTGCTTGAAAGCAGAAATCTTTCATGTGTTTACAGGTTTGGGTTTTGGCAATGCATGTTTGTATTACCTGTGAGCAAGGAGCCTTGAAGGGCATTAGAGAGGCAAGTCAAGAATTCAGCTTCATTTCTTCCCAGATCTCTGGGAAGCTGATGCATATAACCTGATTCATTTGTATTTTAAACTAGAAGAGAATTCTACCATTTCTGGGGGTCTTAGACAAATGTGACAACTTTTTGTTTGAAAGCAACAACAAAAAAATCTGAATAATGGTGGGTTTTTTGAAATTGATTAAAACTGGTTGATAAGAACCAAGACTAGGATGGGTGATGAGTTGTGCTGTGCTTGCAGTTGCCTGACCCAATTTCATAGAACCACCAACTGGTTTGGGTTGGAAGAGACTACAAAGATCCTCTAGTTCCATCCTGTGCCATGGGCAGGGACACCTTCCACGAGACCACATTGCTCCAAGCCCCATCCAGCCTGGCCTTGGACACTTTATTGGTCATTGTTTTACTTTGCAAAATTGCTGCTGTGCAACAGGACACATTCACCAGAGAACCTCAGAACAGGAGAAAATATCTGTATGATACCCCCAAAGCCAACAGTGGTTATTGGAACCTGTCATTATCCCAGAGTAAGAGATGAAAGGTAGGGGAGACTCTGTGAAGACAGAGGCGAAAAGGCAAAATAATTGGATTTGATGAATCTTTTAGTTCAGTGTGTTGTGACTCGAGTTGGTAAATGCAAACTGGGAGGTCCTGCAGTGGGCCTGACCCACGCAGGGGCTGCTCTTGCCTTGGGCTGCAGAACTAAACCCCGTTCCTTTGTTGAGCTTTCAGTTTCCATTCAGCTTGCTGACTCAATGCAGCCATCCCCCGTGAAAACGGGATTTGATGTTCTCTTAGGCAAAATTCACGTAGAAAGAAAGGAATTATTAAGCCAGAAATTAAATTCCACTTAGTGTGTGTTTTCCAGGCATGCCTCGAGCTGTTTGCTGGTTAACAAGAGCTGCTCCTCGCTGCCTTTGCTGCAGCCTTTCCCTCCGCCGTGTCCAGGTCTCCGTTTGATTCCCTGCCCGCTGGAACAGCTGCCCTTCTCTGACAGATCCTTGCAGCCAACACAAACCAAGGATGATTCATTCACAAAATATTCCTGAGTGAGGAGCTGGACTGTAATTCTGCTCTGGTTTCACACAGCTTTAACTGCCCTGACGGGGAAGAAGTGGCTCCTCAGAACATGGTGCATAGCAGTTATGTTTCACCTAAGTTTTCTCCCATCTTGCCCTGCCTTTGGTTCCAGGTGGGGAACTGTCACTCCAGAGTCAATAAACCAGCTGAGAGAGGCTCATGGGACCAAGGGTTTCTGCCAAGTTGTCCTCAGCATGTCCCAGAACAGCAGGGCTTCTTCACATGATAAGTCCCAAGCACTCAGACCTCCCTTGCTTCAGAGGGACACCCAACACCTTCCCCAGTCAAGTTTTCAGCTGTGTAGAGGATGTTATGAAATGAAAGATGGTTCTGACAAACTAATGAAAGAATATGCTGCATTTTCCAATACAGATCATCCTCTCTTCCACTTGGTTTCACTTGGAGTTATGGCAGACGTGCTATCCTATTGCGTTAGGGAGGAGAGACATTTGCTACTGCTGTCCAGTGTGGAGAGACCTGGAAATCTGGAGCTTACCTGCTCTGTGTTACTGAAGTTTCATTTAAAGCTGTGCAGAATGAGCTTAGATCTGCATGGATATTGGCTCTGCTTGTGGAAGAGAGGTGAGGAGAAGGGAGAGAGATTTGTCATCCAGGCACCTTCTTAGCTGAACAAGCTCATTTGTACAGTCAGATTTTTGGCAGCTTCTTGTCCTTCCTGATGCTTCCGAGGCTCTGATGTGTTTCTACAATGTCATTCATGTCAATAGGCTACAGTGTAATACTGGCATTTGTTTGCTACCTTCTACCAGAGAAGGTAATTTTTTAAAGAATAAATGGCTGTTTTGGAGGCTCCCCTTTCCCAGCTCTTCATCAGGAAGATTTACCCTGCAGAGGCTGAGAGGTGCTGGGAATGCCAACACTGGTAATATTTAGAGTGATAAAATTCTGGCTATTGGGTGAGTTCCTAATTGCTTTGATTTCTCTTGGTCTTGCTTGAAGTTGGATGGATCATACAAAACAAGATGGCTGCATTTGCATTAATCTCCATACTTAGGTCAAGAGTTCTTTCCTTTTTTTTTCTTACCTCAGAGAAAGATGGAAAAATTAATTTTCCACTTGTAGTTTTAAATGATGGGCATTACTGTGCATAAGATTTGTTTTGTCATATCCTTCCCCCTTATGTGATGTTCCAAGTGGACTCAGCTCAGCAGGACAAGCCTGTAGTATTCTTAAAATACCTTACAATTCTCATGTGGACTTTGCCCTGGATTGGTGTCACAAGAGATACCATCAAGTAGAAATAAATAAAACCAATAGAAATGAAACTTTCATGAATCTTTGATTCTTCAAGTTGCATTTTTTCCAAAATAAGTGGAAGCAAGGTATTCCTTGCAGGTGTTGGAATGGAAGTTATTGCATTCATTCATCGGCAAGCTGATGTCTGGTGCTGTTCATGGAAGTCAGTATCTCAAAAACACATTCTCAATGTCTGCAAAACTCTGTGCTGCTGAAAACTTCCAAATTATATTCTCTCTTTCTCCTTTCTGATGAGCTGATCGATAAAGCAGGCATTTCCATAACATGGTATTTACCCTCTCTACAGTTGAAATACAATATTTACAGTTGCAAATATTCTTCACAGCTGGTAGCTGGTTTCTCTATCCTGCTCTTATGATAAGTTTACAGAACATTGCTATCGCAATCCTACATGTTTTTTGGCTGCCTCAGAGAAAAAAAGACAAGGCAGCTGCTTTGAGGTCTTGTGTAGTGTTTATGCACAAGGTGTGTTTTTCTTTTAGGGTAAATTTTGAAGGGAACCTTCCTGGTGCTGCTGGTGCTTCCATGCTGCCCACACTGAGTGTGAGCATTTGGGGTGTGCCAGACGTGCTGGGGGGAGCAACCTCAGTCAGACAGCCCACTGCTCATCCTAGGCAGCCTGTCCGTGGATTTCTCTAACCTCAGGCACTCGAGTCGTTTAGTGGGAGCCTGAAACAAGTGACAAATGAGAAATCCTGGGGGAATAAAATTGCTGGAATTTGCAGAAAGATGGTATGAGTTGGGTGTTTGACTTTGGTGAGCTCTGGGGGAGCAGGGAATCTTTTAATTTCTTCTGCAGTTCTCAGTCAAATATTTTCCTCATTTCTACATATTTTTGTTAGTCCTACTTAAATCATTTATAGTGCAGGAATTATTGGAAATATACATACACACATGTATATAAAATTTACATTTTCCCAGCTAATAACTTAACAATCTTATTAGCATTTTCATATCATCTTCCCAATTAGTAAATCCTCCTCTTTCTTTGGTCAATACTCAGCTTGCAAGTAAAAGAGAGAGCTCCCCTGGATTAGATTTACATCATGTTGTCCTCTTTGATGAAAGCACTGATTAGCACGAGTCGTGTGGTGTTGTTCTCCCCATGCTGCTCCCCACACGAGCTATCAGCTTTCATCAGGAGCAGGAAATGCATGTTTGTAGAGCATAACTGGTATTAGCAGAATTCAACTATGGGAAGGTTGGGTTTTTTTCTTTTCACTCGCAGATGTGTTACAGGAGTGGGGAAGTGTGTGGGCAAGTGTGCTTTTTGGTTCTGATCGTATTTCTCCCCTGCATTTTCAGTTATGGCATTGTTGAATGACTTATCACAAGTTCTCCCACCTCTGTGAAAAACAAGTACAGTGTGATAATGGGTTTTTGTTGTTGTTGACTGGTACATGGGGTCCTCTGTTAGCAAACCAGTCAAATGGTGAGTCACTGCAGGGAGTAGGAGTGATTGCAGCATGCAAAAAAAACAGCGTAGGAAATTTTGAATTAATATAAGCAGAGAAGCTATCAATAGAAATGCTGACCGCTAGTGTTCCCTGAAGTAGAACAATCTGGCTTCGAGGAGGAGAAAATAGATTAATGTTGGTATTAGCAGTGAAGTCTGAGTTTTTTCTCCTGTTGGGCCTTTAGAGAGGAGGTGGCGTCAGCATCAGCGGTGCTCGCGGATGAGGGGACAAACAGCCGGCGAGAGGCTGCTCCACGTGCTGGCAGCAGAGCTGGAACAGTGTCCCTGCTCAGGCTCCATCACCTGGGCGTGATCTGCATCCCTTGGAAAGGCAGGAGACTTCCCAGGGTGTGATCCTGCAGGTAACGCAGGCTCCGGGACTGAGCAGGAATTTGTTCCAGGAGGTCCTTGAGCACTCGAGGGACACTCCACGTGCCAGCCCTTTCCTTGGGAGGAGGAGTGGCATGCAACCCTCCTGCCAGAGCCTCGGGAAACATCTGCTGGTTTTCACATCAGCCAGCAAGTGTCTGCTAAAAAAAAAAAGTAGCTTTGAATGTATTTATTTGGAGTATTTGTGAAAGTTCAAGGCTTCGACTAAATTGGTTTTACTGGTTCTCTTAGCTAATAGAAAAAAGTGAGGTTATGTAATGAACACGGTCTTTTTAATGGTAATATAAATGTTTGCTAATTACCATATGGAGATGAAGGTCATATTAATTACAAAACGGTTCTTGCAACGCTACCAGGCAACCATCCTTTTAATTTTTTTTTATGGGATTAATTAGAGATAATATGCATTCAGGACTGACAGCTTTTCTTCATAATGTTTTCCAGAAAAACATGTATGGCTCTATTTGAAACTAATTGACTGCTGTGTGCCCTGCACATCTGTGCTGGGTGGTGGCATCGACATCTTGGCTGCACTTTGGCCAAAAAGGGCAATCGAAGCAAACAGCCAAAGCAACAGCAGTGTTGGAGCACGTTTGGCCTTCTTGAGCATGAATTTAAACTACAGATGAGAGCTTGAGCCAAGAGGCTGCTTGGGAGCAGTGAGTCTCTCCTCATTAAAGACTGTGGGTTAACTCTTGTGCCAGCAGTGTAAACATCAACACTGGAGTGGGATGGGCAGGAGAACCTGCTGCTGCCCAGCCTTGTCCTGTATGGGCTCTCTCTTCTGCTGCATCACTGGTAGATCTGGAGTGGGATGCAGAGCTTTCCTCCAGGTCTGGGCTGTTGCCATCGGCAATGATGAGCTCTTCCCTGTTTCTGAGCAGTCTCTGTGCTGGAGGCACAAATTCAGTTAACATGGGCAAGACTTGCAGTGCCCAAGCCTTCCCCTTCCTGGACATGCTCCTGAGGCACTTGGTGCGTGGACTTGTGTGTGGAAATGGCCACAGACAGTCTGGGCAGCTCGGGGCACTGGGCTACAGGGCCCTGTGAGGATAGGAGTTCAGGCACTGCTGATGGCTGTTCCCCCAGTCTGGAGTGGGACAGGGTGGCTGATTCCAGTGTGGAGCTGTTTGGGCTCATGGTTTTGATGGTGGTGCTTTGAGGTGCTCTGGGCCTCCCTGGCACTGTGCTCTGAGGTGGTGCCCAGCATCTCTTCTGCTTCTGAGGCACTGCTGGTGGTGCAGAGCCACACTCAGCCTGTGAGTGGGAAGTGGAGTTTGCTTGCCGTGAGCCACAGGTGGTAATTGCAGTCTTGCCCTTGACTGCCATGACTTTCCCAGTATCATGGAAAGTGGCTTGGCAACTCCATCAGCCAATTCCTTCAGGACTCTGGGATGCCTTTTGTCAGGGCTTATAGACTTGTGCACATCCAGGTTCCTCAGGTGGTCATGAACCTGATCTTTGCTTATATTGGGAGGGACTTTGTTCTCTCAGACCTCACCCTGTCGTCCATCCACTCCAGAGGTGTGGGAGCTGTGGGCCTCTGAGCTGGTACCAGTGGTACCAGTCACCATGCCAGGAATTCTGAGCTGGTCTCAGCATGCAGGCAGCTTCTGGTCCACTGCTGACTTCAGGCAAGTGACAAACTGGAGCAGTGATAGAGGAACTGAAGATTGGTGATGAGTTTCTGTGTTTGGCATCTCCTGGCATGCATGTGCACATTATATTTGCTTGCTTGGGTGTGCACTGGTGCCATGTTGTAGGTGAACTGAACCAATCCCCTGAAAATTGCAGCTCTTGTGCCCAGGCATTCTGTGATTGCCACAAAGGAATCACTCATGATCTGGGTTTGTATTAATCAGTGTGGGAATAGAAGGATGGCAGATCTGAAACTGAGAGGCTCCCCAGGGCTGTGCACACTGTCCTGGCTCCCCCCACCACACGTGGCTGTGTCACTCAATCGAGTCTGTCATGGCTGAGCAGCATCTTTGTCCTCCTCCTGCCCATACTTTGGAAGATCAGCCTGAAGATAAAAGTCAAGAGGAAAAATAGGCCCTTGCCTGTGTTTCACCCTGTGCCAGGATTTAGTTTTTAGTCCCAAACTCTGAGCTGTTGAGTTTTAGATGTTTAACGTGTCACTCAAGCTGAACGTTGTGATGACAGCAATCAGATTCACTTGAGTTCTTTCCTGCTGGCACAGTGCTCTCGTTCGGATACGCATCAGCAGAGGGGATTTAAAAATATGGATATGCCACACTGAACTGAGCTCAGAAGGACTGTGTGCACAGAGAGATGGTCAGTATCTTAAAACAATTACTGTTCAGATAGGATGGAAAGGAGGAAGGAATACTAATGTCTGTTCTGGTGATGTGTATCTGAAACCATGAAGGGGTTTAGACTCAGATGCTTGAAGGTATTTAGAAGTCTAAGCCTAGCTTAGGTGGCCAGGTCATTACATGCAGAAATCTCTAGAGACTCTGGACAGCACGGTGAAGGTCACAGGATAAGGACTAGAAACAAGTCAGTGCTAGAAACTGAACCCAAAGTGTCTTAGTCATAAGTGCCTTAATTGTGGTGGTTTTGAACCTTTAACTTTACTAACATGTAGGTGCTGCCTTCATTTTCAGAGCTCATTGTTTTTCTCAAGTTATAGGTAGTGAATTTAAGCTTGTTGGGCATGAGCTGGATTTTCTGTTACCTGTCAGAGGTCTTCTACATGTTAAGGGTCCAGCCCTCTGAAAATCACCATTATCACAAACACTGCCCTCAGTAGTTTCTCCGTGGTTCGCAGGGATTTGTGGGGCTTGATGTGTAAATGTGGCAGAGGGATTTTTTCAAGTAAAGAAAAAAAAGGAAATCATGGAAGTCTGCGAACATTTTAATGTTGTAATGCTTGTCTTTAATTTATATCTAAGATCTATCTTATATAAGTGTCTTTAAGACACCCTTCGGATCTTATTTTAAAGGAATCATTTTCTTGATTAGAAAATTACTCTCTTACTGATTTTTGTTAATATAATGCATTATTGCTGATGAACCTGAAGGTGACCTTCAGAAGGAGGGGAAACCCTGAGAGGTCTGTACTGATGGTGTAGCCAAAGCATCTGGGTCATCACAGCTCTACAGATAACACATTGTTCTTTGGGGACATTGTAGGGACTTTGGAGAGAAACACATACAGGGACATCACACCAGTTCTGTGCTGGAAAGGGACTGAGTGTGTCAGGCTGATGCTCAGAGCTGGAGGAGGTAACAGGCTGTTTCTGATTTGGTCAGGACTTGTCTAAATAGCAAAGCTGTTGCCATACAAACAAGGTAGTGACATTAAAATAACAGATTCTTCTGTGTTTCCTCTTGGTTTGGACTGTCATCTGTTTGAGTTTTTACATCTTAGCTCCACATGCTTTCTTGATCCACTGCACTGTTCAAAGGCACGTTCTGCATGAAGTGGCTGTGTGAGGAGGTGGCTGGCAGCCACCCTTGTCCCTGGGTTGTCAAGCTCTTGGGTCATCAAACCCTCTGGGGACTGGTTTTAAGTTCAGTGCTTGGTCTCTGTCACCTGCAAAGTGATGGATGCTTCTGTGGCACCCCAGAACCCAGAGCCCAGGGTGTTTGCTCGCCCCTCTCAGGGCTGAAGTTTGGGCTTGGGGAGCCTTGTGTCCCCCAGAGATGATGGGGAGTGTTCCCCAGAGATGGCTGCAGGGAGGGTCAGGGTGGCTGTCCTAAAATGTGACAATCAGACCTGCTGCTGTCTGCTGGCTCAGGACTGGTGCAGAGATAAGGGCCTTTGTGCCAAGTTCCCAGGTGCCTGTCAGGAGCTCCCTGGAGACCAGATGAGGGTGAGTGCTGACTAATTCATCTGTGAAGGGTGACACAATTTATCCCAGTTTCAGGGTATTTGTTTTTCATCTTTTTGCTGGGTTGAAAAGACGCCTTTAATATCATTCCAGTGATATGAAATGAATGGTGTACTGGACTGGGGACTAAAAAACACTCCAGCTTGAAAAATTTCATTCCTCCGCACTATAATCAGGTAGAAAATGAGAGGATTGTTGAGCCTGTGTTTTCTTTGTGGGAAAGGCAACTTAATGGAAGTCTGGAGCATGCAATTGAGCTAACAAAGTTTTAGAAAGCCAACAGAAATAGGTAGCTGGTAGCAGAACGACGTGTGTCTGACAGCTGAGTACAGAGGATGTGGTGACAGAGGAGCAGAGTGAAGTCTGGAGATACCAGCAAAGGGAGTCTGGCAGCAAGAAACAGGTTGGTGAGAACAAAGCAGTGCCTGTCGCAGGAGTGATGGCTCATCCCTTTTGATCACAGGGAGGAGGGTGCTCAGTGAGCAGGCACAGGGAGGGAGGGAGCGAGGGTGAGGGGCTGCAGCTGGATGTGGGGGGCATCTCTGCACAGCCCCCTGGCCCCTGCCCAGGGCTGGGCTCAGCAGCAACACCTCTGGGCAAGGAGGGAAGGGGGCTTTTCTCCTGGAACTCAGGGCACAAACCCTTTAGGTTTTACAATTTTTGAAGGCAGTGGCTCAGTCCCCCCGGCCTGGCTGTTGGCAGGGCTTAGCTGTGCCCAAGGGAAGGGCTGGAATACAACGTGTGTAATCTGCTCAGCCTCTGCCCTGGCTTTGGTTTCCTTCCAGCCCCGTGGGTGGCCAGGAGGAGATGGAAGCTCTCCAGTGACACGCTGCAGTAGGTTTTGACCCCGGGAAGGACAGAACAGGAATTGTAATGGGCCACTTTTGCTGTCTGGGGGGCTTTGAGGGGGGATGTTGATGTGAGGTCAGTTTGAGCACCCCCAGCAGTGGCAGTGCCACGGGCCCTGTTTGTTCATCTCCTCAGGCAGTTGCTCTATCACGTCTCACCAGCAGCAGCCAAATTATTCATTGTGAGCTTGCAGCTCTGACCAGGACACAGCCTACTCAACAAAGCCAGAAGGACAAACCAGGTCTCAGTGTGGAAAAGGCAGCAGTGCCCAGTGCTGAGGTAGCCCTGCCTGTTCATTTGATGGGCAGAAGCTGGAAATAGGAAGAAAATTGTACCAGTGGTTTCATGTTGAGCCTTTCCAGCCTGCAGTATGCTGTAAAGCTTTATTAACAGTGTGGTTTTAATTTTTTAAGAATAATTTTATTACTTTTTAGACTGCTTGTGTGGGCCAGCCCTGGCCACACAATGGTGGGTCGGGTGGCACACTGGTCTGTGTGTGCAGCAGCTCTGCTCTCTCTATGTGCACTCTGTCTCCTCGCTCTGTAGCAACCGCACCAAAGCCTTTTAATCAGCTTCCTTTCACTCAAGTGTACAAATTCTGCTCTCATTACACGTACTAGCTCTCAAATTTACAGGCAGGAACTTCTTGGATAGACTAATATTCCTTGGCCACCCTAGCATGCAAATTTAAAATTTAATATCTTGCGGCAGGTCTGTTCGCTTTTATGCAAATTCTAATGTAAGATTATGTTTTGTAGTTGTAAATTAGAAATTAAAGTAAGTTATGCAGGGGAAGGGTAAGTGAAAAACGGCAGGCTTGGATTTATATTTTTTTAAACGAGGTAATCCTAGTAGTTTGAGTAATACAGAGATGTACATCCTCTTAAAAGGAGAAGACTCGAACAGCAAATATGGTTTAAACGGCTACTTAGCTCCCACAGCTGTTAAAGAAGAAGTGGTTGCTTCTTTAGTCTGTTTCCCTCAGTCTCCTGACTTCTCTGAATGCATTTTGAGGCAAACAATAGGTTAATTGTTCTGGTGTAGGCAAAAGAAATAAAATCCAGACATGGCTCACTTTTGTTCTTCTGTAACCCTGGGAGCTGAGGGTGTGTACAGGGATTTGCCTGCAGGAGGGAGGTGGGCTGGTGTAGCAGGGCTGGGCTGTAACTCCTGCCTGGAATCAGGGGTTCCCGGGGGATAGCACCTCCTGAAACAGCTCTCTGCCCTTATTTTTTATTAAGCAGCTGTGAAACCTCTGTGACCCACTGTGATAGCTGGATCTGGCTGTTCTTCCAACAGCACAGCCCTTTACATGGCAGCTTGACTTGGCCTGTTCCAGCAGTGCATGGCCACCACCGGCTGCGTGTGGCAGCCTTGGCTGGTGAGCAGCTCCTGCCATGCCATGGTGACAAATGCAGGAAAATCAGCAACAGCACAGGGAAGGGAAATGCAGAATCCGAGCAAAATCAGTTTTCTTCTAGAGTGCTGCTCACACTTGTTCTAGAAGCAGCCAGAGCATTAGAAGAAGCCGGATTCCCTGGGTATTCACACCACACAGGCTGCACTGCAGGACTGGTCTTAAAGAGTGACCCTCAGTGGCCCAGAATTTGCCATGAGATAGCTGAGAGAAGAAGGGGATAACTCAGTAATAGAGAATCCTTTTGTGTATAAGCAAAGAGTTTCTGAACACACTCAGTATTTAGATTTGCTTTTTAGAAATTGGTATCTCTTAAATCACTGAAGGGAGTGACGGGCTCTAGTGCTATAATAGCTATACCCAGCATATTTAAAAAAACTAAAATCAAAAGTATTTCACAATAATGTTAATTGCATATGGATAAGATTTTGTAAAGCAATTTGGGTTCTATCTCACTCACTGACTTTCAGCAGTGCCTAAGCTGTTGTGCTTCAAAGCAGCTTTTGAAAATGGAGTTTCCAGGGTTGAGCCCTGTATGTGCTTTTGAAATCACTCCTTAACTCTGAAATACTTGTATTTTTCTAGATTGCCTGTTGACAGGGTGTCTTTTCCCTTCCCAAAGTGTCTCCAGAGGAAATAATGTGATGGAACCCTTGGAGCTTGGGTGTGGGACTGTGCCTGGTCCCAGACAGATCAGGCACGGCCTTGGCTCGCCCTCGTCGCCACAGCAGCCCCAGCACAGAGCAGGGCTCACAGAAATGCCTTCCTAGCCCTCAGTGCAAAGGGCTGAAGAAAAACACTGGCATTATGGGCTGTTCATTTCTTTGCAGATCTGCAATGGCTGACATCTGTTTGCTTTTCTTTGTGGTTTTGGAAAAGAAGAGAGGATTTGGATCCAAAATAGCTATAAGATGGCTTGACATGGAGTAGCATGAATAGGCTTGTTTTGTCTCCTCCTGTTATGAATCACTTTCCATATTAATTTCAGACTTTGAGTCAATGTGTATCTGGCCCTGCAGAGCTGCACAGCACTTCAGCTCATCCTATTGTTTGAAAAAGAAATACCTCATGTTTATTTGTTTCGTATCAGAAACCAGGGTCACACGTGGAGAGATGGGTTGGTGATGAGCCCGAGCTGCTGGGGAAAGCTCAGCCTGCTCAAAGGCTGTCCCTGAGCTGGGGAGTTTCAGGTGTGCTCCCAGCCCTGCAGTCAGAAGTTCAGACAGACTGCTGGGCCGTTTCTTTGTGTCCTGACTCTGGAGTCAGCACACCCACGTGCCCAGGCAGAGCTCAGTGCCGTGGAGGGGCAGCGGCGGGGCCGTCCCTTGGCCCGGCCTCAAATGTGCTTTCAGAGCCTGCCCAGGTCTCCTGTCAGCTGCAGTTGCTTCCAGAACCATCAATTAGAGCTTTTTCCCCTCCTTTTTTTGCATTTAGTATCAGTCAACTTGCAGTAAAGGTCCCTCCCTACTCTTTTGCCAGATGTCATGGATTACTGCTGCTGAACGGCTTTCCCATGGAAAGCAGAAATAAATACAAGTCCTCAAGCTCCTGGCAGGAAGTCAAGACCCTCTCCTCTGTTTTGTGGAGCTCCTTTTTTTTGGCCCCTCTATTTCTCAGGCAGAATGATGTCTTATCTTTAATGGCTAATTTTGGTCAAACATCAAACCCACCCACCCTTCCATGTGTGCCTGCCTGGAGGAGAACGTGGCCATTTTAGGGATGAAGAGGACAGCCGTGGGGTGGGAGGCTGAGCACCTGCCCACGGGGAGCAGCAGCTCTAGGTTTGTCTTTAGACATTTGTTCTGCCTTCTGCGTTGGTCTGGGGATCAGATGAAAGTGGGAGGGAGCTGTGTTTATGTACAAGCTGTGTTATGTTGTTGCTCGACAGGCGTTCTGTGGGATGAGTTCCTGTTGTGTGTACAAGGGGCTGAAGGTAGAGTGGAGCAAATGGAGGGAAGGAAAGCTTGTGGATCTTTTTAGTGTGAACGATAAGGCAGTGCTGCTCCTTGTTCTGGATTCCTGCATGGGTTTGACCACTCTGAGCTTGTGCTGTGCACTGGTGGGGTTCTCCCCACTGGCTGAGGGATAACTGGAAGTAATCCAAGGGATCAGCTCTTTGACTTACAGTGTTTCTAGCTCAGTAACATAAATCTGAGGAGCTGGACCCCACATGAAGGTGTGATACCAGTTTAATAACTATCCAAATGGGAAGGAAGGAAGGAAGGAAGGAGAGGGCTTTAAATCTGTCACTGGGTCGTATTTTCAAGTCCTTCTCTGATATTTAGAAATTCTTTTTATTAGAAGCTGAGAGTCCCAAACGACATGATTCCTGGAAAGGTAGTTTAAAAAAAGAGTAGCTGGAGTAAAGAAAAAGCTAGTTGTGGAAACCTTTGCAGTGAAGTCACTGGCATTACCAGCAGGGTACTAAATGAGTGTGCTGATTTAAGCTGAGAGGAGCCACTTGCATTTCCTTACAATTCCCTGGGAACGCAGCTCTCATCTGAGCACAGGCTCCTGCAGCCAGCTGCAGCTTGCTGTTCTTGTAGCACCTTCATGCAGGGAATATCAGGCTGCCTTTCTAGGGCAAACTGCAAACCTGGGAGCTCTGCTGGCAACAGCAGTCACTAGACCAATAAATTTGAGCCCTGGGACGTGTGTAGAAATAAGAGGGAGATATCTCCTGGTTTGCTGTACACCAGCACTCATCTGAACACTATCTGTGACCACTGTTTTGTTCTTAGCTGCCATCCTTGTGGTGCTGCTGTGCTGGCTCTCTCCCCTCCCAGTCCTTTTGTGATTTGTGAATGATTAAGATGGAGTCAGATAGAAAGCAGAGTTGGCACAGCCAGGCTGTTACCCCATTAGAAGGTCCAGATGTACTGAATAAGGGTTCCTTGTGGCTTCTGATGAGGAAGAAACAAAACAGTGCTCTAGTTAGGTTTAAAGGATTTGGTAAGCACACATGTGTCATGGTCTAACTGCCTTTGATGGGTACCAGATGGCAAACAGAAAGGGGAGGATGGAGCTGGGGGAGGCCAGAGCACGAAGGTGGGGGAGGCAGAAGGATGGAGAGTCCTTTGTGAGCCTCTGTGGGGAAATGTCATGTGCAAAAGGTGCTTATCTACACATGTGCTTAGGTGCTTGGACAGAGTTAGATATGTATATATGTATAAAATCATTTTTCTGCCCACCGAGATGCAAGCCTGTTGCTTACCATGGCCTCTCTTAGAAATGATGGACCTCATTGTGATGTGTCTCACATCTCTGTGTGGGTTTGCAGCCACCTTCATTTCCTGAGGAGGGTGAGACTGTGCAGCTGCAGCCCTGGGAGCTGAGAGGTTTGGTGGGGATGCTGGCCTGGCTGACAGATTTCCCCTGTCTGCACTTGAGTTATATCCAGTGCTGAATCTCAGCGTCAGAGGGAGTGAGCTGTCACACACACATGGAGTGCAGGGCTGCTGCAGTGCTGCCAGGGGCTGGCTCTGGGAGAAACAGACATTGGGTCAGTTCTTACCACTTGTTATTGGTTTCTAAGTCACTGAATCCTTGGGCTGATGTGATTTTCTCTTTAAAAAATTACATTTGTATATAATGAGTTGGGAATGAGAAGACAGCCCAGTGATTTATTTGTGTGCAGTGGTTTAAACACTCTGAGTTTTCTCAAGTCATTCAGTCCTAAAAAAGCTGAACACTGGGAAGAGTTGAAAGGTTATGTATGGCAAAAGTGCTGGAAGAGATCTGCATTGACATGTCACCCTTTCCCAATTTGCAACCTATAGAACACTGCATCTGTAACCAGGAGATTCTGTCACTTAGATAATTTGGAAAATAGTGAGATATTAGGATTAAAACTCCAGGCTAAATGCCTCATTAGCATAAACCAGCATGGCAGTTTGGCTTCCAGGGAAACGTATGGATTTATACACCAGCTCCACGTCTGGCATGGCGTGTTTTCCACTCTTGTGCTGTAATTCAGTACAGCTTGTACAATAATGTAGATGAACTGCTGGCAGGGAAATGGAGTAGATAAATCTTTTATGAGTGAGTCCAGTGTCCCTGGGCTGCGCTCAGCCCTCTGGGGAGCTGCACAGGAGCTGGGCTGGCTCTGGCAGGGCTCTGGTGTCTGCCATGGGGTGAGAGGCACGAGATCACCTGGACATGGTCCCTGAATCTCCACTGCTGGGGCAGCAACTGCTCCACTGGAGCTGTCCCGCATACGTGGGACAAACACACCCCATGAATGAATACCTCTTGCAGTGACAAAATGGGTGCTAGCAAAGCCCAGAGCATTTTCCTTTTTCCTGAAGAAGCAGGGAGGGTGTTACAAGCAGAGCTGGAAAAAATGTTTTGCCAAAACCTATTTGATTAAAAATAAAACCAAGTATTCGATATCAATTACGTGTTTAGAAAAATGTGTCAATTCCCATATAATTTCCATGGAGAAACATTTTGGAAATAAAAACTATGTAAATCTAGAAAATGTCAGAATTTAGCTGGGGAATTTTGCAGAGTAGTTTTATTGTGTGCCTTTCTCCCATGTTGGGTGTTTTTTTTTTTTTTTTTTGCATTTCATAGTCTATTGAGTGATCATATTATTGAGCTGGCATAATGTGGTGTGATTTGATACATAGCTAATGCATTTATTTACATTTCTAAAATGTGTGTATTTAGATACACATGATTATTTGTTGAATCAATAAGGGCAGCTGCTGTTTAGTATGGTTTGAACCCCCTACTTTCCTTTGTCAAAATGTTTCATTACCAAATACTAAAATTTGGTATTTTTGATATGTCTGAAGTTGAGCCGAAGCATGATTTGAATCACTGAATAGTCAGGGTTAGAAGGGTCTTTGATCCAGCTGGAAGTTGGGCTGCAGGTCCTTTGGTCCAACCCCTCTCCTCAAAGAAGGCCAAGCTCAAGTTTAGATTGGCTTGCTGAGGGTGTACCCCTCTGAGTCCTGAACACATCCAAGGCACCAACTCCTTGGCCTCCCAGCGCTGCATTACTGCTCTGGTGAGAACTGTTTTGTGATCCTGCAGTGTCTCATGCTGCAATGTGCTTGTCCTTGTGCTCTGCTCCTCTGGAGCCTGGCCCCGTTTGCTCCACACCCGGCGTTAGGGGGTGAAGGCTCCAGGAAAGTCCCCCTCACACTCTCTCCTCTTGAACAAACACATGTCCCTGAGACTCTCCTCCTCCACCACGTGTTCCAGCCCCAGGGAATGATGGAATGTCCATCTGACACTGATCTGTCTGAACTGGATGCTGGTAACAGTGAAGATGCATTGGCACAAGCTTCAGCCTGGGTGGCTGCTCAGGCACCCGCCGACGTGTGCCCTCGCTGGGCTCTCAGCTCCATCTCCACAGCCCCTGTACCTCCTGCTGCCAGGGCTGGCTGATTAAATCCTCTTCAGATATGTTAATTCTCCTTGTTGTCAGGTTTCCAGAGCCTAATACAGCCGTGGCCTCTGTGCCAGTGTGGGGGATGCTGTCCCCCCAGTGCAAATCACAGATATTTTTATCTAGACAAAAAGTGTTTCAATTAGTAATAAACAGCAGCTGTCGTGGAGGAATTAAAAATAATAGTTGCTCAACTCATATGGTGTGGTGCCTCGTGCAGAGAGTATGTGGGCAAAAAGAGAACATTCCTAACAAAATCCTAAGAACTTCTGTTTTATGACATTTACTTAAACTAAAATTCAGCACTTGCATTGGGGGTGTTCTGTGCTGGAGGAGTCCAGGGAGACGTGTAACTCACAGCCACTATTGGCACTCTACAAGTGGTGCTCTCTCCTTTTTTGGGGCATCTCCAGTGTGAGGATTTGCAGGCTTTACCTGGTTTTGGCTGGGTGGGGATCCCCAGGCAGCCCACAGGTCGCTGAGTGAGCACCATTCTGGGTCCCCACGTGTGGTCCCTGGTGGCCTGGCTGTGTCACAGCCTCCCTGCTCTGCTGTGCCAGGCACTCAGCACGAGCATGCCAGGGGACACGCACAGAGGGGAGAAGTGGCTGTGCTGTAGCTCCTCAGCCCCTGGGATGGGTGGCTGACGTGCACCTTCCCACTGCTGTGCCAGCAGATGCAAGGATGTAAGCAGATCTAACATGGGCAGCTGAAACCAGGAAACAAAGGACGCTGGTGTGCATGAGCCTTGGGAATACTTGGCTCATCCTGCCATCAGCAGGCTAAATATTTGTAATTTCTGTCATAAAAAATTCACCAGCTGCAGAAGTCAATAGAGGGGAAGTAGTAAACATGACATGACATTGCTTTTCTAGCATTGCTGAGAACAAGAAATCTCTTCTTTCAAACAAAAGCCAGACATTGCTGCCTGGATGGACTTGAATACTTTTAGGATCTTGTCAGAAAAATGTCTGCCCCAATTCAGTCACTTAGAAGAAGATCCCAGGTCTCTTTAGAGTAATAAGGCTTGAATGTAATCTCGAGCGCAGTGATTTAAAGTGCAAGGAATGTTTCTTTACCCTGCCTATTTATAGGGCGATGCATTTTTAATATTCAATGATCCAAAAGTCAGTTCAGGAAGGATATACAATCAAAGGAAGGAAATAGGTCATAATTTCTCACGAGGGACTGCATGAAACCTTCAGTCATCTTAAATTCCCCATCCAGTCCATTTCCCTGAATATTAAATGGTGCCAAAAAGGGGGCTTGTTTTGAGGTTTTTGTCCCAGTGATTTGGCATGGCAGCAGCAGCATATGTTGAACATCTCAGCTGGGGTCTTCAGGGCCACAAAGGTAAAACTCTGCCCCATGCTGGAAACAGATGGGCTGATTTATCTTTCCTTGTGGGAATAAGACACGTGCCATTACTGTAGAGGAGGAGCAATAGCCACCCCCTGTGTTACTGGAAACTTCTCTGGCTCCATTGCTGAGGTCCCAAAGCCCTTATAGCTTCAATGAGAAATGAAATTATCTCTCTTATTTATATCCAGTAATAATTGCTTCTTCTAATTGCCCTAGTTTGTGAGTTTCTTCCCAGCAGGTTAGGCTGAAATTTCAATTTCAGTTTGATTTGCATAATCACTTGAGCCTCTTTCCCTTCCTCTCTTCTTTCACTTGACATCAGGACTTGCTTGTCCTCCCCTGGGACCAGATGCAGTCCTAAAGGTCTGTGTCACAGGGGGAGGGGGTTAAACTCACTCTACCTCTGAAGTTATATTTCATTTACAGCATTCCTTGCCAGCTAATGATGGCTGGGCTGAAGATGTGGGAGATCAGGTGTCACATCGTAGGTGAGGTGGAGAGGTTTGGGGCGCTGTTGCTCTTCTTTCTGTATTTTACTTTCCTAGAGCAGTGTACTGCAGGCTTTGCTGCAGGCCCTGCCCAGACACAGTCCTGAGTGCTCTGTGACTGCAGGCACTGCTGGCTCGGGCTGTCAGGCACGGGCTGTGCTCGGCTCCACGGCCCGGCAGCAGGGGCTGGGTCAGCACAGCTGCAGGCACAGCTCTCATAGGCATCGTTCTGGCTTGGTAGATGGCAAAGCAACTTCCCAAGGAGCTTCCCAGGGCTGGAGAAGGAGAGGTTCTGGCCCAGGGTTGCAGGGGCATCCTCCCAGCTGCAGCCCCTCTGACAATGACCTGGGCAGGGAAATGGGAGCAGTCTGTCCAGCCAGGATTTGGCCCTGCTGTGCCTGTCATCGTTTCATGGCACACGAAAGAGGAACAGTGGCTCTGGCCTGAGGTGCTCTGTGCCCCCTGACACTCCCTCCTCCTGCCAGAGGGATCCCAGTACACCTGGTGCTCCAAGGACAGGTTGGAGGCAGTGGCTCAGGGTGGCCCATGGGCTCGCAGACACCCCGGTGTGTGTCACAGCATTTCCCCACTGCTGGCTCAGGGTGGCTCAGGGTGGCCCTTGGGCTCACAGACACCCCAGTGTGTGTCACAGCATTTCCCCACTGGGACATGTCCCCACTCAGGCCCTGCCTGTGGGGACAGGTCGGGTTTGCAGTGACGCCTGTTGCTCACAAAGGAAATTTGGGGCAGAAGGCTTTAAGACAAAAGCCCTCCCCGCTTACAGATCACACGTTGTCATCTAACAGATTTCTGTGGTAAAGAGCCTATTTTTCTCACTTCTATCCCAGTCTTTTAAGGTGTGAAGAGCCTTTAGTCAAGCTGGAGGGAGAAAGGTTTCTGGTGAAGGGACTTGGTTGATCTGGGGTTTGTTTTCAAACCGTATCACAGATTTCCTTTTTGCCTGCGATTCTCAGTTCACACGTTGTGATCTGCAGAAATTTTTGGAAGGAGTTGATATTTTCCCTAATTACAGCAAATGGGTGCTGGTCATCAAAGCCATTTGAATTCCTGGGGGTGGTTTGCAAAGAAGGGTGAGGAGGGATGTTTGGGAGCCTGGAGAACTTCCAAGTGGGTGTTATCCCTGAGGATATTACATCCCACTGAGCAGAGGGGGAAGGATGTCTCTGTGAGAAACCACTGCCTGTGTCTGCTGTGTCTCATGGACCTGGGGAAAGTGGGAATGGGGAACCACAGTCAGCAGCAATGTTTTGTTACTAACTCAGCATCTGAGCACTCAAGCAGCCTTTTTTTTATGGATTTGGGTTTATTACTAGTTGTTTTTTTTAGGGCTTCCTCTAATCCTGAAGGTCCTAGATGTGGTCCTGCATTCTAGTATTAAGAAAGCAAAAGGACTCAGATTTAAGAATAAACTCTGCAGGGAAGAGGCTACATATATATTTTACTTTTCAGTTTCTGTTATGTTTTATTTATATATTGTTTACATACAGAAAGGCTGTTGAGTGTCTAAAATGTATGCAGCTCTTCTGCCAGGTGAATGAGATAGAGTCACCCTCTTAAAGACCAAATTATAAAAATCCAAACACTGTTTGAAAATTAAAATACCCAGGCAACCTTTTTGCTTCCAAGATGACTCTTGGGCCTGGATTTTATCTCTAAGCAGAACTTCCTTTAATCTGTCCTGCCTGTGCTGTGGCCCTTAGTGATGCAGTGGTGGGAGTATTTATGGAGGGAAACTAAGTGAGCTGCAAAACCTGTTACTGACTGAGTAGGAAGGAATCCTCACTGCCACCAGCTGAGGCACGTGCTACCATAACCCTGCTTATAAAGACAGCAGAAATCCCCATCCAGGGCACTGAGGAGCAGGATAAAGCTCAGACTGACATAACCACAGTGTTTGCCAGGATTAGACTTGACAGCCCTTTTCCACCACTGGCAGTAATTAGAGCTCTGATGAGTGTTTGCCAGTGGCACTGGCATGGGCAGCTGGCCATTGCCTATTGCAGTTTGGATATGGTGAGGAGAATGGTAAGAGAACAAATAAAAGTAATCACTTAAGCTGCAAGAATTGTCTCTTAGCCAGGCTGTGCTGATCTTGGAGCCTGGCAGTATTTTGTCATAAGTGACAACTGGATTTGGGCTCCCTCAGTTCCTACAACATCAGATTTGTTCCAAAGGGAACAAATTTTTTTGAGGAAGCAGTGTTGTGATGCTGATTGGGAAGCCCAGGATGTGTGTGGCACTGCCCCGTTGGAGGAAAGGGAAGAGTTCAGCTCAGGTGGACGTGGATAAGAAGCAGCAGGTGAGGTATATAAATATGTGGGATCTGTCTTGGTTAGGAAACCAAGGAAATGGTGGTGAGTACCAGTTTTGACAATGAAAAACATTAAAATGCTGCTTTGCAACATCTGCAACTCTGTGCCCCATCTCCCTCCCCTCCTTCTAGCATCCACATCTCCATAAGCAGGAGCCTTGGATGGCTGCTGTGAGCTTTAGGAGCAATACAAGCCTGTGCTGCCTGACTTGGTAGCAAACCTACTCCAAGAGCTGCAGTGATGTCCCTTGATGTTGTTGGTGTAATAACAAGGGATTAAATACAGTTGTGTTCATTTCAAATTCCATTTGAAATACAAATAGGTAAACCCTTAAACTAAATGCAAAAGAGCCAGTGGAGAAAGGAAGTTCAGTGAACCTTTTTTTTGTTTGTTTTAAATCTTCTGAGAAATACCAAAAAAGGCCCTGAGTAAAACAAGACCAAGTAACAAGAGAGGGGCTCTTGCTGCCTTTTGATTCAGAAGCACACAGGAATGTTTAATCCTGGCCTTGCTCCTGGGATGGGAACCTCTGTGTTTTGGGCTTCTCGGGCAAGGGAAGGAAGGGGCACAGTTGAACTTGGCTGACACCATTGGTCACCTACTGAGTCCCTCAGGCAACTTGTTTTAACACTTCTGTCCTTCTGGAGCACAGTAAAATAGTATCTGCTGGAGTTTTGTGGGTTCCAACCTGTCCCTGTGGCCTCTCAGGGAGAGGAAGTTGCTGTGCTCTTTGGAATAGGCCTTTGACACCACTTAGTAGTGCAGGACCACATTTAGGTGCACCTGGAATTATTGATATTGTACTGACCCCAAATCTATTAATGCAAAGCAGAATCCTATTGACTTGGTTGGATTGAGAGCAGCCCCTGTGTCCCATCCTCCATCAGCAGGTCCTGATGGGTGCAAATGGCCACAAAGCCTGCCCTGGCCATGCTCAGTGGTCTCCTGCCATGCTGGGAGGGAAGAGGCTGCACTTACGTGCTGAGGGGCCCAGGGTGCACTGCTGGCCGGTCAGTGGCTCTGGTTGGCCCTCACAGGACAGGTCAAGTGAGGGTGACAGTTTTCAGCTGCAGGAATTGGTATGAAGAGAAGGAAACAGCAGCAGGGTTAGGATTTAGCCCAGATTTCCTATAAGCTGGATTTACACCTGGATCTGGAAGAGCTTTAGAAATATTTGGTGTGCACTTTGCTTCGCAGAGTGGCATGTAGGTAGCAGTTTTATTCCTGAGTTCCTCTGCTAGGAGGAAAGGCTGAGAGATTTGGGATTGTTCAGCCTGGAGAAGAGAAGCTTCAGGGTGACCTAATTGTTTCCTTTCAGTGCCTTAAGGGAGCCTGCAAGAAAGCTGGAGACTTTTTACAAGGGCCTCAAGTGACAGAACAAGTGGGAATGGCTTCCCACTGCCGGAGGGCAGGGGTAGGTGGGATATCAGGAAGAAATTCTTCCCTGAGAGGGGGTGAGGCCCTGGCACAGGGTGCCCAGAGAAGCTGTGGCTGTTCCTGGATCCCTGGCAGTGTCCAAGGCCAGGGTGGATGGGGCTTGGAGCACCCTGGGATAGTGGGAGGGATCCATGCCAATGGCAGGGAGTGGAACAGGGTAGATTTTATGATCACTCCCAACCCAAGCCATTCTGTGATTCTATAGTTAATTGATTCCCTGTCTGCAATGTGCACACAGATTCCACTTCAGCAGCCAGCAAAATTGGTTCCTATCAGAGCAGCTGCCTCCTGTTTTGTTAGGGGGAAAAAAAGAAACGTTCACCTGGGAGAGAAAAGTGTTTGTCTCAGGCGAGTGTGGTTGCTGGCAGTGAGGCAGGGAAGGGTTAAGCTCGGCTGGATGTGCACAGCTCTCCCTCCCTGTGCTTTGCAGCAGCCCTTGCAATCTGAGCCCTGCGTGTGCAGAGCTCTGCGAGGAGCCCAGAGCAGCTCTGGGCATCCAGCAGGGAGCTGAGAGCCACGACCCCGTCACAGGAGCTCGGTCCCCTCAAAGTTCTCCCAGCAGTAGCAGGGGGAACCAGTGCGTTTGGGATTTTGTTTGGCATCCAGGCACACTGCTGGGGTGCTGCTGTGGTGTGTAGTGCAGAGCTGAGCCCCAAATGTGGCTCTAAGATACTGCCTGGTGGGGTGGAGGAAGAGTCTAAAGGGTGATTTAGCAGAACAGCAAAACCTTGTGAGAGCTGCTGATAACAGTTTGGAATTTGGTTTCAACTGAGCCGTGCATAAGAATAAAACTCTTGGAGCAGAGTCTCGGGGCTGGTGGTTTTAGAAGTGTCTCTTTGTTTTGAACTGTCCAGTTTGAGCACTGGTGGCTGGGCTCAGATCTCACAGAGTCCAGCTCAAAATTTTCCAAGAACTGAGGCTTTCTAAAGGCAACTTGAGTTGTGTTCCCCTCCTCCCACCATGATTTTGGAAGATCATTATAAAGGCTGCTCAATTAAAATGTAATTTAGTTTTCCTCATCTGAAATCTGGTCCTGTTTATTCATGTTGTTGGTGCTATTGCCATAAATAGCCTCATGGCATTCCCTGAATTCTAAATATCTGAATTTACTCTGAGACCAAGTTGTTTGAAAGCCTGGTGGCTGCAGGACAGCCCAGCAACTCCTAGTGAGCTTTCTGAACATGATCCTTCAGCTCTGGCTTTTGCTGGACTCACAGATTTTTGCTGGAGTGGGTTGTGAGAGAAAGGCATGTTTGGGTGGCAACACACAAGAAAATTAATTTGTGTGTTTGGTGAACATTTGAAAACCAGATGTCAGAGCAATGGTTGTGCTGATTATTGGAATTAGGGAAGAAAACATGCAACCCCCAAATCCATCTGACTAATTTCCTGGCTCTTTTGCCCCAGGAAGCATCTTTGCATCTCAGACCTAGAGGAGTAAATAAAATTATTGGTGTATTTCTGATAACTGACCCCGACTTGTCTGCTTTGGCCTTTCAGATACATTCAGATATTGCTCCAAATTATGACTTCATTTGGTTCTCTAAAACTATTAGCCAGGCTAAGCAAAGCAGATCATAGTAGGTGAGTTTTAGGAATCCACTGGTGATATTTTAAGCCCAAGTTAACTGCAAGTGCTTTGTGTGATCTGTCAGTCAATCCATAGAGAGTCTCATGATAGATAGACTATGTGTTGGCTTGCCTGACACTTCTCAAAGATTCTGACAGTGACACATATCAAACAGGACTGTCTTTCAGCTGTTTTGTCTTCAGCTTCCTCTATTGCTGGTTTGTTTATGTCAAATTATAATATATTGTGTGATGGCCCAATTTGGAGTATTGGGATGAAAATACCAGTGGTGTTTGCATCCAGACACTGACTCCTGAATGCTGGGTGGTTGGATCTCTGTGCTACCAGTTCTGAACCCATTTCCACATGTTGAGTGTTGATAAAATAGGCATCTAAATGCAGGCCTGGCTTAGCTTTCTCATGGTGACCTTAATAAGTATCATGTAAATGTGACACCTGGGGACATGGGTTATTGCTGGGCAGTGCTGGAGGAACAGTTGGATTTGATGGTCTGAGAAGTGTTTTCCAACCTAATTAATTCTGTGATTCCATGGTTCTGTGTCAATAGAAAAAAATCACTTATTTAAAACAAAGTCAGCTTTGCTGGAGAGTTTGAATTTTGAGATGGAAAAATGATGGTGACCCCATGGCACTGCTCTGGGGATTTACACTGCATGTGCCTTAGGGAGATCATCATGCTCTAATTAAAGTCCATGGAGAATGGGAATTGGTTTGGTGCAATTAGAATAGGCAGTAGCATTTAATGAGTGGGTCAGAGGGTTTTCCATGCTGGTCATCCCTTATTTCCAAGACGGTGAGGAGAGACACCATAGCTGTTTGGGAGAACCATAGCTGGGCTGCACTCGTGGGCTGCAGGCAGCTGGGCTTGGGCAGGGGAGATTCCTTCAGCTCCTCATGTCTGATCGTGTGTTTTGAGCAGGGAAAAGTGGGCTTGGTGAGCTCTGTACAAGAAATGAAGTTCTTCTCCATTTTACTCCTGACTTGTGTGCACAGTGGAGTTCTCAGGCTGGCTAAATAGTGGTTGGAGTTCAGGTAGTTCTCACCATTTAATGCCAAAGCCCTGTGGGTTGTTTAATCGTGTTTTTTGGTGGCTGAGTGATGCTGGAGAACTGTCAGAATGATTTTTAACAGCTCCTTGGAAGCTGGAGCTGGGCTTTCCAGGCACACGCACGCTGTGTGCTGCTGGTACGTAGGTAACGAGAAAACGCCTGATTTTCTGTGACAATGAATGTCACACCGTGCCCTCTGATTTGCCTGAACATCCAATATTGCAATTAGACAGAGCACAGTACACACAGATGACAAAACAATTAAACAGCAGTGAAACATAAAGGGAAAAAATTAACAAGTAACCAAATTCATTTGACACAGAGATCAAAACATATCGACGGTGTCTCGCAACTCTGATAATTCCATTGAGCTGTGCAGAGCTTAACGCTGATGCTCACACGCAACCTCTGATTAACATTAAGTGGGGCTGTCATTTTGACATAGCTGGATAAACCAATATTGAAAAATCTATTAAATATATCAGACTCGAACAGGGAGCACAAATCTTATTATGTTATTTCAGCTGTAATTAGGTGGGAGATAAAATCATAAACAGGGAAGTTCAGGGAATGTTCTCGTGACGGCAGAGACACCTGGGTGTTCGTAGTTTTGGGGAGGGCTTGGAGGGGAGCCAAGGACTGCAGGGCTGAGAGGTGACTTTGGGAATATGCACAAAACAGGTTTGTTACTCCAATGGTATTAGTTCCAGTATTGTCCAGAGACAATAACAGTTGTAATGAATGTCCTTGCATTTAACTGGAAATAGTATTCAGTGCTTTTAGAACCCAGAGTCTCCCTAATTGCTTCTTTGAATAGATAAACATTGCTATTTAGAAGGATTGCTTTAAGATGTTTTGCATTCCGTTCTGATTAATAATGGAGGTCATGCTACTAAAAACCTTCACATGTGAAAAATGCAATTTTAAAAATAATTCTTTCAGGAAAACAAATAAAGACACCTTTTTCATTTTCAAGACCACTGAGGTGCAAAACCAGGCCCTCCAGAGCGAGGCGGAGAAAGTTGAGGTTTCTTCAGCTAGAGCTTTGTGCACAGACACAAGTTTAGTTTTATAATGTGGCCCACTGTGGTGTTTCAATGCCAAGTCTGTGACTTGATCCAAGGAACTCAGTGCTGCACCCTGAGCTAGCAGCTGAATGAGCAGCTTTGAAGGCTTTGAACACATTTTGTGCTGGGGACCCGAAAGTAGTTCTTTTGTTTCTTCTTCTTGAGGGGGGATTTGCCTTGCCTAACTTCAGTTGTTGAAGGGCTAATGTCCCTGTGTGGCTGAGGACTTGTGGAAGGTGACTCCCATCTGGTGATGAAGGGGAGCCAAATCCTGTCCAAAGATGCCAAGAGAGATGGAGAGATCCATTGGCAGCAGAAACTGGCTAAACTCAGGTGAGAGGATTTCCAGCAGTTATGTCTAGTCCCATCCTGGTTTAATTTCATTCTGCTGGATGCTGTTGTTTGAGGACTGACCAGCACTGCACTGCTGTGCAGGGAGCTGCTGCCTTTCCTGAGTATTTTACAAGTACAGACCCTGGGAAAAGGCACTGAGTGAGCATCCCAAGTTTACTGGACAGGCAGTGAACATGACTCTCCCAAATGGCATTGTAATGCATGACTAAGAAAATGCTTCTCATCTTCTCAAAGCTTTTCCTTCTCCTCATGTGTCCCGAAGCCCTGTGGTGAATGAGGGATGAGCACCAGGGTGCTCCTCACACACTGCACAGCATCCCCGGCAAGGAGCTCGCTGGCTTTGCTGCGATTCCAGGAGCTGGGGAGCTCCCTGGGAGCTGATGGGCACGGTGCCATTAGCTGCAGCCCAGCCAGGATTTTATCTTTGTCATGCAGCCCTGCCTCAGTCTCTGTCCAATGTTTGAACTAACTGAGGCATAAATTCACTTCTGATGTTGGTTGGTAAAAAATGAAAACTGAGTTTCTGCCAAACCAGGATATATTTTCAACCATATTTAAAAGGGTCCCATCCCAAGAGGTCAGGACCTCTTTCTAATAAAGTTTATGGTAACAGATTTAACTTCTATTAGTGTATTTGCCTCAGTGTTTGCAGGGAAAGAGGCACTTTAAGAAATAGAAATTATTTATGTCAGGTATAGAATGCTTTGCTCTGTCTGATGTACTTTAGAGTTGGAAGAATGAACAAATAGCTTGTGAATAAATAAGGGAGTATTTTTATTCTTTCTGGATCTCAATCGCCTGACATGTTTCCTTCTGGAATGCCAAAGAGTTCTGAATAATTCCTGCAGGTAGTCATTAATCCTGCCTTCTCCTTCTCCTTTGCTCGGGGTGGGGACACCTAGTTCAGATATTATCAAACCTGTGGCCATTGGGTGTACTTTGGAGCTGCCCAAGTTAAAGCAGGGAGCTTGCCAGCAGTCTGAAATGTCACTGGTGAGAGCAGACTTGTTGGCATGCAAAGTGCCATTGGCACCTCCACATTTTGGTAGGGGCACGTGCAGCTGAGTGACAGAGAGCTTTTGGGGGGCTCTGTGCTGGGGAAGAGGACTGGCAGGTTTTCACACCTCACCTCTTCAGCATTACAGAGATGAAAGTTTGAAATGAGGACAAGGGACACTGATTTCCCTGACAGCAATCTCTGCAAGGAGAACCTTGTCCTGGTGCTGGATAAATACTCGTGGGATAAAATAATATTTAGTGAGAAGTCACAAAGTGTATTCCCAGATGGACAGCGGTTTTTTGAACTCCACCTTTTTTATGGTGCTAGGAAACAGCAGAGCAGGAAGAGTTCTGTAGATATTTAGATGCTTTTGGGATGTGGTTTTATTTCAGAGTAGCTTTGGTGGTCTGAGCTGGTAGCATAGGAATGGCCACCTTCTCTTGCTCCACCACCAAATGTGCACAGCCAAACTCAGAGCTGCTGGATGGACATCTCCAGACGCTGGTGACACATTTGATGGTTCCTTGTCTCTCTCTGCTCTGCTTATCTGTGTGTCCTCTGCAGCTGTTGTTAGTGAGACTCCAAGTGAGGGGTGCACAGCACAAGTATTTTACAAACTGAGTGCAGAGCTGAGCACAAAAACCCAGCCTGGAAGGCAGTACTGAGCTGATAGAGTTATGAGGAATGTGTCTCTGACTTCTGAATATGTGGATATAATCTTACTTGCTGAAATGCACCAACAGAAATGTAAACACAAGTGATCATTAATTTTATTGCAGGTTTTTTTATTTCCTTTTAAGGAAGCTTGGAAGTGCTGTAAAATTGGATTTGAACCATCAGTGACTAGAGTTCAAAACATGAGCTTGACTCTTAAAAAGATTTATGTGTGTACTTAATGATTCTCTTGAAAGAGTTTCCAACTGGAGCCTTGCTGTCATTAGATTTGAAGCATGTGTTAGGGTACACGTCAAGTACATGTATGAGGCTGCTAATTCCCATTAATGCAGAGTGAAGAACTGCACTGACTGCAGAGGAGAAACCTCTCTGGAGGTTGGAATTGCATGGAGCCTGCTGGACACGCAGCAAGAACCAATCCTTGTCTTTCCTTGTTTCCAGATTAACTAAATACAGCTAGTAGGATTAGCCAGTGATTTAAAAATCCACTAAAAGCAAGCTGTCACATTGGAAAGTAACTTTGCAAGGGCTGTGGGGGAAATCTGCAGGACGCAGGGTCTGTGTGCCAGGAACAGGAGGGCTGAGAGCACCAGCAGCAGCAGCAGGACGTGCAACAAGCTGTCATGTCCCTGCCTGATGGGGATCCTCCTCAGCATCACAAATTCTCCTAAGCCCACTCATTTGGAGAACAATGAATTTATTTATTGCTTTCAAATATTATTAGGCTCAGAAGAACTATAATGCTTTAAAGAGTGAACCGTGCCCATTCGGATGGAAAGCAGAGATGTGCTGTTTCAGGGCCTGTTCAGCTGGGAGAGCTGCTTGGAAGGATGGAGCTTTTGCAGGGAGGGTGAGGAATAGCTCAGGGAGAGAAAAAAGCAGTCTGAGCCCATAAATGGGCAATGTCGGTGTTGGTGTGCTCAGGATTAACTGCAAGGCATATGGCATGTAACTGCAGTCAGGGATGATGTTTCCAGCTACTTTATGTATTTGTTCTTTGGGAAGGTAGATGAAATAGCGAGTGTTTAGTTAGAACCCAGCCTGCTCTTCCTTAGGCTGGTTATTGCTCCACCACGGACAGGAGTGCTGAAGAACAAGCTAGACCTCCTGCTGCAGAAAGGCAGCAAGGAAATGTATCAACAAGCAGACAGAGTGACCCTGGAGGTTTGCTTAGGGAATCAGATATCAGTTTTCAACCCCTCAAGGTACAAAGCCTGCCTGCCCTCTTCCCATCAGCTCGGAGTCCACCAGCACTTCTCAGGCTTTCTCCAAAGTGGCTGTCTGTGAATGTCCTGCTGGAGAGGACTGCCTCGGGAGAGGGTGTTGGTGCTGCCTACAAGTTTAATTTTGTCGCTGCAGGCTGATAAAGGCTTCATGAGTATGTGTTTTGCCAAGAGGAAACACCTGGGTCCTGAAGACTCCTCTGGGATCCTGTTGTGCAGGGCTGCGCTGGTTTGATTTCTTTCCTTGAAAGCAGCGAGCCCTTGGGTGCTGGCGCTGAGCAGGAAAAGAGCCCCTGCGGCCACGTGCTGTGCTCCTGTTCCTCTCTGGCTCCGGAGCTGAGCATTCCCAGTGAGATTCCCACGCCTCCGTGCTGCACGCTGAGCCTTCGCTGCGGACTCCCACTGCAGCCCAGGGTTGGGGATTGTTCGCTCATCGTGCTGACAGGAGCCGTGCAGGCACCGTGCTTACTCAGACTCAGAGCAGCCTTTATTTATACAGCCACTGCCTCCTCCAACCGGGCTAAAAATAAAAGGCTTGTTCTGAGTAAGCAGATCGCCTTCGTGCGAGATCCCTGTGATGTAACTGTGGGTTTTTTCCCTGCTGCGGGGAGCGGGACGCAGCCCGAGCAGTCCCTGCGTGCAGCCGAGTGTGTCGGGCGCTGGGCTGTGCAGCCGAGCTGACAGTGTGACAAGTGCCACCTCCCACGCCGAGGCACTTGTGGAGAGGCCCCGTGGCACAAGAAAGTTCACACTCATTGACTGAGATGGGTAGCAGCTCCAATCACGCCCCAAAGCTGACAGAGAAAAGAACATTTCAGTGCAGAGCCATGTCAGGAAGAGAGAAGCAGGCGGAGGCTCGGAGCAAGGCAGCCTGACAAGTGCTAAAAGGGCCCGCAATCTGCATTGTGTCATCATTAAAGTGGCTGCCATTAGCTGGCGAGGCACATTAGGGAGTGATACCAGGCACATCCAGCCTTTTGCTCCAGTGCCCTGAGATGCTTAGGAAAATCAGGTGGTTTCAAGGAGCCCCTAATCACATTGTGCTTTGCACTACAGAAGTTAGACCTGAGCTGGTTACATCAGGGTTTGGGGAGCTGCTGTGTCAGGTGCTGCAGAAACACAGACCAAAAGGATTCTTCTCTGCTTGGCCAGGGGAATTCCCCAGCCAAATACATCCACCACCCCTCAAATATAAAAGCAGTGAAGGAAGCTGAAGGATAAAGAAGGCAAACTGCACATCCAGGGTGACAAAAGCAAAATGCAGATAGTACTGCACAGTTCTGTGTTCTCCTGGTCACAAAGTTTAGCAAGTCAGCTTTGATTTGTATAATTAATAATTAATAAACTAAGCTGCTCTCAGGGAAATTCAGTGGGAGGAGAGTTCTTGTTAGCTCCATTCTGAAGATTTGCAAAAATTCAAGGTCTTGAGGTGATGTTTTATAAAGTGCATCTTCATTTTCTTGAAGATCTTGATGCATCAGCTCTGCAGTGAGACCATGCAGACTCCCCTTTGCAAGCACATTCTGCTTGGGCAGAGTAATGAAATGAGTCCACACCCTGTAACACTGGTTTCCCAGACATCACAGCATCATTTGTCCTGGCAGTTCATTTTCTAGATAATTCTCTCACAGATTAACCTCAAAACAGGAAAATAAAAGGCAAGACTTGTCCAGTGGGTGACATTTGTTCCTGTTTCTTTCTCTGCTGCTGGTGAGTACTGAGCTGTGCAGAGCAGACACCGAGTGGTTGTCAAACTGTTTGCCCTGGGATGACTCTGTGGCAAGAAGTTCCATGAGTTAATGTACTTACACTGAAAATTGTATTACCTCTGTGATTCCACCAGCTCCCTTTTGCTCTTACGGAGAAAGGAGGTCTTTTGGGGTCATTTTCTGATGCTTTCAGCAGCTGAAGAGATATAATTGCCAAGGAAACACCCAGCTGTAAGGCAGCCGAGCTGCCAGGGCCTGAGTGGAGATGGCTGAGCAGCTGTGAAAGCACAAAGGCCGAGGGTGATGGGAAGTGAGGAAATAAGAGAGTGCAGGACACCCTGAGTACAATTTAGTTGGGAAAGTGCTGCTTTTCTGGGAGTTCTCTCTGCTAGTGAGGAGGGAATCTGGACTGGAAAGGGAAGCAGGCCCTGGTGCTCCCAGGATCCCATCTGTCCCCATGTACTGCCCGGCAGGAGCAGCAGGGCTTGTCCACAGCTGGGAGCTGCTGTCACATGGGATGGGGACAATTTGCTCGTACCTGGTGCCAAGTCAGCTCCCTTATGGCCCTCTGCAGCCAGGCAGGCTGCTGGCTCTGCAGGAAGCCTGCCAAACCAAGGCATTAATGGTACTCTGTGGAAGGGATGGAGGTGTCAGAGGATCAGTAAAGAAAATGGGTTATTATAGAACTTCTGATAGTACAGAAATCTTTGTAGTTGGCTGCTACTGAAGTAGAACTTTGTGTAATGGTGAGAACAGACATTAGTATACACCAGACATGAGATTTTACAATCAACTTTATTAATTTTAATTGATTATAAAATAATGGGGGATACATTTAAGAAGACGGTTTAATTCACTGTAATTATAATATGCTTAAATTTTATAAATTTGATGGTGCAATAAAGGTATTAAAATAAATAGAACAGTAGAGGTTCTCATTAAAATTGCATCTGACCTCTGTGCATTGATATGTGTTGGAATGAATGCAGTAAAATTGGCTGCAATGTGGGAGCAGTGGGAGCTATTAATTCCCAATTCACAGGTCTTGGCAAGCATGATGCAAATAAAGTCAAACTTAACTATCTGTCTCACACAAGAGACCAGAGAGGGCTCTGCTGAAAGAACAGTAGCCCGTGAATCACTGATGATTCCAGTTGTGCAGCTGCTGCAAACGTGGGGCTTCAGGCAATGAAATTTTGGATACTCCATAGAAATTGAAGTGATGCCCTTCACAGCAGTGTAAGATCCACACTTGCAGGTGTGTTGCAACTGCCGTAGCACAAGCGTTTGTTCCAGAGCACGATTGGACGTTTGGCTGCTTATCCTGACCCTGAGCAGTTGGACTGGAAATCTCTCAAGAACTGGTGTTTGAAGGCTATTTTAGATCCTCACTGCCAGACCCAGAGAATGTTTTGCAGTCTAGAAGCAAACAGAGAATGAGGGCCAAATTGCAAAATTTTATTTTCCTTTGAGTGGGGAAGAAATTTGTTTTGCTCCTGTGGTGTGGAAATTGTCTCGGTGGGTTGTTTCCACTCCCCCTATATCCTTAGGTGCTGCGAGCACACAGGATGGAGCAGGGCAGAAACACCAAGCCCTCAAATGAGTTGAAGTAGCACTGCTGCTTCTGCTGGGCTCACTGCTCTCTCTCCTGGACACTGGCTGTGTGTCTGAAGCAAGTTTGTGTACGTCACAGCTCTGAAAATGTGGATTTTGATTCTTGCAGTGGACAGTGGCCCTATAAAAGCCATTGGGCAGTGATTTTAAACCTGTTTGCATATTCCTGAAACATTAAACTGCATGGATTGGAGAGGAGGATGTACACTGGTTGTAAGGAACCTGGTGCACTATAGGCCAATTGTTTCCATTGAGATATACAAAAAAAGCAAGCACTCCTTTTCTGTGGTGTTTTATGCAGGTGAACAGTTCTTCAGGTGAGCCTGGCTGGAGGGTGGGGGCTGGCACTCAGCTTCCTCCTTTGCTGTGAATGTGGTGGAGGAATGGTAATTTCCACATTAAATGTGAAGGAGGCATTTTATCCTGTGGCAACAGCACCTGCTTTGCATTGATCTGGTGAGAGGGCACGAGCGCTTTCTGGGAGTGAGGAATGGGCCTCAATAGGATATTCCTGTCTCTGAATGCAAAACTCCTATTTCTGCCTGCTACAGCCCATATATTCAGACTCATTTTTGCGTGGCACTTAAATGGACCTAAATATTTCACCAGCTAGCAAGATAACACTTGTTTGGTATTTGGTAATCAGTTATTAGGACAGGGCTTCAGTGCAATAAAATATGAGGGCAAAGGAAAGTAACGTGCCTGTGGCATTAGAATGCTGTTAGCAAGCTTGAGGCATATCAGAGAGATTGGTCCTGAGAGTAACATTTGCTGTCTTACTGCTTTTGAACCCTTTTTTTTTCCTTTTCATTTGCCTGTTTCTGAGGTCTGGGATTTATCCTGAATTTAAGAACTGACAGGTTTTGATCATTTGAATAGGTATCACTGTTCAGCAGGGAATACATGTGCCAGCTGAGTTGTCTCTTAAAGCCAATTTGTACTACCAGTTATATGAGATGATTTCTCGAGCCTGTAATGTATTTCAGCTCCAGATTCTCCACCTGTACTGCGGCTGTTCCCCTCTGTCCTCCCCACCTGAACTGTCCTCTCCTTTCCCCACCCAGTGCCCAGACACCTGTGCATGTTCTTTGATGTGAATACAAAACCACAGAAGAACGACACTGCCAGGTTGAGAGTCTGACTTGGATTTATTAAGGCAGAGCACTCTTAAAGCTGAAGTAATTTCTTAATCCCAACCTCATTGTTTTGCACTGAGCTCGTGCAGTTTGTCTTCATGTAAGCAGAACCACCCCTGCTATAGAATCTCCAGCATTTCTGCATTTAGCAGCTCCTTGAGCTTCTCTCTATATAAATGATGGCTCAATTCCAGTGTCTTCACTGTGCTGAAGAGCAGAAGAATTGAGTCCATAGTTACTAACAGTGGTGCACAAATCAGAATTATTTATAGGTAATGCCTATAAAGACGACTTTTCCACTGTAGTAGTGCTTGTTCATGAGATTGTCTCTGATGATGACATTTATGCACTTTAGTAGGGTGGCTGTGAACTGTAAATGTGAGAAGAGATGCCCAAGACTTGGGATTTAAGTTACTGGTACCCTGAGTTCACACACTTAGACATTTGTCTGCTTGAAACTTGGTTGTTTCCTACTGTGCTCCTGAAGAGTTGTGTTTGATGGGAGAAAGGGAATGGATGGTTTCAAGCTTTCAGCCTGAAAGATAAAGACTGTCCATGCCTTGTATCTACACAGATATACATTATACATATACAAGTGATAAATAAATCCTGGAGAAGGTGATGGGAGTGGAGGCAAATTTTGCTGGCTGGCCAGAGAAGCTGCCTGCCCCCTTAATTAGAGAAGGCATTTGCCAAATTTTACTTGGCACTTATTACCTCTTTAGGGAGATGCACTCCCTAGCTGCTCTGCAGAGAGATACAGTGGCACTCACTGTTCCTCCACAGCTTGTGTAGAGGTACACAAGAGATCCATGAGCTGTGGAGCTGCACAGCCCACATCACCAGTCCAGCCAGACAGCCCTGGCTCGAGCTCAGTTAGTCCCTGCTCATCTGCAGCTACTCTGGGTTTGTCTGTTTGAACTGCAAGTGCCATGTCTGCCACAAAAACCAGAAATAAATCAATCTGCAGCCCTTCCAATAACACACAGAACGCGTGACATGCTTGGGCATGCTTCCTTGATCCTTGTGGACCCAATTTTACCCCATTTCCCATGCATCTGTCCATAAAGAAGAACCATGAAGGGAAAGGAATGGCAGGAATGAAACATTTGAAGAATGCTTTCAACGAGCCCATTAAACCATCGTGCTGGAAACTGTAGCCTGGTGTGATAGGTCTGGTTCAGATTTTCCATGTATTTGAAGTCTTATGTTGAAGAATGAAGCCTCTGTTTTAGAGAAATGACTCCCTAAGTGGGAAAAGAAAGAGCCCAGCTGTTGGTAAGGCACTTAAAGTTATTTTGTATTTTGTTGGGTTTTGTTTTGTTTTAAATCTTTCTGGCAAGTGTAGCTGATACTGCTGGCTCTCGGGCTCCTTCGAGAAATCAGTCCTGGCTGAGTGGAGCTCGGATCCTGGGTGGTGAGGTGGGGAACCTCAGTAGTGGACAGGCTGCAGTGTCCAGGTGTCTCCCTGCAAAGCCTGGGAGTGCAGACATGGAGTAGGGATCTCAGCCATGTTCCTGGTATCTGCAGCAGCAAAGAAAAGGAATGAGAGACCAAAATGTATGAGAGAAGTTCAGTGTTTCCAGAGTATTGGTTTGAGTGTGTTGAACTTTGCCTGGTGGGAGAAACATCCATCTTTTGGTGCATGTTTAGAATCAATCTTGTGGCTCTAAATCCATCCAGTTACAAGCCAAATCCTTCAAGTCCATGAGCTCTTGATGGTACCTGGTGACCATTTTAATGATGCTTTGCCCTTGCTTCCTCTCAGTGCCAGGCCATGGGTGAGCCTGTGGTGGTGCAGGAGACAAGGATGCCTTTTGTGGATCTTGATGTATTTACTCGTGTGCTGCCCAAGGAAGGGCCACGGCAGCCCTTGTTATCAGGCTGTCAGAAGAATTACAAATCAAGTAGTTGCATGAGCAGCAGGATGATTGAAGGCTGGTTTCCGATGGACTTTTATCTGGTAATTGATTTCCTCTGTGGGTTTGTGCTGTCTAATGAGGTGTGAGCTAACAGCCAGCCTTCCCCATGGTGGGAGGTGAGGGAAGCCAGGCGCCTTTCCCTGCACGGCTGCAGGCTCCTCACTGAACTTCTGGGAACTTGGCACTGTGGAGACCTCTGCCCTGCTGTCACATTGACTTGAAATTAGTGGGTTTCAAAAGTTATTAGAAGGGGGACAGATAGGGAAACACACAGAGGCAGGATGAACTTCTGTACCCCTGTCTCTTTGAAAATTAGGCTTAAAAAAAAAAAGAAATGGAGAAATTGCTTTGGTCTTAAAAGTTTCCTTTGCCTGTGTTAATCCTGGGATGGGGGAGTGGGCAGGGAGGGGTTGGACAAGGCAGGGCAGGAAAACCTGGTGATTATAATGATTGTAATTCCATGCTAAAATACCCTCTTGCCATAACTGCTGACAAGTGTGTTGGTAACTGCAGAGGTTCCCAAGGACTTAAGCAAATAAACAAAAACCAGAGTCCTGGAGCCATTTTTGGGAGTGATTTAGTTTCTGGTGCTGTGAGAAACCAGAGAAAGCTTCTCCCTGCCTGTAGCTCAGCTTTCCTGGGGTTGGCTGATCCATGCCTACTCTCCCTGGATAACCATTTGCTGGGAAGACTGGAAGTAGGTTGGATGTTCTGGCCCTATTGGAATGGGGAAGAGCAATATATACATAATGGCTACCAGCACTGAGGGCTGGGAAAAACTGCTTTCCTTTAACCCTGGAGTACCTGGATGTTTATGCAAAACTTGGGAACCCTAAATGCTTTATTAAGCCAGTTCAGCTTTAAAAGAAAAGTTCCTAAATGTTTGGATACAGTATAGAAATGTCCTTTCATCCATTAAAAGTGTGTATCCTCAGGCATCCATACAGTTAATAGTGTTAGCCCCAGTGGAAAGCCTCTGGAGGCATTGCTGACTGCACTGGAGAGCGTGGATCATTTAAACATTAACAGCTTTGGTTATTAATTATTGTGGAAAATGTGGGGGTGGAGAATGCTGAACTGGAAATGTTGTGCCACGCTGTATTTTTCCCTTGCTGCATTATCAAATCCATTTCTGCTGTCAGCTGAGTGCAGCGCTTTTAGAGCAGCGTGATGGGGAGCAGAGGTTGTTTTGCCTCCTGCTTGGCTTCCAGGTTTTCACCTGACTATGATGATGGTCTTTTCTGCAGGGTGTACAGATGATAGGCTTTAGCTTCATTTAATTTTGTGTGAGCTCTGTTTTCAGCCAGGAGGAAAACGTCTTGTAAAAATTATGCCCCGAACACATCCTGAGAGAAGGCCGAGCGTGGGGATGGTCTGGAAGCTCTGGGAGGCTGGAGCTGTGCTTGTGGTGCTGGCTGGCTCAGCCCCATCTCTGTCTGGTTGCCAGCTCACCGAGCTGGCCTCGGCACGGCACTTCAGCTCCCTGTCCCTCGGGACTGGGCTGGTGGGAATCCAGGCACGGTGCTTCCTGCAGCTGGGTGTTTGAGCACAGGGATTCCACTGCTCTCAGGGCAAGAGAGGTGTTTTCCTCTCAGATACACAGGAGGGTTGGGAGCCCTGTGTCTTCTCCTCAGGCCTGGCTCCTTGGACGGCAGGGCCAGAAGCATCTGAAGCAGAGAGACTCCCTTCCGGGTTGTTTCCTCCTGGCTTTGTGTCCAAACCAGCACAACACCACAGGTGCTGGGGACCGAGCGTGTTGGAAAGTCAAACCTCTCTGTTAGCGCTAGAAAGAGACACTTGAGCTCCTCAAAAGCTTGGCCTCCTCAAGTGCTGATATTTTACAAATATGGCCACATGTCACTATTCACAAGGCTTCAAGTCCTTGTCACCAGGTGCTTTGAGCATCTTTGGTTCTTGGATTTGGGTCAGTCTTCAGCAAAGCCTGTCCTTGCAGCAGGGCTGGGCTCTGGAGGATGGCCAGGGTGACTCACCCACTCGGTGGTAAATAAGTTCTGCCTCTTGCTTCATTTGCATCCAGCTAATATAGCTGTAATTACTGAATTGTATTTCCTGGACACTTGGAAATAATTTAGCTCCATATAAAACTAATGTGTCTTGCCAAATTTAGGCTTAAAATTGTTTCTACGGTTGAGTGCAGTAATCTTCTATTAGATTTAAAGGTTTTTAAAAAAATATTTTACTAGTGCCTGGCTTGATTGACTCACAATGTTATAAGGCTTATTTGTGGAGGGGGTATAGAGATATTAAATGAATTTGGAATTAAGTAGGTGCTGGCTAAATTCCTTCTTTACTCAAGCCCCGGTGATCCCAGTGATACGGAGTCTGGGCATGCAATATTGTTGCTGGCTTACTGAAGCTGAGTGGAGGTATAAGCTATGAGAATATGACTGGATTCTTGAGGGGTTTATTTTTGGTGCTCTTTCAGCAAAAACTAGGCTTATCTGAATAGTGTACTTAAAAACCTCTTTCCACTCCTGCTGTCTTATTAGTTAATGTCAGTACTCAGTGGAGTTAAAAAGAGGGATATGTGAGCAGCTGATTCCCCACCTTGTCAGGGGAGAAGGTCAAGGTTCAGGAGGCAAGCAGGTAACTTCAGGTACAGAAGGCCACTGGAGATGCAGGGGGATGAGCAAAGTACTGAGCAAGTCCTGGCATAAAACTGCTGTAGGAGAAGAGCTTTGGAGACCTCAAGGCTGTTAACACATGGGCATATTGACTTGTCTTTGTGTTAAAAAGTCCACGTCTTCAGACTGATGTAGCTTGTACCTGGACACTGGCACTGTGGGCTGGTTTGGGAGCTCTGTGAATTCAGTTTGCATGGCTTCTTTCTGGTTTGTGAATCATAATTAATGATAACGAGCCCTGGAGACAAAACCGAAAGAGTGCATGGACATGGGTGTCTGCAGCCCCAGCCCCGGCGTGCAGCTGGAGCGGGGAGCAGCTGTGTGCTCAGTGCCCAAGGGACTGCTGCCATCGGGCTGGATCTGCAGGACAAGCCAGCCACTAACAGCAATCCAATATCCTTGTCAACAGCAGGATTAGGCACAGTATCACTGGATTTGTATAGGAAGAATTTCTGGGGAAAGCAGATATGATTTTTTTTGGAAGAGCTCCTTACTGTGCATCCTTGTTTTTTCATGTGTTGAAGGGTTTTCAAGGTTGTCTTCCAATTTTAGGTGTTGAGTGAGCATGGAATTATCTACTGTTATGTCAGATTTTCATTATTGTAGGGCTGCTTCCTGTCTTTTTCTTCTTTTTAATATAATTTCTGGTGCACTGTTTGGTGAAGTGTCCACATGAAGATTTGTGTCTCAAATGCTGTGTCATGAATGAGCTTATGAGGCTCCTTTGCTGGCTCAGTTGCGGTGTCAAGCTTTCAGTGTGACTGAATGGGCAATGCTGGGAATTACAAGTGTTGGGATTATAGATGTTCCTACAGTGCTGTGTTCTCTACTGCAGGAAAAGGCCTTTTGCTGTTAATTGATTTATATTTCTTTTTCCTGTGATAAAAATGGATGCCTCCCTTTAAAAATGTTTAAGTTGCATGTGTGGCCATATTGGAAATAAATTCCTCATGTGTCTGTGTGTGTGCAGAAATGTGTGTGTGTGCAAGCCATGCAGGAGCACACAGGGAAGTGTGTAAAGCTGCTAGGCATTTGGCCCTGTGCTTTGGGAAGGACATATTGTGGAATTGTGTATTGTATTAATACATCTGTTAAAGGATATAAAAAAATGTAGCAGTGATGCTTTGCATGGAATGGAAATCCTGTTGTAAACACACAAACCCCAAATAGCTCTGCCTGGAAGGGAACCATCCATCAACTAGACCCCACCTTGGACAGATTCCTATAGATCATAAACCCTCTGCCCCCACCACTGGGTTGTCTCAGCATCCCCAAGGCAGCAACCTCTGCTGTATTCCTGTCACCGTTAAGAATGGGACTTGAATTATTCAGAAAATCTGAGTATATCGCTACTTTATTACTTATTTATTTATTTGCCCAGAACAGTTTTTGTTTTGCGTATGCAGCAAAGCAGGAGCCTTCCCCTGACCTTGCAGGGTTTCAGAGATAGATGAAGGCACGTGCTCTTTAAGGCAGCTTGGAATTTATGGTGTTTGAAGAGACTCTGGCTCCAGTGTGGGCTGTTGGCAGCAGTGCTGATAATCACAATGTGATAGCAACTGGGCTCTATTATTTCAGATGTGCTTAAATCTTATTTTCTTGTGCTGTAAGGTTATGTCTTTGCAGACTACCAGAGCTCAGAAGGGAAAGAAAAAAACAATCCCAACCCAGGAAGCTTTGTTTCAAATGGTTGCAAGCATAAATATTTTCTGTTTTGTTTTTCATCACCTGATATATTTCTAGATCTTAGGTAGAATGAGTGAGCTGTTCATAGGGTGTACTGGTTGCTTGTCTAAAACCCATTTGTATGAAACAGAGCACTCTTGCCTTACAATCTGTTGGAGCAGCACCTTGCTAATTCCCGGATTAGCAGACCTCTTGTGTATGCTTGCATTTTGAGAGTTCGCAAATCTGGTGAACAAATGTTTTCCAAAAGCCAGGAAAATGCATCACAAACCCTACTGCATCTCTTCAGTATTCACTGTAATTGCTGACACTCATATTCCACGGAGGATACAGTAGTCTATCTCTTGTACACGCAGTGGGATGTACACGCAGTAGGAGCGCAGTAGTACATGTCCTCAAGCGTTTGTTTCTGAACCACAGCAGAGAGTTAACAGCAGTAGCAAAATGTTCTGCTGATGTATTGTTGATCAAAAAATGTGTAGTAATGCCATCCCTAACATGTTTGCATCCGAGATTTGCTCGGATATTGGGTGTGCAGCCATGTGTTGGCAGCCGGGATCTCCTCGGGGCCCTGCAGCTCCACACCGGCCTCAGACACAGAGGGCCCACAGTGACACCTGCACAGCTCCTGGAGCTGGGATCAGACACAGAGGGCCCTCAGTGACACCTGCACAGCTCCTGGAGCTGGGGTAGGACACAGAGGGCCCTCAGTGACACCTGCACAGCTCCTGGAGCTGGGGTAGGACACAGAGAGCCCTCAGTGACACCTGCACAGCTCCTGGAGCTGGGATCAGACACAGAGGGCCCTCAGTGACACCTGCACAGCTCCTGGAGCTGGGGTAGGACACAGAGGGCCCTCAGTGACACCGGCACGGGCTCCTCAGGCTGCTCCAGCACCAAGCGCTCTGGGGAATTGTCCCACCCTCACAGAAACACCCCATTAGAGCTGTCTGTGCACAGTGGAATTATTTCCACTGCAGAGGTGTGTGCTGTACAGCCTGCAGTGGTTGATTGCCATGGGTGTAGGGGATCAACACTCTCACGTTGGTTTGTGGTGTCAGTGTGTCCATGTGGGCAGGTTTCACTGGGACTTTAATGACCCCTGTTTTAAACTCTCTGAGTTTAAACTCTCTGGGATTTGAATGATGCCCATTTCAGACCTGAGAGCTGGAGTCTGGAGCGTTGGGAGGGCACAGCAGAGCAGACACTGGGAAGAAGGAAGGAATAGCTATGGGGAGATTTTTAAAAGACAATACAGACATGAGGTATTTCTTGCAGAGGAAATTTTGTACTAATTTATAGGTGCATATTGGATCCATAAAATACATGTAGCGGAAGTTGATTAATAGGTATCTCTTGACATAAAATATCCACATCTATTGCTCATCAGTTAGGGTGTTTTTTCATATTTTTTTTCTCCTAGCCTGATTTTTTTTTCTGATGGAACTGTATGCTGCAGATTTGGAATTCAGGAAATATTTGGAGGGACTTTTTTCCACATTTTTGAGTTAGGAGTGCATAGATTTAATTTTGTTGGTCGTTTTTTGGTGTATATGAAATCCACATCAGTGTTTGAACTTCCAGGCTCTTGGTCTGGCCCTTGTGGCTTTCCTGGGCTGTAAGTGATTTTTACAGCTTGGTGAAATATAGATCAATAAGCAAAGAAAAAAAAACCCTGGTGTCAAGAAAACAGTATATTTCAGGGTCTATCAATAAAGAAAAAGATGCATGGAATTATGCAAATAAAACAACATGCTTTTTAACTGCATGGACAGCTTAATTACATTTCTAGAGCAGGTATCTATTTACATCTCAAAACATGTAACTGAATTTTAGGAAATACTCCATGTATATAAAGTACTTCTAAATTCTGTGTAAATTATAATAGCATCAAATCTGTTAGACACCAGAAAAACATCTATGGGTTTTATCTCCCTTGTGGTTTCACAGGGCTGTTCCCCTGCTTTCTCCACCCCACCAGGCACAAACACCTCTTGCTGCTGCCGCATGGAGTGAGCACAAGGCCTCCTAAAGGGCATTTTAAGCCCGTTAATTATATTCAGCATGGAATGGGTCCCTGGCCATGTGTCCCTGAGGTTTCCTGGGGCCTGCAGGAGCATCATGGGGCCATGTCTGGGGCTCCCTGACTGCTAACAAGGGGTCAGGCTGTAAGGAGGGTGATGAGCCTGCTAATGAGAGCACCTGGACTAGGGGAATGGAGGTGCTGTCCAGTCCCTCCTTGTGAGGGTTTGGGAAGGTTCTGGGCCACAGCCCTGGGGCTGAAGGTTTGGGAAGGTTCTGAGCTGCATCCCTGGGGCTGAGGCTGTGAATAACAAGTGATAACAAGAGTTGTAGGAATTGTGTTTCTGTTTACAGCCCCCATCATCCCTGGTGCTGGGCAGTGGGGCCTTACCTGGCCTGGCCTGAATTAGGGGGCTCACTGTGGTGTCCACTTTGTTGTGTTTTCCAGACTTAGACTGCAGGAAGGTTTTGAGTTGTCACTAAACCTTGACTCTGGAGAGCTCCTGGGCAGTTTGTTGCTTGGTCCTTGCTCTTCTCTGCTGGCCTCTGTGTCCTCCCCAGGATCTGAGACTGGATCAAGCCTGGCTGTCACAGGAGTTGAGGTGTGCAGGTTACTCTCTCTTCAAGTGCTTTATAGCACTGTGGGGTGAGGCTGTGGTTTGAGGAGTAACTTGCTGGGAAGGGGTAGAAGTGATAAGAGACATTTAATTCATTTTAATGAGACTCCTGGCACACTTCTCCAGGTGCTCCTGTGTCAGGTCTTTGGAGATGTGCCTTTGTGACAGAAGCACTGTGCTAAAGAGGAGCCGTGGAGGTAACAATAGGATGTCAAAATGAAGTGAAACAAGGGCAGGGCAATTTTATGGAGATGACATGACAGGAGGAAAGTGTGGGGGGAAGAAAAGAGACTTTAAGATGTCAGTACAGATTTACTGAAGGCTTTCCAATGTCAGCTAGGAGAAATGTCAGCATGACTGACTTGGCAGTGTCAAGGTGATGGCAGGATGAAGTCCGATCAGCTTGGGAAGCATCTCGTACTCCAGCTGTGGAGACGAGCTGCTGTCAGTAAAGATGATGTCAGGATGATAATTATTTTGTACATTGTGGTTTAAGTAGGCCATTGTTTCTGTTGAGGTATTTTGAATTTAGCACAAGGTAGGAGAATAGTCATTCAAAGATAAAAGCCTCTCAACTGTTTCTTCTTTCTGTGAGAATGCCAGAAGCTTCCAACCCAGCCTCTGAGCTGCTGCAGCAAAGCTGCACCCAGCTGCCCTGGGGACTGGGCACTGCCTGCTGTGGGTAGTCCAGGGGCCTGAGTTACGACTCTGCTTGGCTTCTGCATAATATGTGAGGCATATTTTCATTTCTCTCTTCAAATCCTGCCTAGTAAATAGAAGGGCAGAGGAGAAAACTGATGTCACATGGGAGTGCAGCCATGATTTTAGGCAGGTGGGTTAGAGAGATTTGAGGATGAACAATTGTAATTCACTGCCACTGATGAAAATACATGCAGCTGTGTGTGATACTGTGACATAATTGGTGCTGAAACAGCTTCCTGTGTTGAAAGTCACTGGGTGTTGTAGATGGCAGAATAAAGAGGCAGCAGAGGCTGTTCCCACCTCTTAGGTTTGTTTTAGGATGCCTGTAGAGTTAAGTGGAGTCCTGAGGAGTAACAGAAAGAAGTCTAATGCCTTACTGAAATGAAAATTCGGGCCCTTAGCTGTTCTGTAGTTGTAGGGTATGGATCTGGGAGCAAATTGTGCCACACAGTAAATAAGAGGGCTGGGGTGCACAGCTCACCCTGCCAGGCTCTCCCCACTCTGAGGTGCTTCCCAGCATCCAAGTGCTGCCGTGTCTGGCACCCTTTCCAAGGAGGGAATTCCCTGTTAGCTAAATTGCCCTCACTCTCTGTGTGTCCTTCATCACAAAACAAACAAACAGGGAAAAAATGTGCTGGAAGAGCCAATCTGAGGCCTGGCAATCCGATAATAAATCCCCTGCCTTTCTCCACACACTCAGTGCCAGCTGTAGGCTAATTAAACTCAACAGTTCACAGGTGTTCCTGGGAATGACTATCGCAAGAGCACTCTCCTCTTTAGGGCTCGTTAACATCTTTTTCAGAGCTCTTTAAATTTCATACACCAGCAACACTGAGCTAAAGCAGATGAAAGATAGTAGAAAGGGACTTGAGCTATTACAGGAGTGCTCTCAGTGTTAGCACAGGCTGTAGCCTCACTCAATTCAACAGCTTATTCGTTTTGATGGGTGAATCTCTTGGAGACCAGTGTAAGAAGGAAAATTGCTTTCTTAGAAACATTCAGCTTTCTGCAGCCAACTGAAATTCTTGTCTCTGGGGCTCATTATATAACTGTACATGCTGTCAGGATGTCCATAGGCTCTACATACACACAGGGGCTACAGAAGAAGAAAGTCTGTGGCCAAATGAAACAGATTTAGCCATTTTGTCAAGGCTTCTAAAACCTTCCCAGCAAGAAGCAAATGGAAAGCAAGGCTTTCTCTAGCCTTCCCTGCTTATTGAATCTTGTGGGTTTTGAGAGAAGTAGGCCTAATTTCTTTACACTAATGTTAGAGCACTGGACTGTCTCTCCATAGGCTGATTTAAGGGGACAGTTGCCATGACAAATGCTTCCAGTTCCAACCTACTTCCTCTGCCTGCTGTGTAGCAAGAGCTCAGATTTTAGTAGATCTCACAGACTTGTGTAGTTCTATGGCTGGATTAGCTCATCTGTTCATTCATCTAGCCATCTTCATTCAAGTTCCTTTTGCCTGTCTTACAGAATTAAATTTGAATTTCTTGGAGACCTCCCATAAGAATGGAGGAAAGGAGGCTTTTAGCATTGTCTTCCAAAGTTTCCTAAAACCCTCCTCTTGTGGAACTGTGCCAGATTCCACTTAAGTCTGATGTGCAACTTTCCTTCCTGGAGAAAAAGCTCCTTGACCAGCAATATTGTGCCAGACCAGGCAGCCTAGAGGGGGGAACTGGTTTGCCTGGATAAGACAGTGTTGGGGGGATAAAAGTATTTTTTATTCTAACTTGATATACCTGATCTCTTGCTTTACTATCCTGCCTCAGCCACGTGCTTTCCAGCAGACTGGAATGGTCCATACACTAGGATGGATACACTAGGCAGAAGTGTTTCTGTTTTAACAGTTACTAATTGAAAGTAATTTCTAGATTTCATAGCTCTTGTTCTCAGGAGCTCTCATGCTTCTGTTCCTTCCTAATGGTATTTTCAATTGTACTCTTTTACACTCTTCCCTAGACAAGAAAACCACAGTGATATACCTAAATATTAAATGGATTTATTGCTGATTTATTCTGAATTTATGTCCCTAAATCAAAATAATATTTCCTACATGAGTCGACTGCACCATTTTAATGAAATAATTTTCTCAATCAATTCTATTGCATCAGTGCAGTTTTACCGTATCCATAAAATCTTCCTTAAACTGCTACAGCTCTTGGTGTGGCTCTGAATGGGAACGAGCTTTCACACTTCTAAATGTCAGATCTGGGAAAAAACCTCTGTTTTCAAATTTAAAAAAAAAATCTATTCAAGTGTAATTTGTTCTAACTATCTTTTCAGTAATTCTTCTCTTTCCTGTATCACTGTCACGGGTAAGTCTCATAGTGCTGCACAGAAAGACAGGACTGGGAGCTGATGTTGTATATTTGGGAAACAGGAACAGACTGAAATGACATTTCAGTTCACTGGCCTGGCTACAGGAGCCAAGAGGAGGAGTCTTCTAGCCCAGTGCTCTTTCCACCAAAGTTGAGATGCCTCCTCTAAACACAGCTTCCTTTCCAAACATACAGAGTACCCAGGTGAGGTGTGACTTAGGGAATTTCCAGAGTCAGCCCTGGATGAATGGTTTGAATTGGGCTTGTATAAATCTAATCAATTCAGAAAAAGCCTAAAACTCTTTCAGTGAGTTTGCACTGAGGTGATTTTGTGTACAGAAGTCAGTTTGAGGTGAAGAGAAAACCAGCAGGACAAGTACATGTTTTCATAAGGATTTGATTTGTTAGCATTTAATGGCATTATTCTGTGAGTAACAAAGTAAAACCACAGAAGGTGCAGTGCACAAAGCTAAAAGTGTTAAGCAAAAAGTGGGCAGAGTGTAAGAAATCCTTTCCTGACCCCAATCCCATGCATGCCTGGGTATCACTGCTTCTGACATTGATTGGAGGGTATTTAATAAAGAAAAAGACTTCATAGTTTCTGTGTTGGAGACTCCTCTGAGGCTGGCATCCAAAAGCTTATTTGCACACCAGTTCTGAAGTTAAATAAATTATGTGGCAGTCGGTGTAGCACTAAGCTGAAGCACTGGTATGAGGGGGAAGGGCTTTACAGAAAGCATTGCCTTGGTTGCTTCTCCTCCCTCTCTCAGATGAGGGAATAACTAGAAACACAGTGGTATTTAACTAACAATTGTGGAAAACTTGGAATCCCTCCATGTGTGGGTTATTTTTCAATGGCCAATGAAACAATTCCCCTTGTTTCAAAACTCAAATTCAAAACTAAATGAGCAGATCTACTGTTGACAAAAATACCTGTTAGCAAAGGCAGCTTTAGTGGTTAAGTGGTTGGTGAACCCTCAGCAATGGAGTTTTTGAATTTCTCTTTGGTAAAATATAAAATAGGAGTCCCATCCCAAATTGCATGTCTGTAAAATCTAAAAGCATATGGACTTCTTCAGGTACTTTTCTGCTTGATAACTGAGCCTGTCTTTGGTAAGAGACTTGCTTTCATCAGATATAACTGAATGTGTGCTAGGTAGTTGTGAAGAAAGATGTCTATGGGTAGGATTTGGGGGAACTTGGATTCTGGTATTACCAGAGCAGCTAAAATGTTCAAGAGCCCAGATGCAAACTCCAGCCAGCTCCATACAGATAGACAAGATTTCACCTCTCTCCTTTTGCAAGCATGTTCTACAAACTCATCTGAATGTAACTTAGTTTAGGAACCAATTAATTTATGAAATGCATTGGGCACCACATGACTTAGTACAGTGTCTGAGCTCCCTATCTACAGAGATGAAAATTGGTGTTAAGGTGGCTCTCTTCAGTAGTAGTTTCAAGATTAGCTCTTACCCCTTAGGAGTTAATAGGAAGTGAGAGATCTATGTCTATTTATGTGATAAAATTAATTCCTGCATAAGATGAGAGTAAAGCCCAAATACTTGGAAGTTTAGTCTCTTGATTTTATTCCTTATGAAACAGAACCCTCCTCCTCTTCTGGATTCAAGGAAATAATATAATACTGAGATAACTTCAGTTGTTTTTTCAAAGGGAAGGCTCAAGCTCTTCTTTGAAGGCCAACTTATTTCTATCTAGCTGTTAAATAAATCCTAGAGCAAATAGCAGTGCAGCACCATGTCTAAAGCAATACCCCAATCTGGACAAGTAAGATGTTAATTTCTGTATCACTTTATGCTTTTGATTTTGTAGCAAATCAAGTACTTAATGTCAACCCACAGTTTTTAAAGTGTCTGATGATTTGGGCTTTGCAGATTTTGGTCGTGCAGTGCAAAGCAAATGGGTTGGTTGGGCTGGGTGATCCTGGTTGAGACCCCAAGCCAGCAGCTGTGTTGGTAGAGTATGAGCCACTTGTCTGAGTCTGGCTGCTGTCCCCAGTTCAGGGCCCCTGGCTGGCAGGGCAGGGAGGGACAGCAGCTCACAGGGCTGCACCTGAAGTAGGGACACCCTCCCAGAGCTCTCCTTGGGCTGGTGAGGCCAGGGAGAGCAGCACTGCTGATTTCTTTGGAGGCCTTGGCAGCCTGGCAGTTTGATTTTTGTTGTGACTAATGGAAAATAAGCAAAAGGAGAGAAGCAGGGCAGAGGCCTCCCCTTTCTTGACTGTGGGGTATTTATGTGTGGGAAAAGTGTTGTTTCTTGACAGGGTTTTTTGTACCTCCACCAAGCAGAGGGCAATACACCTGCTCTGGGTTGCTCTCGTGGGTGATTCTGTGTGTGACGGAGCCCACGTCCCTCAGCTACCCCCTCCTCAGCTCTGCACGTGCTGCACATCTTGTGTCCCTTCTGGGAAGTGTCTGGGCTCTGTTTTAGCACAAGTATCCATTGCTGCTTCTGATTTTCTCCTAAATGAGACACTAATCAATTTCTCAACTGCAGCACCAAGAATCAAGTCCATCACAGATCACCTTGCATAACTTTGACTTTTTTTCCCCTCTCATTTGTTGTTTGTGGTTGGTTTTGGTATTTTTTTTTTTTAAGCAATGAAGAATTGATCCAAATTCTCTTACACCCCAACAGACTTTGGGGGTATGAATATTTGAATCATGACATGAAAGTAGAATAACATTTGTTATCTTAGCATTCCAAACACAGCATAATTCATTAATGGCTCTAAGATGCATTGACACAATTGGGTGGAAGTTGCTCTGGAAGTGACCTGGGCTTTAACTGAGATGTGATCAGTTTGCATACAAAGTGACAAGGCAGGTATGCCCAGAAGGCTTGTGATGATGATGACGATGATTATTATTATTAATATTACTACTACTATTATTAGCTTTATGTCTGTGGAGCAGCAGCAAAACTTTGATAAGCAAAAATCCTCAGATGCTCTCTCCAGTGAATTCTGGATTCATCCCACATAGCTGAATTTCAGTAGTATCTTCCTATGGACAAGAGTTGTCATTTCCTTTTCTCCCCTGATAAGTCACTGCAAAGGTTTTTGCTTTGTCCCGTCTCACAGGCAGCTGCTCTTCTGTTTCAGGAGAACTGTTACTTTAGGGGGTCCTTCTGGATGAAAGGCAGGAAAATTACTATTATTAAATAATAATACTGTGGAACCCCAAAATATTACGTGTTTTAATGCTGTTGCATAATCTTGGGGTTTATTTGATGCTTTATGCTCCTGTATAATAGCCTCAAACACATGAGAACATTGTGAAATAGGAACAAGGCAAATGCCTGACAACACCGAGTTTTTAAGCTAAAAATACTTAAAGCAATCTTGCCTGAATTCCTCCACAGATTAATTAGGATATTCTTTCAAAAATCTTTAAAGATTCTGGACAAAGAACAGTGTGATGCTCTGTGCCCAAAGTCAAGTGTTAATGGGGGAAAGCATTATACCGTTTTCCCTTTATCCCTGCTCCTTGCTCCCAGTGACGCTGTGGATCTGACCTGCAGGTCAGGATGGCAGCTGGGGATAGTGCACACGAGTCTGCAAGTAGAGGAGTTTGCCTGGCCATGGCTAGTCATGAATTAGTCATCCCCCAACACCTCCAATTAGCTGAGCTCATGTCAGTGGGCTCCGGTGTGTTCATTTATTAGTGAATTTGAAGCTGTGATTGAGGTTGACCTCTCTGGTAGCTGGAAAAGTTCTTCCCCACATGGTTGTAGGTGGTTTCTGATGTTGTCAGCCAGTCCTTGGAGCTGGCTGGCTGAAAGAGAAATATCCAGTGTACCTTGTAATGTGGGCATAGAGAAGGGTGAGGGTTCTGTTATAAATGGGAGCCATTCGTGGTGCTTGGTGGATGGAGATGTTGGTCGCCACCCGGCCGGGGAGGGACATTGCTCATGGCACTGCTGAAACATGTTTTGCTGTTGGTGTGTGCTGCAGCAGGCACAGCTCCCCTTGTCTGCAGGGAAAGGAGCATCTCTTGCTGCTGAAATCCCTCATTTTGAAGGCAGGTTACAAGGCAGATGTTGGAAGCAATCAGTTAAAGTTCCATTTCCACAGTGCCCTTCATGCCAAGCCTCTCAAGGCACTTAAGAAAATACTGGAAGCTGTACAGCACAAAATAGCATTGGCACATTGCTCAAGAAAAACAAACCTCCTGCCTGGATTTGAAAATTGAAAATTTACAAGACTGATTGCTGAGCTTCCAGGCCCAGGAATGGAGTTGGAAAAAGGGTCCTGTGAGATCAGGGCAGTTTAGGGTGTTCTTCAGTGATGAGGATGACATTTCCATCAGTGCTGATAATTTTTCTGTTTCTCTGTTTTGCCATCACACCATCTTCTCCCCCTAACAACCCGGGTTGTAGAATTGAATTTCTCTTTACTGCAACAGCAGCACAGTGAACCTTCTTTGGTTCTTAATTTTTTTCCTGCCCTAGCTTCTGCTAATATGATTCTGATCCTGGAGATAGCAGGTCCAAGCTGAGTTCCCACTTGCAGCTCAGTATCTTGCCCTCTGATATTTTGAGAATGTGACTGTCCTCCTGCCCAGACTGTAACCAGGGAAAATGTGTCTTTCTGTTGTAAAGCAATCTGGCAGTCCCAGAAGCCTCATGCTGGATGTATACATTTACAGAAAAAGCTGACAGCCTTGCAAGCATTTCCTCTTTGTGCAGCCCTGGTGTACTGGATCACACTAAGGGGACTTGCTGTGGGTTGAGTATGTGAGGTGGTCTTTTCATGATAAACCCTTCTAGTCTGAGTGGGCATTGCTGCAGGCAGCATGGGTTTCTGATGTGAATGTGGAAAGAAAAGTCACAACTACTAGGAGTTGCTCCTAATAATCCTGGTACAGAAACCAATCAAAGTCTGGTGAAGAAAAGTTAAACCAGTAAAGATTTTCTGGTTTTATTGCTAAAACTTGTTACAGTTTTGTCTCATGGGCTTTAGCTCATTTTATTTTCCTGAAGGAATGTGGAGGTTTTGGGATTTAATCTTTGGCATTGTGGGGGCTGTAGAAGAACCAAGCTAACTATGAGAGAGCTGCTGCTCGTGATGCAGCAGATGAACTCAGAGAACTGATTCCTCCCTCCCAGTTTGCAAATGTGAATTTTTGCCCATGGAGTTGGGGAGCCTGATATAAATCCACTGGCAAGAAGTTGTTCCTCTCAGCTGCTTTTAAAAGAATAGCCATCTGAGTGATATTTGGAGGAGTTCTGGGCATGTATTGTCATTACTGCTGGAGAGTAAGAAAGAAAGGGGTTGGTTTGGGTCTCTAGGTTGTCAGGAACAAAAAAGAAAAGCCATCTCTACAAGGGAAACAGGAGAGATTTAAAAAAGCAAAAAGCTAGGAATTGGATGCTATTGAATATGAATGTGTCAGAGAGCAGCTCCACATTGAGAGAGATGGCAGGAGGTGAGGAACCAGTCACAGAGCACTGCCCTCAGTGAGCCTGGCATGAGGAAAGGGAAGTTCCTGTGTCACAGGTGGGGATCACCTTCTTTCCTCAGCTGCAAAGACACTTCAGCCTTTGCCTTCAAGGTAGGAGAGCAGCCCCCAGGCAAAAGCCAAGGTTGCATCACATGTGCCTTTGAACAAGCTAATCATTCCCAAAATAGCCATTTGACCTTCATCTTCCTAAAACCTTGCCATGAACCTCTGTAGTGGCTGTGGTGCCCCTTTTTCATATGATGAAACAGTGAATAATTAAATCATACCAGTTTGTGTAAGTCTGATAGGAATTGGAATTGATAAGCATTCCTTTTCTTTTTTTCTTCTTTTCCTTTTTGTGTTCTTCTAGCAGGGCAAAATGAAATTACAAAACTCATGTGCAACTTCTATGGAAGTCAAAAGAGTAAGTCTAAAGAAGCAGTACAAGGGGATTAGACCCTTAGGAAGATTAGTGTCTATTAAACATAAAGATCTGGATGTAGCTTCTGGCTCTCAAGGCTCATAAATTGCTGGGCTGTGTACCCTGGGAGAGAGGACCAGGGAAAGGGTTACCTTAAACTCCCTGCCAGTTCTTAGCCAGGATGACTTAAGGGCTGGAGAACAGGGCAAGGGAAAAGCCTGGCTGCTGGTTAAGCAGGTTACAAAATTTTGATGTTTCAACAGACTTGGTCTTGTCTAAAATTAGTCTTCATGAATGCTCCCTCTCCCCAGCAGCGTGTCCTGGAATTCATGTGTGTTGGTGGCTTCACACAGCCCCATCCCCAAATACTGGCCACAAAAATCAGGCACTGCTGTCAGAGAGGCTGAGCTGAAGCCATGGGGTGCTGGTGGATGGGTGCTTTCCATAAAGGCTGGATCGTGCCACTTGAGAGGAGGGCTTGGTCGGCTGGGGAAGAAACATCTTGTGTGTCCTTCTGTCCCTCCCAAAGTTTAGCTGGAGTGCTGGGCCACTGGAAGGGCTGGGGCGTGCCAGGAAAGTGTCAGCAAGCCTCATTTTGGCATTTATATATGAGGAGTAAGCACAATCCTTCTACTATTCCAATGAGCTGCTTTTGCCAAGAAAAATCATTTGTAGCTCTTTCTTCCTGCTGTAGTGCTTCTCCAGCAGGCCTGGCTTAGATTGCTTTAACCCCTCGAGTGCCAGCAGGCGCTGCAGGCAGAGCGGTGCCTTGCGCACGTCTCTGCAAGTCCTCCCCCGTGCCAACCAGCTCCGCAGCAGACTGAAGCGTTGTCTGGCAGTTCGCTTTTCTTTTTCATCAAGTCTGTTCCTTAGGGCTGCTGATGCTTTTTTATGTTTTTATTCCGTTCCTGGGGCTGTAGCAGAGGAGGAGGAGGCGGAGGCTTGGGAGGAAGCTGGTTTCCAGAGAGCTGCTAACCTGAGAAAGGAGAGGAAAAGCGGAGCAGGGAAATGGTGAAGTGGTTTGACCCTTGCTCTGTTGTGTTGTCCAGCATGATGCTGAATCAACAGCACAGCAAGGCTGCCAGTGTTATGTGCTTTTAGAGATTTGCTGCAAGTTCAAAAGCAGTTCTTCCCAATAAAGCCTCAAAGAATAGGAGATGCCTATGCCTTTTTATGATGTACACTTCAGCTCTTGCAGTGTTGCATATATGCGCTTTTACCTTTGATCATCATTTGGAGAGGTGTGCAAGACAGGTTTAGTTGTGTGAGAAATGGATGTGCTGTTTGGAATGAGCCATTTCTCCCCCTCCCTCTAGGTGCTGGCTGAATTTTAAGTTTATCGCCATCCTGGGCTTTGAGCAGAAAGGCTGTTTGTTCCCTTTGTGTGTTGCTTTACAGGAGAGCACTGCCTTTGCCCTTTTGTAGAGACTGGGCAGCTGCTTTGCTCAAATCCTTGATGAGATTTAGCAATCCATGTTTCTCTACATAAGAAGCTGAAAAAGACAGTAACTCCTTTTGTCTATCTAGTGTGTTGGGTTTTGTTTTTGGTTTTTTTTTCAAAGGGAAAGGAAAAGAAACAAATTATTTTGTTTTAAAAAAATAACATTTTAATAATGTAGTAGTCTAACCTTTATGCTAATTGCCCCAGGCTTTTAATGAAGCAGCATAAAATTAGTCCTGTGAGTCTTCATTAATCAAATATAGGAGCTGATGGTATAGTAATAAGATGCTATGCTGCCTCTGCTCCCCATGCAATGTTGACATTTGCTTATATTCAGAGTAGAAAGCAACTATATTTTTTTGGTAGCTCATTAAAATAATTAGCCATGTTTGGTCTTTTTTTAAAAAAAATCTTTTCTTAAAAAATCCTTTTAATGAGGAAAGATGAAAACAGACAGGACGGAAAAGTCAAAAGAATCAAATTAAGATAGAAAAACTGACTGCTGGAGGCTTCCTTTGAACGGAAGATTTATGTATGTTAATGGCAGCTGTTGGCAGGAGCCTCTGTACAGACACCTTGTTTGTTATTTGCAGAACTTAGAGCAGAAACAAACAACTTCAAGGGTCTTTGTTGATTTGTTTTGTTCCAGATTATTTTCCAAAATTGCTCTAAGTCTTGCTATGCCTCTGCTCTGTCCCAAAACTCAGTGCTTGCATGGGGACGGTGCCTGTGCACACAGACATGGTGCCCTGCCCCTGTCCAGGTGAGTGAGTTCTGCTGTCCTGGGGTGGATGTGAGCCCAGCTTCCCTCTGCAGGAGTGGGCTGTGCTCTGACCATGTTCTGCTTAAGCTCTCAGGGTATGCTGGTCTTCTGCTGAGTCCTGGGTTCAGAAAAAAAGTAGTGCTTAAACCCCCTCCTCTCATAACAGACACAACCCCCATGCCCAGCCCTTACTAGAAGTTTCAGGGGGTTTCAAAAGAGCCAAATCCTGGAACCCCAGAGCAGAGCTGCATCCACATCTGTGCTCCCTGGAGGGAGGGGTAGGCATCTGCTCTTACGGTCCCATCTCCACTTCAAAAGCATTTCAAGCAGTATTTTCTGGTCTGTCTGCTGCCTAAGTAGAAACTGCTGTCTGCTATAAAAATGTTTGCGGGGAAAATGGCAACAGAGTATGATTTTTGTGTTTAAGATGCTGGTGTAGCAGCTTTGGGTTTCTACAGGGTAATTATCAAAGCCGCAGTTGGCCGGCCACAGGCGGGGAAGAGCCCGGATAATGATCCTTGCCGAGGATGTGTCAGCCCCGTGTGCCCGGCTCTTTGTAAACATGCAGGACACGGCTCCTCTCGGGAGAGCTGAACCGGCAGCACTGCTAATGTGCCCTCTCAGTTGTCGAGATGATGGCTCTCATTTCAGAGTTCAGGCCTTAGTGGCAGGGCAGGACAGCCGTGATTATGCTGCTCCTGCCTCTGTGGCTGTGTGCACGCACATGCACATTTCCAGATGAAAAATGATGGTGGTCCACTGGGGATGTGCCTCTTGTCTGGGAATCAGGGAGCCTGCACTCAGTTCCTGTGTTGGCCATATGGGATTAGCAGGCCAGCTCTCCTTTCCCTTCCATTTTTCTCTTCCTATGCTGCCTTTTGCAGGCACAGAGTGGAGATGAGGATATCCTTTTCTATTAAAAAATAATCTGGCTATCAGTTGATGATGATTTAAAAATGAACATTGTGATTCCCACTGCTTAGAAATGACTGAGACTTTAGCAATCCAGTCAGAAAGGAAATTGGATTCCCCCCCACGTACTCCTTCCCTCCATCTCTACCTGTGTGCTTGGCTTCCAGATAAGTCATGTTTCATTTCTAATCTGATTTCTAGTGTGTTCCAGCATTTTTCTCATTGCCTGATTAACAGCTCTTCTCTCCCAGTAAAATCTCTCCATTCTTCCTGTCCAGAGAGCTCCATAAAATTTGGTTGTGTTTTCTGTAAAGCACTGAAGTACATAACAGAGCAATTTGACAGCCTGGGGTGTAGGGACTATGAAGGTGAGGGACCACTCTATAGCAGGAAAAATGCTCCATTTCCTGCACTGAAATTCTGTGTAGGAGCCTCAGCAGCCTAAAATAGCTGCCTCCAGAGGACTCCCAAAAAGTCTTATCCTCGGATTGTTTCACCTCCCAGCCCTATGCAGCCTCCAGTTGAAAACTTTTCTCTTTTTAACCAACCAATGTCACCCTCTTCCCTTTCTGTTGTTACCCAGTTATGTAAACACAGATTTCAATGGAGCACGCTCCACAATTACTTAGGAAATTTAAAAGACAAAAACACTTGAAGTTTAGCCACGCGCAGCGGTGCTGTTACTTCACACCCTGCACAGTGGGCAGACAAAATCCAGCGTGTCCCAGGCTGGGAGCACGAGAAACCCCAGGAAAACCTGCAGGGCTGCAGGGTTCGCCCCCACCTGCGGCACTGGAAGCCTTGGCTTGCAGCGTGTGCCATTTACACGAGGAGCAGTGGTTCATGTATATGCAAAACCTCGCTGATGAGGTGTGGGATTACATCTCCGCTAATTCCGGGTTTCTCGCTGATCCGCTGGCCGGTGAGGGCAAACCGCTCTCAGCCAGAGGCTCTGCCCGCAATTCCGAGCAGGAATGAGCTGTCAGGGTCGGTGATGAGCAGCGTGGACAGGGCTGGATTTTGGCTTCGATTGCCCCAAAGTGCGAGATCGAAGGATTGCCCCGGGTGAGAGCCCCGGCCTGGGAGCTCCGGCCTGGGAGCTCCGGCCTGGGAGCTCTGGCCTGGGGAGCCCCGCGCTGGGGAGCTCCGGGCGCTCCCTGAGCTGGCCCCGGGTGCTCCTGAGCTGGCCCTGGGTGCTCCTGAGCTGGCCCTGAGGCCTCCCTGAGCTGGCCCGGGGTGCTCCTGAGCTGGCCCTGAGAGCTCCCTGAGCTGGCCCTGGGTGCTCCTGAGCTGGCCCTGAGAGCTCCCTGAGCTGGCCCCGGGTGCTGTGCACGCAGGCAGGGAAGGGGTGCTGGGGGAAGCGCTGGAGACAAAGCCTGCAGCGATAGGCCTGGCTTAATCCCATCGCTCACACCGAGCTCTTGTGACATTCTTGGGCAGCACTTAATCTCTGAGCTTTAATTCTGTGCCTGTAGGGTGACAGTGCACGTGCTTTACTCACATTTGGTGAAGTGCTTAGAGATCAATAGGAACAGTTCAAGGTATTATGGTCGTTAATGTAAATACGTGTTATATCACAGTATCTTCACCATGTTTATTCTGTGGAATATATTTATCCATAAAATTCCGTTACATTTATATACAGCTCCAAACACCCTGGAAGCAGCTAGGTGTTGACAGAACAGCTGCAGTCTTTTACTATGTTCAATAAATACAAATGGATATAAACAGTATCCATCTGTCAGGCTCAGTTAGATGGTTTAAACATAAAGCTATTTTGTTCCTGTAATTGTATTTAGATCTGAAATGATAGAGGTTTGATTTTTCTTTGCATAGTGATAAGATACAAATTCCTTTGAATTGCTTTGACTCCTGATTTATTGCAATAAATTAAATAATAATCCATCCTGTCTTGTTTCACCCCTTCTCCAAGAAAAGAGAGCTCACTGCTGAGGCACCGAAGCATCCTGCTTACAGTAAGCCACCCTTCCTATGCTCGTCAGCACCTAGGCCTGTGACCTCTGTGTTTACAAGTTATTTATTGCTGCTTGCATTTTCCACTGCTACAGTGTTATCACTTCAGTGCCTTGTAAAATTTGATTGCATTTAATAAATGTATTCAGCGTTATTGCTGAGCAAGTCTGACAATTTACCCTTGTTCCTTCCCTCACATGCAGAAACCCAGACACCTTCATAACCTACATATTTTCTTAGCTACGTATGTTATTGCTTGTGTTGTATCAGAGGCAATTTTGGATGCATCTCAATTAGATCATTCTTCTAATTAAATAAGTGCTTGTGGTTGTAACGTGAGCGTGTCTCTGAATACTGAGTGAGTGTGATTCACTGAAGTGATTTTTCCAACTTCTGGGTGATGTTTGCTTTATGAAACTCAGCTTCTGGCATGGAGACATCTCATTACCTTCCCCGTGCTGACCTCTCGAGCTGATGTTAGCCAGATGTGTTCAGCTCCGTCCTTCACCACAGGCTTCCTGTGTGACATCAGGGAGATCATTTGGTCTCACTGTGCTCATTCTCCCTCTGGAAAACAGTTACCAGAACCCTCAGCTACTCCTTGGAGCCTTTGGGGAGCTTAGTCTGTGAACACACGTGGGAGTATTGTGTCAGAGGGATGTCTGAAAACTCGTGGTGTTCTTCACCTCCTCCTCCTCCTCAACATCATGTACCTGAGCATGGGGAATAGTGAAGCCGCATTGCTTTTCTTGTGGTAGAGGTGACTTTTGATTTCTTTGTCTTTTTGTGTCCAAGTGTTTCATCTTAAGAAAATGGTTTAACAATATAAAATCTCTGTTTTGTGTTCCAGAGGGGTTTAGGCACCATCTCCTTGGTGTGGCTTCTCAAGGGTCTGTTCCCTGCCAAAGCAAAGTCTTCACTGCTATGCTGTTGCCAGCAAAATTGCATGAGAAAAGAGTGTACAAACTGCTACAGGGAGATGCAGAGTGGTGCTTTTATTGCCTTACTTTTTAGCTTCATTTTGCAGGAAATATCTTCCTAAGTATGAGAAATCAGGGATTGAGATACTAGTTTTGCTCTGTAAGAGTGGTGGAAGCTCATTGGTGTGGCTGGAGCATTTTTGGGCACCCTGTAAGCTGCTGAACTGTGGTGTGTGAGTTTGCGCATCCTCCTGGGTTCTAAGGACAGGCAAATGGCTGTAAAGTCTCACTGGCGACTAAGTATTTTTATTCTATGTATTTACGGAGGAGGAGGGCTTTTCTAATTGTCAGAAGTGAGAAAAAAATTACAATGTTTAGAAAGTAAAATGCAGGCAAAGAGATTCTTGTGTCTTCTGCCATTTCTTCTCTTTAAACATCCATCTTGTAACTATCACAAACTGCACCACATGGCTTCTTGCTCTTGATTAATTGTAACTAAAACAAACAATAAAGTCCAGGCCAGTGTATGGTCCTGGTGTAATTTATTGGCTGTGCAGCTCAGGATGTGTTCAGTTGAAGTCCCTCAGTACCAGCCCTTTCTGCTGAGCCTCATCACACCAGAGACAGGATCAGCCTCTGGGACATGTGGGAGCCACATCTGTCACCAGAGCAACCTGACATTAAACTTATTTTCCCCCCAACAAAGTTAATTGCTCTTGTATTTTATGGAATTTGCCTGAGTTCTTGGAAGTTAAGTAGTACTGGTTGTAAGCAAATAAAAGCTTGAGGTAATGTCACTAAATAATAGATTTGAGTGCTGGTGGAGCAGAAATGCAATGTACTATGCTGTCATTCATGGAGGTTTTTCCCCTTGCCAGAGTTTCAGATGCAGATTTCATCATTGGGCAAATTCAGGTGTCTACTTTAAAAAAACCTTTTTCCCAAAATGCAGCAGAGTAACAAAGAATAGGAAAGAACTCCTGTGTGATAGTGCAGTGCAACCTGCACTAAAGCCTGGCTTTTGTAGACTTTTGCTTGGATCCTAAGTCATTGCTTCAAACAGTCTCCGAGGATTTCAATAGACAGGTGACAAATGTGGAACAGAAGACCACTGCTAATATTCACAGATGTGCCCAGGTTACATTTTCTTCATGGAGTCTAGCCCTTAATAATCAAAATTCCACGGACTTTCTGATACACTTGAATGTGAAAATTGTATTTGAAAATAGATGATAGGCCCTCTGAAATACTCTTTACTAGTGACTGGCCAACTATTTCTGCCTTATTTTATACTTTCTGAATTATTTTATACTTTTAGAATACGAACATCTTTTTTGTTTCTTTGAAAGCAAGTGTTTGTTTTCCTTTTCAGGGAATTACTGTAACTAGAAGCATCATTATAGAGTAGAGGATCTTCCATAACAATAGAGGGAATGTAGAAGATTAACAAGTATCAGCTTGGATAAAGTGTCAAAAAAAGAGACTGAAGGAAACAATCGTACTTTATAAAATTGATGCTTGTAGACCAGGATATAAAATTCAGCACTCCTGAAATCTCAGTCTGTAATGGATTTTTTTCCTGATGACAGTGGGAGGTTTGCACAGAGATCATGACCTTTATGTAACTATGTTCTTATTATTTATTCAGAGCCATCTTGTCACATTCAAAGGGGAAATTTGCTCCTTGTTTGAGCAGCACCAATTCTGATCTTTTTTCTTTCTTCCATTTACTGTGTCTCCTGCTCTGTTTGTGTTTTGCTTTGCTTTCTGTGCTAAGCCCCTGTGCTCTGCTGCATCCCTGTCTCTTACCCAGAGGACATCCTCCCCCTCAAAGCCTTCCCCATCTTGTTTGCAATGACACAGTTCCAGTCAGTTGGACTAATTTCACCTAAGCCTCCATGATCCAGCCTAGAGGACAGCTTGCTCCTGCCCTAGGGGCAAGGATCTTAAAGCCCCACCAGGAGACACCACAGCAGGTACTGCTGAAGTGGCCCCGTGGATGCCACTGCCATCCCCCAGGGAGAATGGATGGCTTGAACCTCCCCTCTGGAGTCTGCTCCACACCTTAAGCTGTTTTCAAGGTTTCATATCTTTATGCTGCATCTGATGACTGAAAAAGGTCTGGTTTCTGTAAAAGTATGAATGGAAAAGGAGTGGGAGATGGAGCCCATGGTGATGGGGCCAGATGTGAGTGTGAGGATGTGGAAGCTAGAGACAGACCAGAAAGCTGTCATGCTCTGGGCTGTGCTGATTTATCTTACACTTAAAGGGAGTATTTCTGAGGAAACTAGAAACTGCTCTCTTTTGTGCAAATCAGTGTGCTGTAGCAGTTTTTGTGAGCAGTGAGCCCTCCTTACTCTGTGCCTGAGATGGGAGGTAACAGAGCTCCTGCTTGAGCCTCTCTGCAGGGCTGGGCTGCTTCTGCAGTAAAGGCTGGGAGGGATGGGAAGTGTTGCTGTTGTTTGTATGCAGCTATTCAGAGTCTTTTCCTACACTTGAGACTGAAACCTGTTTTTCTGGCACTGACCTTATCGAATAAACATTGATTCAAGAGCTGAATGTCCCACTTACATTTTTCCATTTGACAGCCAACAGAAATGCACAGGCACAGTGTGAGCTCCTTCAAGGAGGCAGAGTGAGAATTTTGTGATTCTTTTTTTCACTTACAGTCTAAACTCCACTATTAAATATCTATTTCTACTGCCCCCCCCCTTTCTCTTGCCCAAGCCTACTGCTCGGCTTTCATTTTGTCCTCCTTCTCTCTGTCAGGGAATATTTGGGTTTAGGACCTTTAGACTGGCAGTGCTGGAAAATTGAGTCGTCATTTTGTCTGCAAACCTGCCACTGTGTCCCTGGGCACAGGGCAAGCTCCCTGCCAGTGACTTCAGCCTCTGTCTCAGAGGATCTTCCTGCTGCAGGTGCGGGAGGTAATTCACATTCAGTGCCCATCTCTCCCTGTTCTCTTGAGGTGCCAATTATCCAGCATTGTGTCAGGATAGATCTGGGGGGTGTATGTAAGGACCACAATTAGCTGGTGCAGGGCTGGAAAGCTGAGGGTACTGACAGTCAGACCTGCCAGCGAGATGAAGTGGGGAAGGACAAAACAATCTGGATGCAATTAGAGTCCTGCCCACCTTCTCCCACAACCCCTTTCAAACACAGAAATGTACATCTTCCTTCAAGGATGAAAAAGTTTGGGCTTCGTCCCCCATCCTCCACCTCCCACTCCTTTCTGTGTGTCTGCACTTGTGCTTTCCAGCAGGGAAGGAATGTTCGATCCCACAGGGAGTTGTTCCCGCAGTGTCTCTGGCTCAGAGCAAAGCTGGAGGTGGTGGATCTCCCGAGGGAAATTTCTTCTCATGAGGTTTATGGCTCACTTTTGCAGATCTCAAAGAGGCTGCTGCTGCTCAGAATGGGAGATGGAAGTGGAGAAAGATGTGGGAAATGCGCCTCCTGAAATGTTCCTCATGCACCCCCACTGATTAAAGTATAGCCTACTTCTTTTTCCTGCTTCCCTCATAAAAGATGTGTTGGGTGGAGCTCATCTGTCTAGAGGAAAGGAAGGCAGGGTAGTGGAGACTGGATTCTCTTTCTGTCTGTCTTTTGATCCTCCTGTGTAAGTTGAAGGTTTTAGAAATTATTAAAAGCTTCATGCAGGGTGAATACTTTCAGAGGAGACTGAACCTGCAGAAGTAAGTTTCAGCTCTATGGTTCCCTCAGGCTCAAGGCTGGGGTATTAAATCCCATCACACTGATCAACATGGTCAAAAGAGCAAGATGAGTGTGGAAGTGGGTTGACTTCTGCACATTTTCATAGCCTTGTTCCAAACTTACCCTTAACAGCTTTTTAGGAGAGCCTCTCAACTGGAGAATGTAATGCTGATTGAAACAGGCTTTCTGTGATGCTGGGGTTTCAGGCACACAATAAGCTGCTCTGCTCTGTAAGTGGCCAAAAAATAGCTAATACCTGGTATGGTGATGTGGTGTATTTAATCCTCCTGATTAAAAAATGTTATCCTTTCCCTTTAGTCTTTCTGATAGGCAGCAATCACCTGTCACTCCTTTTTAGCATATCCCACACATTAAATGAATGCTTCAATTTTGATAGTAATAACAGGAACAACTCTGCACTTAAATTGAGTCTGTGGTTTCCAAAGTGCTTAAGAAACTCACAGCTAATTCTGCCACTGTGTATTTAACTGTAATTTTACATGCCTGGAAACCTACAGACTGATACTAGTAAAGCCTGTAGTCATAAATTGAGCTTTTGATGAAGACTCCACTCTAAACTGATCAGACAGGCTTTTTTCTAGTAGAATAAATTGATGCTGAGCTGGAAATGAAACTCATTTCGTGAGGGTGTAGTCTTTTATCCTAGTCTCTGAGTGTTACTGTCCTTCCACCCACAAGGTATCACTGGTTCTGTCTCAGTAGCAAATATTAACCCCCAGCAACATTACCGAGTAGCATGAGGAAGCTCTACCTCAGTGGCTTTCCTTGCTTGAGTACAGGCTGCAGCCAGTTTAAAATAACCAGCCATTTCTTGTTATCTGCTTTAAATGTTACACTGCTGACTCCAGCAGCCCTGAAGAATGAGGCCACATCTCAAGAACTTGCCTGTGCTGCCAACATTCCTCTGAGCAGCAGGGAGGAAAGAGTCTCTTCCTTCTGAAGCAGCATCAAAAGAGCTGTTGTGTGTGTAATGCCCTGTCTTCCAGCCTGCAGTGTCTGCATGTGAGATTCCCTTTATCATAATACAGTAAATCATCTCCAAAACACGTACTTGAGGATGAGGAGGATTATGTTTTCGTTAGGGTCTGATTGCCTTTTTCAGCCATCCTTTCTCAGGCATTAAAGCCTTGGCTCTTTGCAAATGCTGTTGTTTTGGGGGGAAGAAATCGTGTTGGTTTGTACCTCAGACCTGTTCAAAAGCAGCCTGACCATCTTCTGTCATGACAGTATAAAAGCTGCCACCCTCTGCTGCCAGAAACAAACCTAAGAACTGAGCTACGTGGGCGTTCTCACTTAGGAGGGTGTCAAGACATTAAGTTCAAGTCTGTTGTACTTGCTGTGAGGTTTCTGGGCAGAGTTTTGAAGCTCTGTGCTACCATTTCCCCTCTGTAAATCAGGGACAGAAGTAGCTCCACATTATCAGTTCCTGTAGGCTGGAAAAGGAATTAGAGACATTCAGCAAGCTGTGAAATAGGGCTCACCAACTTTCTCTCCACTGACCTCATGCCCCAAAGCTCTGTATGGCTGGAGGGACACACACATCCCGTGTGGTGTGGAGAGCCTGAGGAGAAGTGAGTGAGGAGGAGATGGCCCTGGCTCCTCAGGGAGCACTGGGACAGGCCAGGGCTGCACAGAAACCTCTCTCTGGGCTGCCCTGCTGTCCTGAGCCTCAGCAGCTCCTGCTGGCCTGGTCCTCTGCTGTGACTGATCACCCCACAGCCCTCACACCAGCACTGCCCCTGGCTGGCCCACCTCAGACATGGGAACCTGCTGGTGTCCTGCTCGTCCCCCCCAGGCTGGCTGGGGCTGCTCCTGCCTTTGTGAAATGGGACTGCTGATGCATTTTGTGAGGAATGGCTGCCCTGACAGATTAGAATTGTCCAATTGCAGCACAACCTACTTTGATGAGGGCACACCTCTAGAATACAATGAATTTTCCTTTGCTGTTTATTTGCCATGTCTGCTTTTTGGTCTTTTGGAAATGACCAAGACCTCTGCTGCAGCTAAAGAAGCTAAAACACAATGATCCTAGTCAGGAGAAATGGAGCTATGCTAGTTAGCTGAAGATTTTCATGTTTTCTCTGAGGTCTTCTCTTTTTAAACAGTTTTCTTCATTGAGGCCCAGGAGTTAGATTAACCATCATCATAGTTTGCCCCAATTAGAGACTGGGGAGAAAGAACTATGGCAAACTGGTGTTTGTAATTGTGTGCTGAGCAATTACCCTTTGGGACATTGGGGCTGGAGTGGGAGGCAGGGCACAGTGGAGAGAGGCATGCTGCTAAAAATGTCCCTTTAATTGGGCTGCCTGACACAGAAGGATTTTGACACTCAAGAGGTTAGACCATCTGGTGTATGGGAGGCCTTGCTTTATAGATGTTTAACTTTTTTTTAAAGTACACTGAAGAAGCATTACTGATTCCCATGTCATGAGGCTGTTAGACATGGAAAGCCTGGTGAAAACACTTGAGCAGAGGCTCTTGAAAGCAGAAAAGTGGTCTCAAGCAGTTTAACTGCTGCTTGGAGTGTGCAGTTTGCTGTGGCACGTTCTCTTCCTGCCCCCAATCCAGCTGGGTTTCTGCATGGAATTATCTTAATGCTCTATGGAAAGACACATAAATAACTAAGCACAAGGTTCTGCATAAAGCACAGTCTGAATGTGCATGTTTTGCTATATATGTGTGTGTGTATAACTGTAAATATTTGTGACATAGCAATACAACCATGGCATGCACAGTGTTGGTGAGGAGTTTCAAAACAGATTAGCATGTGTAGGAGAAGGGCTCTCTTAAGTTAAGGCTAAGAGTATCCATGAACCAAACTCTTCACTGTACCTGGAGAAGTCCCATGAAGTGCAGGAGGAGCTGTTTTCCCTCTTTTAGAGAGATGAAAATTGATACTCTGTCTCATGTTTTCTCATAAGAAAGCCTGTTTTCATTTCCAAAATATGCAAGTAAGGCAGAAACGCATTCATACTTAGATTTTGTATACTTTGTCATATTTGTGTAACTGCTCTTTATGATAAAATCATGGGGTGCCTTGGACTGGAGAGGACCAAGATCATCTCACTCCAAATGCCCCTCTGCCCATGCTGGGAGATCAGCCCAGGGCACAGGGTCTTTCTGGGTGCCAGCACGTGGCCAGGGCATGTTGAATTTCTGTCCATCAATACCCTGATGTCCTTCTCCTCCATCCATGCTCCACCTGCCTGTACTTGTGCTTGGGATTGCTCTGGCACTGGTGTAGGACCTTGGCCTGGCTTCCTGGAGGATCTGTTCCATGGTCTTGCCTGGCACAGAGGTGAGACTGACCTGCCTGTAGCTCTCCACCTCTTCCTCATTTCCTTTTTTACAAATGGGAAGTCTGTTTCCCTTTTTTCAGTCACTGGACTGCCATGACCTCTCAAATATGATTTATATGCATTATTTATTCTTTTTATCCCCTAATCAATAGCTTTTACAGTGAAGCAAATGCATGCACACTTAATTATCTTTTTGGTGTCTTTGGTTTTGCTTTTGTTTGTTTGTTTGGGTTTTGTTTGTTGGTTTTAGAGGTTTGTTTGTTTGTTTGTTTGTTTGTCTGAATACAGGAAAGTGGGACTAGTAGCAGTTATTGCTGAGAGCAGATAGTCAGCGTTCTCGTTTCCTGTGATTTTCACCAACCTGGGAGCCTTGGCTGTTAAAGGGGCAATGAGGCATCATAGAGAAGAGGAATTTTCTAGAGGGAAAGGAATTTAAGCAGCCAGGTCACTGGAGCATGCAGAGTCTGAGTTAATTGCTGTGTTTTAGGTGTAAGAAACTGTTTAGTGTCATTTTAGAACTGAGCAGCACATTTATGTGTGTCCACGAGCGTGTCAGGCTCCTCCATAACCTCCCCTTTCCACGACTGCAGTTACACTGTGTGACTTCTCTATGATTATGGTTATTTGTGGCTATAGGATTTACAGTAACAGGACCCTGATCTTTGATGGGATTTCTTAGAGCTATTGCAATGTGTTTTGAAAAGGAAATAGTTGTGATGGCCTCAGTTTTGATAGCTGAAGGGCTCCTATGGTTGCAGTTATTTAGAAGACTAAGCTTTTGTGTGGTGGTGGGGGCCTCCCTGGCTTAGAAGTCTCTTTTGCACCTGGAAGTTAAAGGTGAAATACTCCTGCCTGTCTCTGTTGTGCAGTTCTCCTTCATGCTGTCAACAGGGCGCCTGCTTGCAGTGTTCTTTGTTGCTGCTTAAAAAAAAAATCAAGGAAGAGGAGAGCAATCATATTTAATAATGCAATTACAATCAGGGGAAGATGTTTATCCTGTAAGATTCCAACTGCTGGAAAAGCCCTAGGGCATTCTGGGAAATGAGATGCAAATATCCAGGATTACCTCTTCCTAAAAATACCAGAATCAAACAACAACAATCACTGCTCTGAACAGTGTATTAAGTGATTAGTCTGTTATTGCCCACAAGAAGCCTTGGATTCTCCAGCCAAAGGACCAGTCCAAGCCAAACACGGCGCTGGCGACAGGAGAGCGACGTGTGGGCTGTTCAGGCACCCTGTCCCTGCTCCACTCTCTGTGCTGCAAAAACAGCCTCTAGCAGAGTTTGGCAGCCACAGCTGAAGCCTTCACAGGTAAAAGCTCTGAGAAGAAAACAAACCACATGTCGTTTTCCCCTATAATCCAAAGGCTCTTGGTTTGGCTGGAGGCAGTTCAGAAATGAAGACACATCTCGGTCATGCTTTGTGATTAAATTAATTTGCAAAGTCCTAACTCCTTCTTTAAGTTGGCCATGAAAAGTACTGTTCAGGGGGTGAAAGTTTTGAAGAAACTTCAGTTGTGGTACAGCAGCAGCAGCAGCAGCAGCAATGCTCCCCCTGCAACACTGGGTGCAGCCTGTTTATTTCTGTTTGCTGGTTACCAAGGAGTGTTAGCCCTAATGTCAGTCCTAGTAAGACATCAGTTTTATTCTATATTTAAAGTAAGATCAAATATTAAACATAACCATTTCAAGAACTAATCTGAATTTAATTTCAGTAAAATGTTAGCTGTGAAAATCTTGATGTTGGCTCTCCAGATTTAAGGCTTCATTGAACCTGAGCTAAATTACAGACCTGTGTTGCCAAGCATGTGAACTAGGGCCCAAGCATGCTTTTCAGTCAATTAGATAAAACACAAATAATTTCATATGGTACTGAGCTGAACTTCTGTCTATCCAAACTGAATTTACACATTTGAATCCACTTCTACTGGAAATAAAGGAGTCAAACACTCATTTTCCTCTAAGTGCTCACTAACAAGGGCACGATCACAGTATTCTCCATTTTATATTCTGGGATACAAGTAGAGAGATTAAAGATTATTTGGAATTAATTTTTTTTTAATTTAAAGTACATATTTGAAGATGTTCTAATGGTATTCTTGTACTAAATTGCTACGATTTTTTGGAGATTACTTCAGAAGATCAAGGTCCTTAGTTTTCATAAGCTCCTTTTTGGGGGTGGTGATTAACACAGTCTTACTTAATTCAAGTCCATTCCCTAGGAGAAGCTGCACTTGGCAGGTTTGCTGTGCTCAGTTATCACAGGGGAGAGCAGGAGGTTTCTCTGCCTGGTGTGCCATTCCTTGGCTTTGTTCCCTTTCATTGCCGTGCACTGTGTGGGGAGGGCAGCATCAGGTAGGGGCTGGTGTCAGAACCTGTGTTCCTGTTCCTCTGGGAGAGTTTGCTGCTGTGTGTGACCTGTGACTGTCTGTGTGAGTGCTTTACCCGTGGGTGCTTCAGCCCTGCTCTGCTGCTGCCTGTGGGACTGTGAGCACAGAGGGCACTCCAGCTGTGCTGCTCTCCAGTAACCTGCTCACACATCTTGGTGCCAGCACAGGCTTTGTTTCCCTACTGTCAAAAATCCACAGTTAAGGTGGCTGATTGAAGGTCTCTGGCTACCCCGGGGTAATACTGTGGGATCATTTCATAACTTGAGTCTGCTGGCTGAAGGACCCCCCTGAGAACAGTGTCCCGTTGTGAGAGACAATGTCCATGTGCCTTAAGGAAGTAGAGACTTTATATGATCAATGGGCAGGTGCAGCAGAAGAAAGGGTAAATATTATGGCAGGAGTTATTAGCATCTATCACATTCCACAAAATGAAGTATGCAAATGGCATGTAAACTCAGTTAATATATCTGTGCTTGTGTGTATGTGAGTGTTTTCTGGATATGATTGATCGTGGCTGTGTTTGCAGCAAGGCAGAGCAACGTGCACTGCAATGGGAAACGAGCTGGGGAAAAGGAACAGAAAGTGAAGTAATAAGGCAATAAGAGAGAAAAACCAATGAGAAGTTCAGACATTGCTGTGTGCTGTGTTACCTGGCTGTGGTACAGAGAGGTTTTACCTCTCAACACCAGGGAACCTTCCTGTTCCCTTCATCTGAACTGTCCTAGGGAAGAAAGGGAGCCTTTCTTCCTTAGGACATCAAGCTTTGAAATATTTGCAGGTTTTCCATCAGTGAAGTCACCTATGTACCAGAGAGACTCCACACACCTGCAAACAAGGCCCCTGCTTTGTACTTCAGCCTCTGTGGTTCAGCTGGGACTATATGGGGCAGAATTTTGTTCTTGAATTAACAACCAAGATCAACCCCTGCCTTTAGGCACCTGTTCCTGGTACAAGGGAGGGCAACCCCTGAACTTCAAACTTAACATTGCATACAACATCCTGCAATGTGCAATCACTCAGACTTCTTCACCATGGCATGGATGGCAATGCAGAGATCAAAGAGCCCAAGGTGGAACGGAGCAGGGGAGAGCCAAGTGTTTCCCTGCCTGCTCCCTCTGAGCCTGATGCCACAGGCAGGGAGAAGCACTGACAGGGCAATGAGATGGGAGCTGCCTGTTCCAGGAGCCTTTTCCCAGCCCTGGAGATCTCTGAATCTGAGCAGAGTATAAATATTTCCTCTGGACCATGTTGCTTGTAGACTCATCACGAGTTGCTTTTCCAACTGCACCAGGATTAAGGAGTGAGGACAGAAGGGGTGGAAAAAAGCTTGCATAAATATTTTCTGACATTTGGTTTAAACATGCAGAAGAAGTCAATCTTGTCGATATTCCCATTGAGATCTTTGTGCAGCTGAGGCTTAGGGAAGAGCTTTCCTTGCCACACGGTGCTGACTTTAAACTACAGCAGTTTATGTATTAAAGAGGAAGAGATTTGGAGGTAAATGCCAGGTGATCGTTCTGTCTTATGCAGGATGGATCATGGCCAAGACTAATTTTCATTTTTACCACTAGCATGATCAAAGAGGGAGGAACAGAACCCCAGCTGTTGCTGGGGTATCTCTCTGGCCAGGCAAGAGGGGGCTGTGCACTTGCTTATTCCTGGTGTCAGAAGTCAGCACCTGCTCTGCCAAGTTCAGTCATCAAAGGGGCTTCCTTAGGGGAGCCAGCAGTGCAGAGATGCTCAGCTGAAGGGACTGAGTAAATTAATTGCTCTGTTTGATGGGTTTGAACTGGGTGGGGACAGGGAGTTTAAATCTTGATCACTGCATACGCTGTAGTGAGGATAAGAGCTGTGCTTTCTGCTGTTGTTGCTGGGCTGTTTTTGGAACTGTGTAGAAAAGATTCTGAATTTTAAGTTACTAAAAGAAAGGGCAGGAGAGAGGAATTCTACCAATTGAGTTGTGTTTTATTAGCTGCTAGCAGTGGGTACAGGATCTGTGTTATGTTGCTAAACTGCTCTAATTCCTTCCAGGAGAGGTTACGTGTGCCTGCATGGCTGGTAAACTGAGATTAATTTATTCTGTGGCCTTGGCAGACTCTGGTAAATTGCATTGCTATAGGGTGTTATGAGGGAGAGTATCAGATGTCAAATTCAGTTTGGTCTGACAAGACAAAGAGTTTTGGGGTTGTTTAAAACTCTTCTCACTTTGTTTAATATTTGGGCTCTTATTCGAGTTTGTTTGTATGTGTGAACACAACTCTGCCCTCTGGGTGTGTGCAGGCAGTGGGAGGGTTCCTTTGTCCATACAAAGACACGTTACTGCAGACATCCACTTGCTTTTAAGTGACTTTGCCACCCTTGTCTGAAGGGTGTCAGAGGCTGGCAGTGCAGATAGCCAGCTTCTGAGTCACAGGAATATGCAAAAAGGGACCTTGTTGATGTACTGACCCTTGGATAATTATCTTAATTTGTTGGCGTGTGACTTATTAATCAAGGAAAAGCTGTTGTTTACAGCAAACCAATGAATAAGACAAATAAAGGGCAGTCCAGTTCTTGTCTTTTGTTAGAGCAGGAGCAAGAGCCCAGCTTTAAAACAAAACCCTTTAGAGTGGCTCAGCTGTGAATTGAAAAAGGGAGCAATGTCAGTAGGTATTGGCCCTGCAAAGTACTGGGGCTGTTCTGCAGTGTGGAATGCACACGTGTCCCTACAAAACTGCCGAGATCCAGGCTGCTCAGGCTGGGGGTAGAACTGAGCTTTTCCCTCAGTTGAGGTTCAGATTGCCTTGACTTTTCTCTCTGAGTCATTTGAACCATAAGTGTGGGCAGATGCTTGTGAGTTCCACACTGCTGCTGGTGCTTTGTTAGGTAAAGGGCTTACCCTGCTCCAGAGCAGGGAAATTGTTGTTGCTCTTGGTTGGAACGGCCTGGGGTTCTCAGGTGCACGGGATACAATGGCACTGTCGTGTTTGCTGCCTGCCCAGGGTCTCTCCCTGGTATCCTTTGTTATAGTTGCATAAATACTTTTCCTATTAAAGGAATTAATCCTTGCCTGGACAGCATTTAGAGCCAGGAATAAATGAAATACAGCCTTTTGCATTAAATAGCATTGTGGATTATGGTGGAGAGTAAAAAACCCATCCCTTATTCCATCAGGGAAAAAGAGAGCCTGCTTTTCCAATTTGGCTGAATGATTCTGTGGATATGTCCCTAAACCTGAAAACTGGCATTAGAGCCCAGATCTCCCTAGATTATGCATTTATGTGTCAGTGTTGGTCCTTGCAACTTCAGTGTATCCCAGTGGTGAAATTTTGGGCAGGTACTTTGGCCTGCTGCAATCCCACTGCAGGTCATGGGTGTCCTGGGTGGGAGACGTGGTAGTCAGAGGTTGCCTTCTGCAAGTCCCTGTACAAGTGTCCTTAGCAAAGCCAAGAACCTCCAGCATTTTTCCATGCACTGCTTTGCTCTTTAAGTGCCCCTGTACAAGTATTGAGCTCACTGTTAAAGAATTATGATGTGAGATCCAGCCTCTTAGGATCTGTTCATATTTAGTTGTGATCTTCCTGCCCAGAGAAGCTGTGGCTGCTCCATCCCTGGAAGTGTCCAAGGACAGGCTGGACAGGATTTGAAGCAGCCTGGGATAGTGGAAGATATCCCTGCCCATGGCAGGGGGTGGAATGGAATGACCTTTAAATCACTGGATGATCACCTTCTCTGGAAGTGCTGGAGCTTAATTCTACTTTTCTTTTCCAGAGTATAATCTGGAAGCAACTCCAGTAGTGGTAGATGGTATCAAACAGGTGTCACAGGGAAGAATTTAGCCCCAAGATAATAGAAAATTTGTCCTCCTGCATGTTCTTCAACTCCACGTGTGAAAACTGCAGGGTAGTTTGGAATAATATCCACTGCCATTATTTAGCTGCATAAAATACCTTGAAGGCAAATAGCACATCTATAAATTAAGCTTCTGAAGTGTTGGTCAGGTTACTCGGGGAGTTTTTGACAGTGAGATTATTGACGGTGTAAAGTGATAGTTCTGCTCTTGAAAAGCTCATTCTCCCACCACAAATCACAGCACTGCCAGGATTTATTGAACTGCCTGATGGAGAGGTACCATACAAGCCTCTATTAGTCCCTTTCCTCAGCTTTGCCATCAGGAGGCTTTAAATAATTGTATTTGAAAGAAATGTCAGAGTGACAGAATTGGGTGCAGAAGGCCATAGATATTCCCTCTCCACTCCACCCCGCCCCTCTTCTTTCTCTCATGCTCTCTCTTGCTCTCTCTATTATTTGATAATTTCAGAGGGAGAGGGCTTCCCCAGCTGCATAATTGGAAGGTTTCAAGACACTGTGTCTGCTACTTTAGGCAAAGTCTTGGTTATGCTGCAGAAATGGGAAGCTTCCCAGCACTGTGAGGATCAGCCTCGGGGAACAGAGGTGCAACCCCTGGAAGGCAGCTGGGAAGGCAGGGGCTGCTCACCAGGCTCTCCTTTAACTGGCTGGTGGTGAAGCCTTCATTCAAGAGGAAAGGCAGCTGGTGTGCAGGGGCACATGAAACAGGAGATGTCGTGCCCTTGAAAACAAAGGACACTGAGTTCATGGGATCACAACATTTTCAGTTGGAGCAGAGCTCTGGAGGTTCTCTGGTCCCATGAGCAGGACTCAGCTGCCTGTCACACCTGGTCTGGGCAACACCCCAAAACCCATAAGGACAGAGCTTCCCTGAGGTGCTCTGACATGGTGGAGCTGAGAGGAGAGGGAAGGTGCCCCTGTTCTCCCAGTTCTGTGCCTCCCCAGGCGCCTTCCCAGGCACGTGAGTGGAGCCCACAGTGCAGACACTGCACCCGGGGCTGCCTGCACTGAGCTCAGGGCTCTCTTCAGGGCTCTGCTGGGGAAGGAAAAAAGCATCATTGCAGCTCCTGCCTGGACTGCCCCGGGTCTGTGTGAGAGGTTCTGGCTGAGCTGGGAGTGCCCTGGGTCTGTCTGAGGGTGGTTCTGGCTGAGCTGGGAGTGCTCTGGGTCTGTGTGAGGGGTTCTGGCTGAGCTGGGAGTGCCCCGGGTCTGTGTGAGGGGTTCTTGCTGAGCACCCCTGCTCCAGCTGGATTTTGGTTGTGTACAGGAGAAATTGAGGTTAATGGTGTTGGATAAACATAATAGCAGCCTTTAGTGTGACCTGAGTGACAGCAGGGTCGGCAGGGATTTATCCCTGGCCTTTCTTTGTCCTTCATGACGTTGGTGTTGTGCTGACCTGTCCCATTAACTGACCAGTGGGGCTGGACTGGCCACAGCAGTGAGGATCCTGCCCCACTACAGCACTGATGGATTAAATGCATTTAAGTACAAAGGCTATAATTTATCCTCAAGGATGTGGAACTGGGCTTTTAAGTTAATTTTCCTGGCATTTTGCTGCACACTCTGTACTGTCTTTTAGAAAATTTTGTCACAGTCCACTGTTTTAGGATTCCTTGATTTCTCTGTGGTCTGTCCTATATCTGAACTGTTCCCTTTCCTGGAGACAAACTAGAGGGGCTGCCAAACAGTGATTCTGCTGTAACCTTGAAGGTGTCTGTGAAGCCTTTAATGTATTAATCTCAAGGTAAGCAAGGGTCACAACTTGCTGCAGGTGCAGGAACCTGGTTTCCTGAAGCTGGCAGCACATTGTCCTGCATATTTGGAGAAACAGCTGAGTTCTCTCTCTGTTAATGCTTTGACTATGGAATTCATACAGAGGCTACTGAAGTAAAGAGATAATAGATTGTATTTGTAACACTTGCACATGGGCTCCTGTGTGTCACAGCAAGAATGATGGCTCTCAGGGTTTGAACATGAATGTTTGGAGAAAAGCATCTCTAATTTATTGTAAGCAGACAGAAAAGAGAAGAAAGAGGCATCTTTTCTTGCTGGTGAAGTCATTTGGAACTAAATGGACACACAGCCATAATAAAACAAACTTGTAGCTTTTAGAAGAGAGAAAACACAGAGTTATGATTTTTACAATAAAAATCTGTACAAAGTAAGAATCATGATCTTGTTTTTACAAATTCTCTATAAAGGTGAGGTGCAGCTGCATGTTCCCCTGCCATAGGCTGGTTCTTGTGTCCTACAATGTTAAGGATCTATTTATGCTATTCTGCCAGATTGTTCTAAAAAGCTGCCCTTTTATAGCAAATGGAAAATAAGCACAAGGTATAAGGTACCTCAGTCCTTTCCAGGGCGTAGTGAAGAAATGTCTCCTTTTCAGTTTCCTTTTTTTTCAATGAAATTTGCCCTTCAGAGGATGTGGGATCTCAGAGGGTTGACTCCTGTTTTAGTTGGGAGAATTTCTTCTTGTCATCAGTCCCCCTGGTTAGATGCAGCTTTGAAGAAAAGATCTCTGGTCACAAATGAGGAAATAGCATTTCTTTTCCTTCACTTCAGTCCCACTTTTTCATACCTCATCTTGGTCTGAATTGCAGACTGCTTTCAGTTCCAAAACTTAGCAGGTAAGATTTTGACTCCAGAGTGTTTCTCTTGTATCTTCTCTACTATCCCAGCCAGCCCTGAGCAGCAACACAAGCCTGCAAACACATGGTTTGTAAGCCTATTACAAGCTTCCCATATTATAATGCAATTAGTCAGCACTGACTCGTGTGTTTCATGGAGGCAAATGGAGGAGAGTCAGAGATTTGTTTATTTGGATGTTCCAATTTGTTGCACAGTCTAACTTCAGAGAAGGCAGTTCCTGCTCTTCAGCTGGCTTCCCTTTTCCTGGGAGACTGTAGCCTGCATTTGCAAAATCCTGCTTTCCACCAGCATTATCCAGCTTGCCTTTGCAAAGGAAATAATGTTAAATGGAGCTTTTTATTGAATACAAACCTTTTCCATATAACTCCAGAGAGTTAAATGTGGCACAGAATGTAAATTCTGAACCGTTCTCCATAGGATGTCCTTCTCACTTCCATCTTGAGGTAATTATGTCAAAATACATGCCACTGCTCCCATGGACTGGTGATCCAGCTAGTACTTAGTGTCTGAATTAATGTTTGGAATTGTTGCTGCTTTCTTTGTAACAGAGACGAGAACCCAGCTGGTTTGGGTTATTGGTAATGGATTCCAGTGCTCTGAAATCATTCACTCAAATCCAGCTCCAGTCTGTAGTAACCCAAAGTAATTATTATTTGATTGCTACCCGGTGATGTAAACTGAGCTGGTCATCCCAGCCTGGGTGGACAGATGTCCAAGTTAAACAGCACCAGCTTAACTACTGCCAGTGGCTCTTTGAAAGTCTGTAAAGGATATTGCTGAAGACACTTAGATAAATTGGGTTGGGAGTTTTTCTTGCTTGTTGTTCGAGTGGAGAAAGAAATCCAGAATGGAAAGCCAGTAGAGCCTCTGTAGAGAGGACTCTTACCTGAAATGGATTCTCTGGGATCATGGTTGAGGAGTGCAGAGTGCGAGGGAAAAGCTTATTTTCTCTCATGTGTCTTGTATCTTGTGCTGGGGCAGAGTGTCTCTAAGGCAGTGTGGTGATGTGACAGCAGTGTGTGCTTCTGGTTGGGCATGAGAAGGTTTTTGCTTTTTAAGTCTGTTGGGGTTGGTGTGTATGCTTTCTTGGAAGCTGTTTCTGTTCTTAGCCTGGAAGCGTTTTAAAAGGGGAGTTTAAAAACCACCACACTTTTAAGAAATGTGTAGTGGTTTTGTTTCTTTTCCTTTCTTTTTTTAATTACTTTTGATAACACAAAGAACTACTGGTTGTGGAAGTGTGGCAGCAAGAAATTTTGGCCATGCAGGGGCCTGCAAAAGGCCTTTAGAACATCTAAAGACTCATCTGTGTTTTCCATGCAAAACATTATGCAGATGCATCATAAATGGACTCATGACTTTCACAGTGCTCTTCTGGAGTACTTTCACCCTGAATTTCCTTCAGAGATGAGAAGCTCTCCTGTCTCTTCCTAGCTCTCCATCAGCTGCAGTGAAAGGTTCTGCTCCACCTGGCTTTGGGGCATTGCCCCGATGGTGTGGGACACGAGGTGTGGATGTGTGACTGCACTGCCTGCAGGTCTGTTCATCACACGGGAATATTGCCATCACCTGACAAAAGCAATATGAAATGAGTGCATTTGTGGCACATCTTTCATCACACAGCTGGGAGATACAAAATCTCTTGACCTTTTTAGCAGGCTTGTGAGGCAGAGTTGGGAGATGTGGTTTACTGAGGTTTTACTGTGGACGTGAAGGTTCTTTTCCTGCTGCTGGAAGAGAAATGCTATTGTCAGCTGAACTTTTGGCTGTGACTGCAGGTCTTCCTTTACTGTCTTTTATCTCTGAGGCTTGGCTCTTGGCCATGCAGTTGCACTCCCTTTGCTTGCTCTCACTCTTGTTGTTCTCTTTGGATTGTCAGAAATTGAGCCAAAGCCACTTCTCTATTCCTTGTGCTGGAGTTGAGATTGTGAAATGGCCCAAGAGCTTTTGCAGGGCAATTCTTTCTCAGGGCCTCTTGTGCCCATTCATGGGCACTCAGGTGAGTAGTCACTTGGGGACAGCCCTAAGTGTCTTCTCCCTCCCACCAGACCCTGCACCTGCCCTTCACAGGGAGGTAGAGGCTGTGGAAAACCCTCATGGCAGCTGGATGCAGTCATTGGTGCTTCCTGGCAGTACATGGTGAAAATAATGCTAAAGTGTGTTAGGGGTGGTGGAGACCTTTAGACCATTTCTCTGTGAACCTTAGGGTATTAAAGGGTATGAAGAAAGAGTGCTACAGAAGGTACCATACACTAATGCATTTCTCCCTCCCAAACCCAATTTTATGTTCCAGAGGAAACAAACTTCAAAATTGTCTTGGCTTGATTGGTTGATATGCTGTTGTGAATTAAGTTGTTGCTACACTCCACTTGAAATTTCCAGTTGTATTAAAGCTAATTGGTGATGTTAGTACTAGAATTTAGGCTTGAAGTTTCTACATGCATTAGTAAAAATGTCCAGGGACAATGTGGTCATTCAGAAAAATCTCAGCAGATAGCAGCATATAAATGAACAAGGCTGTGAGGGAGGAGTAAAATTCAAGTATTTTGTTCCCAGAGCAGTGATCTCTGCTACTGAAATGGGATCTCAGTTCCTTGACCCTGAAAATGGCAGCAACAACAGGAGAAATAAATGCTGTAAACAGCTCTATAATGAAACCTCTCAGACAGCCTGTCAGCATGTGCTGATCTTTTGCCTTCACTTGCTGCTATGGCAAATTAGGTTGACCTTTCCTTGGTAGCATCTTAAAAAAAGAAAGGGGAAAAAAAAGGTGCTAGGATTTTAAAAAAGAGCCTAAGGGAATTAGGTGTACTCAGTGCTTATTGAAATTCAGCTGAAGTTGGGCATTTAGCTCTCATAGCTGCCTTTCAGAATCCCACCCTCTCTAAATTATACTCTGCCCTCGAGGTGGTGGCAGTGGCGGGGCTGATGGCATGGGGCTGTAATTTAGCCAAATTATGAGACATACTTGAGAAGGCAGAATTGATACCTTCCACGGGTTAGATTAGAGAGGCACTGGCATGAGAATTAACAGCAAGAGCTGGTAAATAAAGTTTGAGAAATTGCTAATCTCTGCTTTATGCCTCTCTCCAGAAATGACACGGCACAGGGCAGCACTCGGCGGTGATTGAGAGCCCTGCCAGGGGCTCCTCCATCACACCACGCATTTCTTATCTGGCACTCACAGGTTCCCAAGGTCTCAGTCCATCCTGCCTTAGATTTTCCAGCTGTCACAGATCTTTCCATAGTTTACCAGATGATTTCTGTCACCCTCCCCACCAGTCTGTGGTGGCTTTGCAGTGTTACCTGAGACAGGACTCAGCTGAAAACACCCAGAACAGCAGCAGGGGCTCGAGGCTGTTGTGTTGGGTACCAACAGCATTTTTATCCCCTGTGTTTTCACACTGCACCCTGCCATGGCCTTTGAAGGAGGATGCTACTGTGCAATGATGGAACATTTCTCGTGATGCAGCTGTAATTAGGACTGATGAGCATCCTTGGGGTCCCGCCTGGCTCTTATTTAAATCAGCAGGAGCAGAGCTGATCCCCTTCAAACAGAACTGCATTTGTGCTGCAGCACAGTGATGGATTTGGTTGTTTTCCCTTTCCTTAACGACAAAGGAGGAGCGAGAAAGATAATGTTGTGGTGAGGGGAGGGGTGTTTGTCCTGGAACAATGATGAAGATAAAGATGGACAAGCAGGGCAATTTGTGAGTTTTATCCTCTATCCCACTTAATGGGCTGCAGTTATATAAAGAAATGGAGATCTCAGTTAATCTTTATACTGTGTCCTTCTTTAGGAACACAGTTACTTCAAATTAAATTAGCCTTTTGCTTCTTGTTGGAAATGAGAGGGTTTCTTTGGCGTCCTTGTTTATTTTTCATTGATCTTGAGAAAAAGAATTTCTCTCCCTTTTCCCCCGGGATGTTAAAAATAAAGGGATCACCTTTCTGTTTTCAGCTGCCATGGCCTAAAAAAGTATAGAAATGAGGAATAAATTCACCATGGTTTGAAGAAATTCTCTTCAAAAAACCAATGGGGAACATGACAGAGTTAGAGAGACCTCTCCCTCAGAAGAAGAGTAATATATATTTTATTCTCTTATTAATATTTCATTGGCAAGAAGGTCAAAATCTACATTTAAATGGAAATATTTAAAAAGCAGAAGCATAATATTTGACTATCTGGAGCTTTTATGGGTTAGAGAAAACCAGAGGCTTGAACACATTGGTTCAAAATTCATGGGGTGGGCTGGGAATTCCTTGTGTAATTTATACAGCAAAGGAATCCTCCATTTGCCTTCATCGACACCTCTGATAAAGGGTTTATGTTCCTAATATAAAGCTCCCTTTTAATTTAAAAATCCTTTTAAGTAAGTCATGTCAGCTCGAGTCTTTAGATGAGAGAGTCTGTCAGTGCTCAGAATATTATCTGGGCAGATAGAGCAATCCATGGCTTGTGAGGACACTGGGCTGTTTCTCCCAGGGCTGGGCAGATGCAGTGCTGCTGTGTGTGGTGTCAGCAGGGCCTGGGGCTTGGGAGAGCCTGCCCTCCCCACAGGAGGGACTGGGGGTCACAGCACTGCCTCTGGTCCCAGCTGGGGTTTGGGAGAGCCTGCCCTCCCCACAGGAGGGACTGGGGGTCACAGCACTGCCTCTGGTCCCAGCTGGGGTTTGGGAGAGCCTGCCCTCCCCACAGGAGGGACTGGGGGTCACAGCACTGCCTCTGGTCCCAGCTGGGGTTTGGGAGAGCCTGCCCTCCCCACAGGAGGGACTGGGGGTCACAGCACTGCCTCTGGTCCCAGCTGGGGTTTGGGAGAGCCTGCCCTCCCCACAGGAGGGACTGGGGGTCACAGCACTGCCTCTGGTCCCAGCTGGGGTTTGGGAGAGCCTGCCCTCCCCACAGGAGGGACTGGGGGTCACAGCACTGCCTCTGGTCCCAGCTGGGGTTTGGGAGAGCCTGCCCTCCCCACAGGAGGGACTGGGGGTCACAGCACTGCCTCTGGTCCCAGCTGGGGTTTGGGAGAGCCTGCCCTCCCCACAGGAGGGACTGGGGGTCACAGCACTGCCTCTGGTCCCAGCTGGGGTTTGGGAGAGCCTGCCCTCCCCACAGGAGGGACTGGGGGTCACAGCACTGCCTCTGGTCCCAGCTGGGGTTTGGGGGAGCCTGCCCTCCCCACAGGAGGGACTGGGGGTCACAGCACTGCCTCTGGTCCCAGCTGCAGTCGTGGTCTCACAACAGCCCCACTGCAGATCCCATTTGGGTGTGTGGGGAGACCTGGGTGACTTTGAGAGTGAAACCTGTGTGCATGGGGAGGATCCTGCAGATCACTTCAGTCAGGATGTGAAGTGGCTCGAACAGCTCCTGCCTTATGCTCAGGCTGACCTCGAACACATTCGTTTTCCAGTCCCAGTGGTTTTGGGTCAGCCAAGGGTTGAGACTCCCAGGCTGTGGCAGTTGTGCCACGAGCCTTAGGTTTGCTAACTCAAAACAGCATGACAAAAGGAAATTGAAAGCCCAGTAGGCTGTGTTCTCCTAATCAATTGGAAGAGATCGCATTTCTGCCCAGCAGAGAACTGCTCATGCCCACACCCTGCATTATCCCAGAGCAGAATCCAATGTATTTGTTGGGGACAAGGACAGTGGGATCGAGGGCACCCTCAGCAAATTTGCTGATGACACTGAGCTGTGTGGTGCAGTCACATGCTGGAGGGAAGGGATGGATCCAGAGGAACCTGGACATGCTGGAGAGATGGGACTGTGTGAACTTCATGGAGTTCAGCAAAGAGAAGTGCAGGGTCCTGCACTTGGACTGGGACAATCCCAGACACAGCCACAGGCTGGGCAGAGAGGGGATGGAGAGCAGCCCTGCGAGAAGGGCTTGGGGGTGGTGGGTGATGGAAAACCTCACCCTGAGCCAGCAGTGAGTGATCCCAGCCCAGAAACCAACAGAGTCCGGGGCTGCACCCAAAGGAACGTGGCCAGCAGGTCAGGGGAGCAGGTGGATTCTGCCCCTCTACTCTGCTCTTGTCAGACCCCAGCTGGAGTCCTGTGCACAGTTCTGGTATCCCCAAAATAGGAAACACAGGCAAGTGTTGCAGCAAGTCCAGAGGGGGCCGTGAAGTTGATGAGAGGACTGGAGCACCTCCCCTGTGGAGACAGGCTGAGAGAGCTGGGGCTGTTCAGCCTGGGGAGCAGAAGGTTGTGTGGAGACCTCAGAGCACCTTCCAGGGGCTGCAGGGAAACCAGAGAGGGACTTTGCATCAGGAGCTGGAGTGACAGGACAAGGGGGAATGAATGGGTGCAAATGGAAAAAAGGGAAATTCAGGTTAGGTATCAGGAAGAAGTTGTTCCCTGTGAGGGTGGTGAGACTCAGGCACAGGTTGCCCAGGGAGGCTCTGGATGTCCCAACCCTGAGAGTGTTCAAAACCAGGCTGGACAAGGTTTTGAGCAGCCTGCTCTAGTGGGAGGTGTCCCTGCCTGTGGGGGGTTGGGATTAGAGGATCTTTAAGGTCCATTCCAACCCCATAAGATTCTGTGATCACATGAGAGGGCTGGGATGGCATCGCTGTGCCTGTGGCAGCCCTGCAGGGCCAGGAACTGCTGCTGCTCTGTAATGGGCACATCATTCCCTGCCTGTCATGGGGACACCTGAGCAAAGAGCTAAGGAATCCCTGGCTTTGGGGACACCTCAGGCAGCCCGGTAGAGACAGCTCTGAAAAACTGGCCCAGCTCAGTGCCAGGCATGATATTGATCCCTGGCTGTGTTTGACACAGCCTGTCTGTAAATGTGCTGCCTGGGGCTCCAGGAGCAGCTATGGGAGCAGCGTGCTCTGCAGAGGAGTAATAACATTGATTCCTTACTGGGCAACAATATTTGATCGAGTCTCACAGCTGGGCAGAGGCTTGGTTTGGGTTTTTCTTGTGTTTTGGTTTGTTGTTGTGTGGTTTTTTTTTTTTATCAGCATTATATTGACTAACAGCAGCCCACTGAGTATTTGTGCAGTTTGGGAAGACTTGCTTGCTTTGCCACCAGCAATTTCCTGCACACCTGAGCCTCCCAGGAACACAGGTAATTGCTGGAAATGATACAGAGGAGCTCAGTGCTAGAGAGAGAGCAACAGAGAGATGCTCTACTGCTGCTTGACAGACTTGTAACCAGATTCCAGTTTGTGCTGCATTGCCCCTTCGTGTAACCCTATTAAGAAGCTGTAAATAGTAATATAAATGATGTTACAGTCATTTGTTTTGATGTATCTGAGCCTTTAATAAATCAGCTGTAGCTTGGCTAATAGGAATATGAGAGTATGGTGTTTGTTGCCAGCAGCTGCTAGTAAATTACAATGCAGTCATCTGTTTTACAAGGAAATTAAATGTTTGTTCTCTTGCTCCCTCTCCCTCTCGCATATTTTAGAGCATCAGAATTGTTCAAGAGCCCCTGTGTTTTGCTAGGCATCCTTTTCGATCCTGTTGCGTGTGGCTGGGGTGGCAGGGAAAGCATCTGCAAGGAGATTCAAGTCTCTGCAATGTGTCAGTCCCCTATTCCAGCATTGCTCTGGGTGTATCCTCCAAAACAACAGTGGTTGTGTTTGATTTTACCTGGGTGACAACCTCTTTCACGGGTTGTTGGCAGTTTGCTCCCTGGATCTCTTACACAGAGCTGCGAAGCTGAGCTGGAGCAGTGATCTCAGTATGGGCAGCTCCCCTGGGCTGGGTCAGTGTTGGCACCAGCTGTGCCCTGTGCCAGCCTGGCTGAGCTTTGTTCAGGGATGCACCCAGGGCTGGTGAGAGGCCTGGGGTTTGGATGTGTCCATCCAAGTTAATTACTCCTTTTGAGTTCCTTTAGAGGTAGTGAGAGGATCCAAGTGCTGGAAGCCACAGTAGGTTGGGATAAAGTTTACAGGGGTTATGGTTTTATCAAATCACTGCTTGTAACTGGAAGAGTCAAAGAAAGCATCAGACCCTAGAGAAGCCTCTTGTCATGGCTTGGAGGCTTTTCACGAGCCCTTGTCCCCCAGAGGGCTCCTGCAGAGTCACAGCCACCCTCTGTGCTCCACCCCTGTGCTCCACACTGCTGTGAAGGAGTGCTGAGGAAAGTTTCATATTTCAGGATGAAAAATTAATCTCATCTTTCAGTGCTCTACTTTTCTGTAGATAAACACCTAAATGCAGTCTGGGGCTTGAAACTTATCTGAGTTACTCAAAGAAGTGCCTAGAATTCTATTAAAAACTTGTGATTTCTGTATTTGGTGAAAGAAGGGTTTGGCTGTGCTCTTTATCTCATAAAATGTTTCCATACTGTAACATGGTGATTGTTTCTTCTGTCTCTCACTGCAGCTGTGCAATAATTCTTGTCTCCAGACCCAAAATGACATGAGTTTTGCCAAATATTGCAATTAAAATGCAACATAGAAACTGTGTTCTCTCTGTTTTCTGACTTCTCTTCCCGGCTCTCAGCTGCACCCACGTTCCCTGGTGTGACAACACACAGCACTGAGCAGGAAGCAGCTCCATCCTTCTGGAGGTGTTGGTGCTAACAAAAAATATCCTTCAGCAAAGAAGGGAATCTCACCAAGGCTTTGCCTTGGATTTAAGCAGTGTTCCCAGTGTCCACAGGCAGCTGGGGGACTGCTCCCAGGCACAGCTTTGGTGTAACTGGAGCAGTGGGTCCATCCTCTCTCTGTTCTAAGGCTCCAGGAAGGAGCTGTGCAGGACACCTCCCTGCAGGTGAAACCAACTCTCACAGTCTGTGCCCTGGGAAGGGTGTGCAATCCAAGGATACATCACAAATCTATGCAGTTTTATTGTAATTTAAAGGAGAAATAACTGCACTGGATGACATAAATACTGTTCCTTGTAGACTGATTATTAATATTTTGTTCATTATGTCTTGTGGTCTGTCATAGAAGAATCTCTTTGGTTTCTGAGGGTGATTTCATGCAAGGTTGCACTTTGTAATACGTTTGAGGTTTGATTTGGAGAAATAAACTGTGTTATATTAGTATGAGTAGGGCTTTTGTCAACTCCCAAACACAGGTTCTGTGGAAGGGGATATTGCCTGACAATGTCTGCCTTGAATGTTTGATTCAGTGACCACTTAAATCCGTGCTGTGGTTTATTATTGTTATTGTTAAATTTCTATTTAAAGAGTAAATTTATTGCTGTCAGTCAGCAGTTGGTCAAGACAGAGCCAGTAACACATTCAGGCACGTGTTTGTGTCATGTTGACACAGTGACTTTCAAGAATACATATGTGCCTATTGTTGATACCTCTTGAAGGCAAAAACCCAGACTGGAAAAATGATTTATTAATAAGTAGCAGTTGAATTTGAAAGAGGAAGATGTTTTTTGGTGCAGCTCTCTGGCAAAGGCGGCCTCAGTGTCCATGTGGAGTTGATGGCTCAAGTCCTGCACAGGGCAGGGAAACAGAACAGCCCTGATGGCACAGGTTTGTTTTCTGTGCACTGCTCACCTTGGCTCTGCATCATCAAACCTCCAGCTGCTTTGCTGCCATGAGGCTGGGGCTCACCCTGTCACGAGATTTCTCACCGTGTGTTCTGAGAGCTGATACAATTCCCAGCTTTTATCCACTACAGCGTAAAGAGAATATTGTTATACTGAAGTCTCTTGGAGGCAGGTACTGGCTTCAAGTCCAAACCCAAGAGAGAATTTAACAGAAGTTTTTGTCCAACAGCAGTCTCAGTTAAATGTTATTGATAACGTGAGGCACATTGCATTTCCTGCTGTAAACCACTGGGTCTCGGCAAGGTGTCCTGGAGCGGGTCCCTGTCCCTGTGCAAGCTCCCACGGGGTTTGGCTGACTCGCTGATGCTCTCCAGACACACTTTATGAGCCCTGCCACGAATTTATAAGGGTGAATTAAAATGTCTATATTTCATACTTCCACGGACTGGTGTTTCCTATTAAAAAGCCAAACGAGTGCGGGCTGTGGTTTCTGAGGAGGAGCGCCTGAGCTGCGGTTTCTGGATGAGAAGAGTTCCCTGGGACAGTGACACGCCAAGGGCCGTGTGCTGCGTGTCTGCAGCGTCTGGCGGCTGCGGAGGGACCTGAGTGTGGAAGGAGCTCCTGCTCGGGAGCTTTTCCTTCTGCTCCGGCGGGCCTGTGCAGGGCAGCTCCTGCCCCCCTGCAGGCCGCGGCCGAGCGGGCAGCGAGCGTCTGGTTCGCGGTGCTGCCCCAGAGCAGCAGCGCTTCGGCCTCGCAGCCCTGAGCTCGCCCCGCCCGAGCTGCGGCAGAGGCAGCGAGTCCCTCCTGGCCGTCCTGTCCCTCCTTTCCGTCCTGTCCCTCCTGTCCGTCCTGTCCATCCTGTCCCTCCTGTCCGCCCTGTCCCTCCTGTCCCTCCTGCCCGGAGCTGCTGCTGGGGCAGCCCGGCCCCTGCCACACCGCGGCCCCGTGAAATTTCTTCTCCCGCAGAAGGAGCCGAGAGTGCTGTTTCCTTTTCCTGCTGCTGTCCTGCTGAAGGAGGGACTCAGTGCTGAAGGAGCCTCAGTGACTGTCTGTCTGTCTGCTGGGCTGGGGGCTCAGCAGCGGCCCGAATGCATCCAGAGAAGGGCAGCAAGGCTGGTGAGGGGCCAGGAACACAAGTCCTGTGAGGAGCAGCTGAGGGAGCTGGGGGTGTTCAGCCTGGAGAAGAGGAGGCTCAGGGGAGACCTCATCACTCTCTACAGCTCCCTGACAGGAGGGGGCAGCCAGGTGGGGATCAGGCTCTGCTCCCAGAGAACAGGGACAGGATGAGAGGACACAGTCTTCAGCTGCACCAGGGGAAATTTGGGCTGGACATTAGGGAAAAATTCTTTAAAGAAGGAGTGATGAGGCATTGGAAGGGTCTGCCCAGGGAGGTGGTGGAGTCGCTGTCCCTGGAGGTGTTTAAAAGAGGACTGGATGTGGCACTCGGTGCCACAGTCTGGGTGACAAGGTGGTGTCAGGTCAGAGGTTGGACTCGATGGTGTCCAAGGTGTTTCCCAAGCCCGTTAATCCTGTGACTCTGTGATTCTGTGGTTCTGTGACTCTGTGGTTCTGTGACTCTGTGGTTCTGTGAAGGAAGGTGTGTGGGACAGCAGTGGTCCCATGGCAGGGAATCGCCTGCTTGCTCTGTCCAACAACCTGAGTCTGTTTTCTGCAGGCAGATTTTTCTCAGTGCTCTGGGAGGAGGGTCCATGTGTAGGGTGCAAAGAGATTAAAGGAAACAAAAACAGCCAAGGATGCCAATAACACCAAGGGTGTGAGTTTGATCCCTCTGTGAGCCATTCACTTAAGAGTTGGACTCAGTCCTTGTGGGTCCCTTCCAACCCAGGATATTCTGTGACTCTGTGAAAGTGGGAAGCTATGTGTGTCTGTGTTGTTAATAATAATAATAATGATGATGATGATGATGATGATGATAATGAAGACAATCTATAAGTAGGCACGAAATCTCTCAACAGAAATGTAAAAGATCTCATCCATGGCTCCAGGATGTTTGTAAGGGATCTACAAGCATCTGAACAAGGGGCACAAGGCGGGGTAGAAGCAGCTGTCTCGTGGTGCCCTGTGTCCAGGGCTCTGCAGTCACCTGGTGAGAGTGCTCAGGACAAGGAGCTTGGAAGATGCAGTGCTGTGCTTTTCTGCCTCTCTTTGCTGTGTCTGTGTCACGCTCGGGTTTCTCAGTGGAGCTTTGCCCCCCACTGCAGACTTGTGCTCCATCCCCTGACCCTCCAGACTGGCTCTGAGGCCCAGCAGGTTGTCACTGGAGCCCGTGGGAATTGTGAAATACCAAACCACAGAGCCTCTTTGAGGGGAGTGCATCTCTGGGCTTTCATAGCTCTGATGCAGCCTGAATTTTGGGACATTTTCCTCAGTGTGTGGTGCCTGGCAGCAATGCAGAGTGGTCAGGTTATGCCATGGGAAGTGCTTGGATAATGAGCACATGTTCCTGGGAGTGTTAGTGCACTCTGGCAGCCCTGGGAACGGCCTCTGGCAGCTGGAGATTGTCTGCAAATAGCATCTCTAGGTGACCTGAGTAAAAACTCAACCTCTGTGCTTGAAAGAGCAACATCTCCATAAATAGGGATGCTCTCTGGCAACTGCAGTGAACTGAGATAGCTGACTGATGAGCAGTGCTGCACAGATTAATGATGTCAGGTAAATGGGATTAGAATTACATTCATGGAGTAGTTCAGGTTGCAGCACTTTCAATTTACATTAATTTCAGGTCAAAGTAACTTTTCTCTACCCTGGTGCCGAGGGGCAGAGAGTCAGAAGCCAGTCTCTGGCACCCCAGTTCTTCATGCATCCTGTGTTCCAGACAGATTGCTCAAAATAGGTTTTCCATGAGCTTGGATAAATCAGACTTAATGTATGAAGACTTGAAATGCATTTTCTAGGCAGTAGGAATATATATTTTGTAACAGATGCCATACAAATGCCTTGTGTCCTGTAAAAATATATAGACATTTTGAATGTGACGGGAAGTTGCAATTGATAAGAGCATCAAGATTCTTCAAGCCAAAAAGCTACAGACAGTTGTAAGAAAGATTGTCTTGTCTGTCAGTGCAAATGCTATTATACAACTGAATCATAACTGGCTGCACTTGACTAGCTGCATCTGAACTTCTGTCAGCTCTTACAGACAACTCCATTCTCTTTGCAGAGCTTTTTTTTTCCTTCCCCCAGGAACTCAGCTGAACTTGTTCTCATGCAGAGATCTCTGCAATGGCTGGAGCATTTCATTTAGATATTCAAGGTGTTTCTACTTGCTGCATTAAGACTTAGCCCCATATCCAGAGCCAGCTAACACATCAGTGGAGCTAGCAGGGCATTGAAATACCAGTTGGATTTTAAACATCACACCAGCCAATTGACTCCTCAAGGTTCTTCCTTGGAATCTTACTTTTTATTGCAAATTAGCCCATCAAAGCCATCCAGAAGTAGTTGCCCTGCAGTGTATCTGTGCATTTAAATACAGGATACCCATCTGAACTTCAGTCATTACACTGGAGTCGTTTGGCTGAGCAATTTAAATATCATAAATCTTTGTCACTGTAAAAATGCCATCTTTCTGTCATCCAAAAATCTGCCCTTTTCCCCCTCTTCTTTTAAGCAAGTGGTTACTTAAATTCTACTATTGCAGTGCCGAGGTTAGAGGGCTCAGCTTTGTGACAAGCTGGTGGTTAAATGCCAGGGATAACATACTTTCAGAAACATTTTTTGAAATTTAGTACATTAATAGTGTGGTTTAAATAAATAAAAAAAAAAGGTAGTTGTCAGCTAAAAGCAGAGGCTGCTTTGGGAAAGGAATAAATTATGACAAATTGTCAAAATATTAAAAAAAACACAGACAAAAGTTCCTGTAAATTGCATTAAAAAGTTCATTGACAAATATTTGATATGTGTTTTGTGCTGTGTCAACATTAGTTGAGACTCCTGGTATGTTTACCTTTGGTAATACTGTTTTGGGTTTTTTTGCCCTTAAGTAGGTTATTTATTTTTAATGAAACACTGTAAAATCCATTTTTAACTCCCAGAAATGCTGCAGATTTCTGAGTGCAAGTGTTCTCAGTGTGAGAGCACAGCAGCAGAACTGCACTGCCCCGGGCAGCTCCGGCACTGGGCAGCCCCCAGTGCACACAACAGGCACCACTTCCAGGATCCCCAGCCCAGGAACGTGTGCCTGGCTGACCCCGTGGCTGGGCTTGGTGCTGGGGGATGTGGGTGCTCAGCAGACTGGAAAAGGAGCTGTGCTCGTTCAGAGCACCTTCAGCAGGGAGCTCCAGGACACTGGGGCGACCAGCGAGCTGCAGGAGCCCAGGCTGGCACCCACTGCCCAAGGACCTGCAACTCAGCTCTGCTGGGAGTTAAAGGAAGGTGCAAAATGCTTGTGGACCAGAAAATGGGAGAGTTAAGAGTGGGTCAACACTTAAATTCAGTTCCTGGCTCTTTCCCAGAAAAAACCATACTGAACATGAGGAAAGGCTCTTCCCCCAGAGCTGCTGGCACTGCCCAGGCTGCCCAGGGAATGGTCCCGACCCCGAGGCTGCCAGAGCTCCAGGAGCTCCCAGGGGTGGGATTGTTGGGGTGTCTGGGCAGGGCCAGAGTGAGACAGGATGACCCTTGGGGTCCCTTCTAGTGAGGATATTCCATGATTCTGTGATACTTATGACACTGGACACGCCACTTGTTTCTGCCTGTGCTTGTCTCCTGGGAAATAGGCTTCAGCCTTTCTTTCAGGGCTTTTTTGTTAATTTATTTTTTCTCTCCACCTTTCTGGTGGCAAGCTCAGAAGGCTCCAGGTTATGAAGTTGTCACTGTACCACAGAATTAAATGGCAGTTTTGTCCCTGGACCTTTAAATCACCTGCAATTAGGGCACCCCCATGCCTATTTTAGCTATACAGAATAGGGCTAATTCACATGGTGCTTTAATATAAATAATTTTTTTAAAGGCCTCAAACCATGGCATACATATTTAGCCCCTAGCATACACTGATTTGATGTGTCAAGCAGTGTTTGGAACTAGTGGAGCACAGAAATGCTGTTCATTGTCACAAGGCTCATTTTAGCTTGGTCCTTAATTTAAATTAAAACACTTTTTATTTTTTCATGTTCCGGTTAAAAGACACATTTTAATTCTGTGGTCATTATGCATCTAACACCAAAATATTTTACTCAAAGTCTATAAGTCAGAATTGCTAAGTGATAAATATTTTACTTTCATTAGGGAGACATTCATCAGAGTAGATTTTAATGCTCTCATTTTCCTTCCCTGTAACAGAGTTTATTATGCAGGCACAGACAAGTCTTTTGATAACAACAGTGGGAATGGCTCTGGTTTTACTCAAATTTTATTAGACTCTTTTTGAGAAATAATTCAGCAATAATCCTGCAGTAGCAAATAGTTGTGTAAGGGGCTGTGGTCTCCTGTGGGCTTATTATAGAGAGGGAGGTATTTCTTCCCCTGGCATTACCACATAGCTTAGTGCTGTTTCACTCCCAGAACACTGGAGAGTTTGTTTCTGATTTAAAGGTATTGGTGCATTTAAATTTAGTGAATTGAATGGGTTTGAAAAGATACTGGCTTGAATTCCAGGGGGTGCTTGGCTGCCTTTTGGCTGCTGCCACTGTTCAGTCTCTGTGCATGGGGTTACCCATTCCCAGTGCTCAGAGGTGATAAATGCAAATATCAACGTGTGATATTTTCCATTCACTCTGCCAAGTTGTAAACAAAGCTCTCAGTTGGATATGATCCCTTTTCAATAATAAAATATTTAAGAGCTGCACAGTGCTTTTCATTTTCCAGGTGAAATCAAGCTGAATCCTGCCTGTTAGCTCAGTCCTGACATGGGACACACAGACCTTGTCCCAGAAGGAGTTTTCCTTCAGAGACATTCCCCCCATGACAAGCAGAGCTCCTCTTCCTCAAGCCAGACACAGGACTGGAATGAAGAGGGAATGACCTTCTGCTTCTGTTAATGCTTTTTTCCTGATTCACCAAAATGTAACCATCTTGCATGAGGACAAAAGAAAGAATATTCCCAGCAAAATACCAAAATGAAATTCTGAAGTCATTCCCCACCCCAAAGTAGCTATTGCAGAAGCACAAAGGGAGTATAGAAACCCTCCACCCCAAACCAGGTTTTAACTCTGGCACCAATGACTTGACTGAGAGCTGGAAAACACAGGGGTGATTGAGCTTTTGCCCCAACCTGAACCTCATTCTCCAAAATTTTTGTATTTGTCAGTCTTGACAGTCTGTGTTTGCTGGGTTGAGGGCTGGTTATAGCAGGCATTTGTCTTTCTCTGGACAGTTCTGTACTGAAATTCTCTGAGGATTTCCATGTGGGAAGTGGTTACCTCCTCACTTGTTGGCCACTCACTGATCCTTCCTGGGGAACAGGAATGCATCTTGTACTCACCTGGAAGGGATTTAAAAGAGAAAAAAAGGAAAGTATGTGTCTGACACAGGCAGCCCGAGGTGGATGTGACTGCATGCAAAAATTGTGCTGGCAAGTAGGCAACTGCCCCTGGTAGTCAGAGCCAGTCCTGCACATTCCAGGGAGCTTGGCTTGAACTTGCCCCACCTAGAGGGACACCTACCAGTGGGAGATTTTGGTAAAGAACACAGTTTTTCTGGGAAGTCCTGGATAGCTGCATCTGTTCTAACCCAAATTTAGGAAGCCTTAGCTTAGCCTGTTGATGAGTGCTATTGACTATTTCTGTCTCAGACATGGGGTAGCACAGAATATTTTTATTACCATGGCATTATTTGGGCTCATTTGAACAAAGAAATTAGTAGGAACTAAAAAATAAAACCTTTTGAATTTGAAACAGTATTTCTTATTTGATCATCTTATCTCTGGGAGTAACAAAGTTTATTGCATAACAGTTTGATTCCATTTCTGAAGTAGTTTTAGTTATGTCATATAAAGAACTTTCATTCTGGAGCTGGGAATAGCAATTCAGGAGTAAATGCCTCTCCCCTTCAGTTATTTACTCTGTTTTAAGCCCCAATCTGCAGGACCACATCTGCATGCCTATTTAAAACATCATTTCCTTTGCACAGAAGCACTACTATGGCTAAAATTTAATTCTGATATTTAACTGAATGAAATTGCTTGCAGATGACTGTTTGAAAGAGAAACAAACCACATCCTTGTGTGCTGCTGCACTTTGGAGGATTTGTGAAATATTATACGAACGCAAAGAATGTGCCCTCCCCTGACTGAGCAGTTGGATTTTACTCATTCAAATGCCAGCGCGTTTTGCTTCAAAAATCATGGCTTGTTATTGTTGTCTGACAAACAGCAGCCAGCAGCAATTGCAGGGAGCAGATTCAGCCATCAGCAGGACTGTCTTTTGTTCCTGCTGAACCTACCACAGCGTCTCCTCTGACGCTGTTTCAGGGACAGATAAACATTGCCATGGAGCATTGCAGAAATAATTGCAATAAGGATTCAGATTTCTTTTTTAATATATTTTGCATTAGGTGACTTAAAACATCTAAAAAGGTAGACATTCATCTAAAAAGTTGGACTCAAGTAGGAGCATCAGAATAAGCTGTGCTGGTCCAGCCTGGCCCGCACATAAATCACATTATACCAGCATGAATGAGAACAGTTTCCTTTCAGATGGGTGCAGAAGGGGAGTTGGCATGAAGGGGAGTTGTTCCAAGTCGCTTGGCAAGCCTTTCCTGACAAGAGTGCTTTAATTCACAAAGCAGCCTTGTTTTTACATCTTCATTGGTAGCTGGCACCGAGCTGGAAGTTGTTTGCCCGTAGTTCAGGTGGTGTGAGCTGCCTTTGCCCACAGCTGCCCTGCTGGGAGCTCTGTGCTCAGAGCCCTTCTGTTAACATTACTAATCTTAAAAAGCAGCAGCTCCATGAGCTGCTCTGTGGATAATTTGTGTCCCTGTGCTTGATCTTGCTGCTGGCAGTGGATGGGGTGCAGAGATGTCAGGAGAGATGAGGAGTGGGCTGCTCCTGGCCCCCATGTGGGGCTGGCAGGGTGAAGCTGTCTCTGCCTCAGGCTGAGCTGGTTTTGCAGTGCCAGCAGGAGATGTGTGGGCAGGTACCTGCAGGGTGCTGCTCCTGTGTCTGGAGCCAGGAAGGTGCAGGGGGATGTGCACCAGCAGCTTCCTCATTCCAGGAGCTGCAGTTTTTCTCCTCGACATCTCTGTGACAGAATGTGGTGGATTTGCTGCAGACCAGTGAAGAAATCCAGAACAGATGGGTCCCATGGTTACCCCAAAGGCTCTGTTTTAACCCTGTTGTAGCTGAACTCCATCCCTTTTACAGCCAACCACAGCAGGCACTGCAAGGAAGCTTTGCCATTTTCAGTTTCAGGAGTATCTCCAGGACTCTCTAGTAGTCCAATCAGAGAACTCTCAAGGAAAGGGTTTTTTTCTAGTGATTTTATTGTGTAGGAGCTCTATATTCTGACCACAGAATCACGAAATATGCTGAGTTCAAACGGACCCATCAGGATTACTGAGACCAACCCCTGGCCCTGCCCAGAC
>VZRX01004881.1:0-21025 GCA_013398075.1 Notiomystis cincta
CAAGGCAAGGCAAGGCAAGGCATATGGGGCTGAATGAGGCTGCTGGCAGTGTAAAAATCTAGAACATGAAGAAGTGCCCAGGGCTCTAAGCCATATGCTGGAGAGCAGTTGCCAAGACCACGGAGATGCCTTCAGGAGGAGCACTGCAGGGCTTTCTGTTCTTGTGCCCTGCAGAGATGGGGCAGCAGCTGTAAGATATAGGGTGCAGAGATGTTGCAAATGATTCCAGAGCTTTGAGCACCTACTGTTGTCCTGACAGACTTGGAAAGGAATGTCTCTAAGGTCCATTAGGCTGGGGGCATGTGGCTACTCTCACAAGCCCCTGAAATGTCTCTTATGTTGAGTCAGAATGTGGCTTGGATATCTCCTGGGTGGTTTACCACCATATGTGACAAGGGGGTGAAAGGTCTCACTCAAGTGCTCAGGGAATAGCTGGTCACAGCACTGAGATCAGAAGGAATTTTCTTCTGGGGCAGATTGGTAATGGTACTTGGGGTTATTTTACCTTCCTCTGCTGCACTGACACTGACTACTGCTTAGGGTTTCTTCAGTATCTTTTGCCTGGGTTTCTGCCTGCTGTTCATGCCCCATGAAGATGGCCTCTCATGCCCTGCAGCCTGGGGGAGAATGGCTTTTTTTTTTCCCCGTGTTGGATTATCAAGTGTCCTCAGGTGTTTTTTTACCTTCGTCTGCAGCACTGAGCAATGGCGTTTTGTCAGGGTTCCTTTGGGCCATTTTGGCTAGGTACTGCTGCTCATGCTCCACAAGATGCCTCTTGTGGCCTACATCTGGGGGGAAGAAGCTTCCCAGACTTCCTAGGTGGGCCCCAAAAGTGGCGGTACCACTCTACCCTGCCCGTCTTTCCCAGCTCTCAACACTGTTCTAAATGAGTTCAGAGAAGGGATGGCCAGGGATAATGCTGTGCAGGGTTTAGAAAGGTCCCCAGGACCCTCCCCCCAGCAAGTTCTGCCATGTGGTACCACGGTAATCATCTGCACACATGCTTGGGTTTCTAAGGGCATTATTTCTCTTGGGGATGAGGCACCAGAACGAGCTCATCACCACTGCCAGCACTAGCTCTCTCTTCTGGGTCATAAACAATTCCTTCTAGACTGCATTTCCCAGAGGAAGGGGAACAAAGTCATGCCTATTCCTGCCTTTATGGGTTTATCAATGCTTTTTGGCTCTACCATTGTAGGTCCCTGGCTGAACTTCTGTGACTCTTGGCCTCCCACATCTGATGTCTACTGAAAAAAAAAGGATCTTTTCTCTGCATTTTATTTTTTCTGTCTTCTAATTTCTGTATGTTGCTTCTGGTGCTCCACTGTTACTCTTTGTGAAACTTTTGGAAGGCCACCATGTCAAGAAATTGGGGACCGGTACACACAAAGATATTTCCTCTGATGACAGTTCTTCCCAGCTCTGGACTAGGAGAAGGCACTAAATACCCATAAACATCTCCTAGTCTATGCATTGGCTCTGTCACTTTGTGAGAAGAAGGCATGTACCTTCTGAGAGGGGGGAGAGCTATGGATCATCTCAAAATAATGCAATCATCTGCACAAATTTGCAAGAAGTGGTTTTAAAAATTTTGCTGGGTTTATCCAGTTTCACTGGGTTTCCACAACACAACAACCCCACACACCTCTGACATTATCAAGGCTAAAAGATCAAGCCCTCAGAATGATTCAGGATGTGCTCCTCAACTACACACTATCTAGCATCGTTCCTCCTCAAGCCAGCTCTGACACTCACAGGAGTTACAACCACCTGTAGCAAAGTGCTATCCATAGACACTATACATTATTTTTAACTCCTCTATCTGCTATCTCACCTGTTACTCAGATAGCAAGAAAATACCTGAAAATCAGTACTGATACTGCCAGGAAGAGGAAACAAAGAGAAGGCATGTTTGACACTGTCAGCCTTGTGGGCCTCACTGGCTGTTTGTCCCACCTTGCTTTTTGTACCAGGAGCATGTCAGTGCTTTGTGCCTCTCCCTAGTGTGCAGAGTTTTAGTTCCTGATCCTCATCTTACCTCCCAAAGCATTGCAAAGACCCATTGAGCTTTCATCTGTGTTCTGGACACTTCCTGATTTCTCCCTTTGCCCACCCTGTGCTTCCACAGCTGCCCATGGATGATGGCCACTTGCTCTCACAGGTGGTGCAGAAATCAGTTTCCTCCCTCCTCTCCTTGCTCTTCTACCATAAATATGGCCAAATCAAATAGAAACAGACTAGAAAAAAATTTACTTGTTACCAAGTTCATTAAGTGAATCAATACGTATTTTTAAATCAACATTCTGCACAGAACATCTTAGTTTAAGATAAATTATGGAGTGGAGCCTGAGAAATGAGCTACCTCCCCTTTAGTTTTAACCACTCGCCTTTCACCAACAAAGACGAATGTGAGAAGGTGTAAGTGAAAAAATAACAGTTTACTAAAAAGTAAAATAGCCACAACCAAGATAACAGTAATAATCACAAGGTACAAAGGTACTGAATCCTGTGGACTGCCCAGGAACAAAGAAAAGAAGATGGTGGAGAAGCCCCATCCCAATACAACAGCTTCCAAAGAAGACCGCATGGCCCAGGGGACAAAGACAAGATGGTAGAGAAGCCCCACTTGGCTCAGCCTTCCCCCTTGCAGTGTCGTTTCCTGGGACTGGCACTGCGTGAGGCAGTTCCTAACCTGCAGTGTCAGTTCCTCTGCTTGTTTTTGGCCAGCCAGACCCAGCAGCACTGCAGTTGCTGCTGCTTTGTGGGGAAAGAAAACTGACTCGCTGGGCACCAAAACTGACAGCCTGGCCCCAACAACTCCAGCTCAGCACTGTGGCTGCATATTATGAAATTCCCATCAAAACAGTTTTGGATTGAAAAAAAATGCAGCTTCTTGGAGATCTTGTAGTGCAGAAAAACTTTACAACTCAGAAGTTGTAAAGTAGGTATGCTTTTATTCAGCTGAGGCACATGGGGGATCGCTCCTCCAAAGGCCTGCGTGCCGACCGAAGCACTTATCTCTGTATTTATCCTTTAAAGTATTCCATATGCATGAGACTTCCCAATGCGCCTATACATATTCATGACCTATCCCCGCTTTGTACTATAACGAGCTCAAAGGTTATTTGCACCCGCGCAGCGCATCCTGGTGGTCGTGGGCCGGGGTCTCAAAGATGAAGTAAGAAGTCTTCCTCTCACTTGAACTTTTTACCTTTCCTTGTCACGCATGCTCTCTAGGTTCTTGGATTCGGCCCAAGCTATGAACCTAGTTCCAGCCGGTTCAGGGGTTTGGAGAGCAGGGACCAGGTCAGATTACTCTCCTTTTTTTACAATAAATCTAACATCCTCCCATCTTACTTCTGACAAGCACCAGTGATATACATTGTTAACAAGGGCTATGGATGAATCATTCCTTAACCCCTAAACTCCCTTGTATCAACCTATGCCAGGCAACTTCCTTGGCATCTCAGCAAAAAACAGGGAAGAGGACTCTCTGTCTGCTCTCTGTCTCTTAAAGGGATCCCTTGAACCTCCCACCCTGCCAGAACCTACCCCTCCAGCGTGGAACACTCTGGGCCCACTTCTGGCCCCCAGGTTTTAATGGGGCATTAAGACAAACTGCATGGATTGATGTGGAGGAAAAATGGAATATAATATGCATTTTTTTTGGTTGCCCAGGACAAAGTGAAAAAAAAGAACATACCTTAGCACACACAAACCAACTTATAGCCAAAATGGATTGTACCAGTTAAACAGATGGTTAGATCTACTCAGGGTCTTTTGAAAACAGGAAGAGCCTTGGCATATATCCAATTCTAGGCAGATCTCAAGTGGTATGCATTTCAGTGTTGCTTTGACAATGAAGCTTCAACCAAAATATTCCAGTCTGGTCAATATATTTAGATCAAAGATCCATAGCAACATTGGCACATTTCCTCTCACTCAATTTTAGTAACAAGCTCAGATTACCATAAAAATATGCAAGAAGTTTCTCTCATTACTTGGTTCTTAAAAACATATCCATTTATTTAAATTAATTACAGCCAAAAATTGGTGGGAGTGAATTTGGCAAGAAATATTTTATGCACATCTGACTGTGCATCCACATGGATGTAAGAGCCAACATGTCTAACAGCAATGAGAAAGTTTAGAAATTAAGGTGTGCTATTAGTTTTCCCTCTTCAATTCTCAGTAGTCATAGACTGTCTTACCTTCTGATCCAGTTCTGACATGGCTAAATGTATTGTATGCACTCACGTGATACCAGCCATTGCTCTGCTGCTCCACATTTTTGAATTACATTGAACTATAATCAAGTAGAGGACATCTCCCCTCTGAAGGAAGACCTCATTGCATTCTTCAACATCTTCATGAGAGAAAGCAGAGTGGATGTACTGGTTCTTCTCTCATGATCAGTGACAGGACCTGAGGAAATAGCATGAAGTTGTGTTGGAGAGGTTAAGGTTGGATATTAGAAAAAGGTTCTTCACAAAGAGGGTAGCTGGGCACAGGAACAAGCTCCCCAGGGAAGTGATCACAGCATCAAACCCAGAATTCAAGATGTGTTTGGCCACATGGTGTGACTTGGGATATCCTGTGCAGGAGTTGGAGTTGATGTTCTTTGTGGGTCCTTTCCAACTCAGAATATTCTGGTTCTGTAGTTTCATAGAGGCACTGTGAACCTCGATATCCCAAAATGAAGCCCAGGATTTTCAAGCAAGCTCATTTCACATATAAATAGATAAAATATTTGGCTCCTACCTATGAATATAGTGAACATAAGTCTCAGATATGGAGTGTATTTTATTGCATTATGGTTGCCACTGGAATTGCAAGAATGGTCATTCTGCATACAACTGTGATGTTAACAAGGCCTCTATAAATTGGAAAGGACTTCCTGCACACTGTTACCTGTTGCAGAATAGTCAAAGGAAACTGCTAGATACCTCTATTGTTAAGCTACTGTATATTTAGCAGGAGGCTACAGAAATTACCAATTACAACAGAAATTTCTTAGCCAACATTTTTCAAAGTTAATTGAGTGTTTAAAGCTATAAAAAGCTACAGAATAAAAAAAAGCTAGCATAAAAATTCAGCATTGGTTACGTACCTAACAGAAGACTCAACTTCATAGCTTTTTACAAATTAAGGCATCTCTCTCTGGTCTGCAGTTTTACCATACATTGCATTTCACAAAAGGGAGCAACAGTACTGCCAGCATTAGGCTAACTTGGAGGGAACTACCATGGAAGGCTTTGATCTTGCCAGAGAAGAGAGTACGTTCAACTTCTTGAAGAAATAAAGGATAAAAAGTGCCCTCGGGCACAGAAGCACTCTGAGCAGCTAGATAATAGGAATTTCAGACACTCAAGTAGGTTAAACAAAACACTCCTCTATGATGCAAATCTAACACTCACTTTGGATGACTTTCAAGATATACCCAAATCCTGTAATGCATGATGCAAGCTAGATTTCCTGCAGATTGAAGAAACACAGTTAGGTTCTCTTTGAGTGTGCCAAAAGAAAATTACTTAGAATACATTTTTATTTTATTGAAACTCATGTAAGGTTGTCATTTTTTTTTGGTTTGGGGTTTGTTTGTTTGTGGTTTTTAGTCGTTGCTGTTGTTTGTTTGTTTTTTGAATCTCACTTTCCATTCTTATGGAAAAGTACTTCTGGAACAAGCTTACCTCAGTTTGTTGCCTGTTTAAACGTGGTCTTGTAGCAACTAAACAAATTACCTACGGTAGCACATACATAGTCTCAGCTTTTAAAAAGTAGCTTTTTCTCAGACTAGTTTGGTTTAATGTACAATTTTCTTCATGCACACAAACCAGTCTTCTAGAGTACTTAGGTTTAACTGCTTGACAATTGGCATTGGCTATAGCAATGTTTATTAATAATATAGTTATCAATTAACTCTGCACAAGTATTTTAGAAAAATGGAAGTTTATTCATCTGTCGATGGCTCAAATAGCAAATAAAAGGACAGGATAAGGCATCAGCCAAGACAAGTTTTATGTCCAGTGGCTTCATAACACCTCAGTATACAGGTTCCAAAGTAACAATGTTAGTGGTTAGACGCCCCGGCTAAACAGACCCAAATGAATACACATTAAGATGAAGACTGGCTTGTATTTGCCAGTTACATGAGTAACTTTTATTCTGCACTTGGCAGTCTACTAAATGCACATACAAAATTCTTATTGATAAATATTAAACATGACAAATATAACTCCTAAGACTTATGTCCCTAAAACATCTGTTAGCATGGAAGTTAAGTATTTGTTACCTAGTTTGCTTGAGCACATTTTAAACTGTTAGTTTTAGGCTTATACATGTATAAAAAGAGTAACAGTTTGTGGAATTGATCTAGACTGTCTCACCCCAGAGGAGTCCAAACCCCTCAAACGTTCTGGTATATTTTTAGTTAAGATGTAGCACACTAACCATGGTTTAGTATTCTTATTGTTCTGAAGCAACTGAGGCAGTATGTTTTGTTTGGGGATTTTGGATGTGCATGTTTAAGTTTTCTGTATTGCAAAGCATGTTTGATTGTTTGATCAACATTAACTAGAAAAAGTAGCTACACTGTTCCCCATTTGAAAATCAACATAGACTAAATAGAACAAAACCTGCAAAGAGCTTCAGCATAACATACCATGTTCCCATAGCTAAGTATTAGGAACACAAAAGAAATTAACCAGAATTTCCTAGACAACATCTTAACTCAAAACACATAATCACTACCAGATCAGCCCCACTCCACTCAATTCCAGGGAGTTAAAACCCAAGGAACATCTAGACAAAAATCTATGCACAAAAGGGAAGTTTCAAGGTACTAGCACGTTAAATTTTAAACAACCATTCCAGGCTTAGATGTGCCATAGGCTTATGACTTCAGTCTTATGTGTATTCTGACCTTTTAGTTTTAAGATACCATATTGTCTATCAAGTTACAGATGACAGAATATGCTCTTTATTATTCACATTACCAGAGTATGGCACACATTTAAAGAACAGACACAGCTAGCAGACAGCTAGTGAGTGAAATCATCCACTTAACTGCACTCCTCAGAGAGAGCAGTCTCGCACTGATGCACAGAGACAGTCTCCATGCAACAGAGTTGAAAATACACCCTTGATTAAGCAACCTGCTATGTTTGGATTTTAAAATTAAGGCATATTCAAATGTTTCAATGTAAAAGATTACATCACTCTTCTAAGTTAATCAGGTAATGCAGAACCACATATAGTTTTCCTCAACATATCTGTTCGCATATACATTATTCTTTTCTAATTTGCATAACTCCATGGCAAAACAGCTGCATACTGCTTTATTAGGTATCATGTTCACAATTGTAATTTTCAAGGCAACAAAACACAAGATGAATTGACAAATACCAGTGATAAAAAAGTATGCTTTATAAGAACCCACAAAGTAATACTTTGCCCCTCTGCTCACTCTTAAAGAAAAACTACCTATGAAACACTACATTCAGAAGAAATGTGAGAAGGTAGGCAATTATGAAACGAGCTGAACTTTGCTTCTCTTGAAGCCACATAATTTGTTTTCAGTGAATTTGACTTTTAGTGCAGCTCCAAATCATGCTTTTAGTGGTACATTTTCCAATATGTTAGGATAATTTCAGTCACTTCAGCCTTCAATGGCATGCTTATAAATTATGGTTTTTATTAGTACGGTCAAGATAGGAAAGGAATCCGAGCTTTTGATTATAAAATGCAACATCTTTCTCTAATCCTCTTAGCTAGGCTTTTTCTTTTCTTCTTCCCGTTCTTTTCTTTACTGTCTTCCATTTTTCTGGCTCTAATTTCTCTCATTAAATCAAAAAACACCTGAAAAAGATATAAGATGATAAATATAAAAACAAATCACAGACATGAGTTAATTTAAGCTATCACTGGCATCCACTTCAGTTGTTTAGAACAGAATCAATTACATGCAACCAGTTTGAGCAAACAAATACTAATCTAACAAATCTGTCACTGGTTTTGAAGGCCAGGTTGATGCAATCCTGCTTGTTTCATGGCATCATAATGTTTCCCTGTCTTCTGATATTTGCTTATGAATCCTGTCAGGCAATTTTAAACAAGAATTTAAACAAGGGTCTCATCACCAGCCAAGATTTTCAGATGTTGTACGTACATACTAAGGAAATCAGTTTACCTTTTGAGTATTTTAAGTGATGAACTGCAAAGGCTGAAAAAGTGCAACATCCAATTTTAGAAACATATTAATGGAGCAGTAGCATACACTGAAATGTATGTATGGTATGTTCTATGGTATATTCCATGATGGAAATATAAGCACAAAGTGACAAGGGAAAAAAAAAAACCAAACCAGCATTTCCTTTAAAGCAAAGTTTTCAATCATACAACTACATAAACAATTTTTTACATCAGGTAATCTCAGCTGCAGCTGCCACATTACAATCTTAAAGTACACATGAAGTTCACTTTCATCAAATGGTTTAGTAGGGAACAAATGTGACAAAGTTCAAGATCCACCACTGACTTAGGTAATAGAGACCCTACTGACAGACAGTTAAGGCTTTATGATTGGACTGTTTAAAGCTACATTACTAATTTGAAAAACAGATTTTGACTTGACTTACATAAGGTTACCGCAAATAATATGTATATACCTTTATAATTTTAATGTAGGAAATCAGATGAGCAATTCTAAAATTTCTCTCTCAGGAAAGAGTCTCTAGATACCCTACTACCCTGAGAATGCCCAATCTCATCTGATATCGGAAGCTATGCAGGATCAGGTCTTAGTACTTAAATAAGAGGTTAGTATTTGAATGGGAGACCCTCTGGGAATAACAGGTGCTCTAGGCTTCTTTTTTCAGCCCTGAGGTGAGCTCAGTTGGTCAGAGCATGGTGCTAATAACACCAAGGTCATTCGGATTGATCCCTATATGGGCCATTCACATAAGAGTTGGACTCAGTGATATTTGTGGGTCCCTTCCAACTCAGAATATTCTCTGATACTTTGAAATTTGAACTAAGCAATACATCTATGTGAAGGGACTTGATCCATTTTTGTGAAACATGGACAGTGCAGGGGCTGAAAAGCTCCTCTATAGGGCTCAGTAGGTTTTTATGTCACTAACCTCATATTGACTGCAGGAAAAGTATCAACCTTCATCACATGAAATCCAAAGAAAATCAATGGAACTAAACATTTCCATCAAGAAATGAGATTGCCTTTAGATTTTTAAATGTGTGCTAAGTTGCTTGTATTTAAATCTAAGCTAATGGCAAGATGCAACCGTCAACTTGCTTAAGTACTGATACTGTACAACAGTATTTAGCTGTCTGGGATACATAACCTTCTGACAAAATGTTTAGTGGGTCACATTTGCCAAAACAAGTGGAAGCTAGTTGTGTTTTTCTCAATGAGTAAAATCACTATTCTGGAATTCAGAGAGGCCAGATTTCTTATAAAATAGTAACCTGAGTTTGTGTAGCAAACTCCAAAACTTCATAAGCTTCAAGCAACTAAGAATACCCAGTACCCACTTGTGCCAACAAGGCCCCATTTATGGCCTGTCAAACCTTAAATCTATGAGACACATACTAATTTGGATCCATTATGCCATGAGCTCCAAAAAGAAACCTAGAGCTCTCTGGTAGCTTACCATGTATGGGTAAAGGCTATCGATACAAGAGCTACTGAAAAAATATATTACATGCATTTTTTCCCCAGCTGCTAAACAATAAAGAAGTGGATTTGAAGAGCTGGAATTTTTTACAACAATAGATGGTTGTTAACTGCAATTACACACCAAAACTAAAAGGTAACAACAAAACAAAGCAACAAAAAAATCAGAGTTGTACTCAACAATGAGGATGAGTTCTGCTCTATTTGATTGATTTAAGAACTCTGTGCTGTTCTGTAGGGTAAATTACTATGGTACTGAACAATCAGTTCCTTCAATAAGATAACTGACAGGACTCAACCAACAGTTGAGTTTAAGTTATTGCAAAAGAGAACTTGCATTACAGCTTTTATATTGCAATTGATGGCTCATGTATATGGATTTACATTAGAGAATTTTTCACCAAGTGGAAGGTGCAGCATCTGGATCAGGGCAACCTGATGAGTACAGACTGGGAGATGAATTTGTTGAGAGCAGTGCTGTAGATAAGGACTTGGGGGCTTTCATGGGTGAAAAGCTGGACAGGACCTGACAATGTGCGCTCACAGTCCAGAAGGCCAATGGTATCCTGGCCTGTAGCAAAGGAGGACTGGCCAACAGGTCAAGGTAGGTGATTGTCCCCCTCTATTCTCATGAGATCCCACATGCAGTGCTGTGCCCAGGTCTGGGGTCCTCAGCACAAGAAAAAACATGGACCTGTTGGAGTGGGTCCAGAGGAGACAACAAAGATGCTCAGTGGGCTGGAGCAGCTCTGCTATGAAGGCAAGCTAAGAAAGCTAGGGTTGTTCATCCTGAACAAGAGAATGCTCCAGGGAGACCTTATTGCAGCCTTTCAGTTCTTAAGAGGCTTATAAAAAAAAGAAAGCATCTTTTTACATGGGCAGCTTGTGATAAGACCTGTGGACAAACAATTTTGAACTAAAAGGGGAGAGATTTAAATGATTAATTGTAAAAAAAATTCTTTATTGTGAAGGTGGTGAGGCACTGGAAAGGGTTGCTCAGAGAAGTTGTGGATGCCCCAACTATGGAAGTGTTGAAGGCCTGGTTGGATGGGGTCCTGAGCAACCTGATTGAGTGGTTGGTGTCCTTGCCCATGACAGGGTGGTTGGAACTAGATGATCTTTAAGATCCCTTCCAACTCAAACCTGTGATTCAATGTGGGATCAACTTTGCCAACAGCTCTGAAAGGTTGGCACATTGTGCTAAACCTACTTATTTCTTTTGCCTCACATCCATGACTCTTAGTCTACAAGGCTGACAGTTATTCTGAATTGCAAGAACTCGCATTCTTGCTGAAGCACTTACAACTAATCAGCATTTTGTTTTCTTGGAGACAAATACTCTTTTTATCTTATGAGCTTCTGATGAGGTTTTATCTTCGAAATCTCATGAGGCACTTCTGGGCTTTTCATAGCTTTTTGGGTTCATCCATTCTTCATTGAAACAACATACAGAGAGGCAGATGGTTAAATGAGGGTAGGGAAAGCCCAAATTCCTCCCTTATTCATTTTTCTAAGGTGTTTTATTCTGACTGAGGATGAAAAAGTGTTCTTCACTGTTCAGAAACAGACTCTCCTCTAGTTACAGAAAATGTAGTAAGAAGTCTAGGCTGAAAGAGCTGACCCAAGAAAATTTTATAAGGTCTTGTATCATGTTTTGGATAATAATGATTCCTTGCAGTTTAGAATGGGATAAACATGTTACACCTAACATTTTCACTGTCCTACAAGGAGTCACATAGTCAGGCACTCCTTGCAAGCTAAGGAAGAAAAGTATTTGATTAAAATTGTGCAAAATTATTGCTAAAATTAAGAACATGAGGAATATGACCCATGAAAAAGAGGGATAAAGTAAAAACTGATAGGCATATTGTTTACGAGGCCAGTTATTACCTTGTCAACATTAGCTCGTGTTTTTGCAGAAGTTTCCACATAATTAACATTCCACTGATCAGCTCTGTTTTTTGCTTCCTCTACAGAAACTTGCCTTTTATCTTCCAAATCTGATTTATTACCAACTAGCAAAAAAGGAACATTCTCATCTTCTTTTACTCTTAAGATTTGCTCCCTGGAGAAGAGAAAAAAAAAAAGAAAAAAAAAAAGAAAAGAAAATGAAGCTTTGCATAGAGTACCAGTCTTAGAACACAAAAAGAAGAACTTCAACTAAATAATTTTACATCTTACAGTGAAAAGCCACTTCTTTTTCTTATGTAGTTTATATAACAGGGAATTCTTAAACCTCACTATGACATTATACAGAATGAAGACAGAGACAGACAACTAGTCCTCCAGGAAGAAAGCAGTTGAGTCAGTAAGAAATGAAAAAAATAGAACAGGATTGGTTTAGGTGAGAATTTATATTAATAATTCATTCCCTTTAACAGTGTTATTTGAGAGCATCTGCCATTGTCTTTACTTTACTGTTTTTGATGGACGTTTTCAAGCTGTCCAAGTTTAGTTTTACAGCTGATTCTTTCCTAACAAATGTGCTATTTTAAAGCTAATAAAATGTTCCATTGCATATCAAGAGAAAATATGTTCCTTTCAGGAGTCTTTCTCAAGTCATTATATTCAGTTTCTCCAGAGATCTTCATTCAGTTATAAACTTGTATACAGACACAAGCTGTATATGCATCAGATTTTTAAGGATAGACCCTTCTACTGTTTTAACTGCTAAGATGAAAGGTTTAAAACTATATATAAAACGCAATACTACAAATAGTTTGGTATATAAGTCTTTGACACTTAAAAAAATAATGGAAGTTTTCTTTTTATTGAAAATATATTAATACTATCAGGAAGAAGAGTTGTCTCAGAAGAAGAATATTCTGTATTCTGTCTATGAAAAAAGGAGTATAAAGTTAGTTGTGAAATGTAGCCCTTTATCATGGAACAATTCCTGAATGACTGACAAAAAGCGCAGAGAAATAAATTTCTTTTGATGGCTGAAGTGAAACCAAATTTAAAGTTGAAGGGAGAGAAGCTCAAGAGAGTTAAGTAATTGATATTCTAAAAGCCCTTGATTTGGTATATAGAGGGATGCTCACATTACAAAAAGCTCTGAATAGCATGCAGTCTTGTGGAGGAAGCCTACCCACACAGCTAAGAAACTGCAGATAGTCCATAATTTTTTAAAAAACTGTCCATTTGAGGCAGACTGTGACACTACATTTATGTATGAGGTATAGTTAAAAAGCAACATTTCTCCTCTTCCACACAAATACCAGTGCAAACATTTTAACAGAGTCTGCAGCTATCCAAAGTAGTTTGAATAGCCAGGGGATCAGAAAAATGGCCAGAAGAAAACTCAGTGCATCATGGCAGTACCTGTGTAAATAAGACTTCTGGTAAAAACTAGTAGCTTTCGACACTAGTTATCCAGGCAATGCTATACTGGGTTAGCATGACAAACTTTTGTTAGTGGTGGGTCTACAGATGTGGCTTATGTGAGAAGCTGCCAGAAGCTTTCCCCAATGTCCATTCTTGGCAGAACCAATGCCAGCTGTCTCTGGTACAGACTACTGACCAAGGCCAAGTCAGTGGTAGTAACCCCTCTGTGATAACTTTTTTAAAAGTAAAACTGCACAGGTACAATTGCACTCAGAGAGGCAAGGAGTGAGAATATGTGAGAGGAACAACTATATAGATACTAAGGTCAGTGATGAAGGGCAAGAAAGTGCTCCAGGCACCAAAGGTGGAATTCCCCTGCAGTCCAGAGAAGACATCTATGCTGGTGTAGGCTCCTGGCAGGGATCTGTGGGCCCCTGGAGAGAGGGGTCCATGCTAGAGTAGGTTTACTGGCAGGAATTGTGACCTTGTATAGGACCTATGCTGGAACAATCTGTTCTTGAGGACTGCAGCCCAAGGCAAAGGGACCCATGCTGGAGCAGTTAGTGAGCTGCAGCTTCTGGGAAGGATTCACTCTGGAAAAGTTCATGGAGAACTGTCTTCCATGGCAGGGACTCCCCACTGGAGCAGGGGAAAGACTTCTCTCCCTGAGGAAGATGCAACAGCAGGAACAGTGTGTGAACTGACCATAATTCCCATTCCCTGTCTCCCTGTGCCACTGGGAGGGAGAGCCTGGGAAGGAGGGAGGAGTGGAGTGGAAAGCATTTTTAAGGCTAGTTTTGCTTCTCATTATCCTGCTCTGATTTTGATTGGCAATAAATTAAATTCCTTTGCCCAAGTTGTGTCTCTTTTGCCTGTGATGGTGATCTCTTCCTGTCATCAGCCTTTCATTGTATTTTCTCTTCCCTGTCCAGCTGAAGACAGAAGAGAGAGAGGGGTTTTGGTGGGTGCCTGGGATAAATGCCAGGTCAAACCACCACAGATGCCAAACAATTTCACCATATAAAAAGTTAATCTAACAGCAATCCAGATGATGATATTCATATTCTTCTTTGAGACCCTTCTGAAGACTAAGCAAGAAATATCTAAATAATGATGTACCAGCTTGAAACCTAGAACTTAATATAAATCCACACCATGAGAGCCAGACCAATTCTACTCAAAGCAAGGCCAAATTTTAACAAACTACCTTTCGAGTATTTAAACGTATAGTCATTGCAGGTCTGTATTCTATTGAAAAAAATTACTTGGAGCAATGGCATTTCAGACCATACCAGGAACCTCAATTAATTGCAGTAAAAAGCTCTCCTGTTGGAGGTCTGCCATTCTAGCAGAACAAAATTCCATGGAAACAAACATCCAAGTTCTTCTTGTCACTTTCTTTAATATTTGACTCTTAAGTAGTTGTCTTAAGTTACAAGGTAAGATGTAACCAAAAGTATGTATTCTGTCACCAATCTTCCTAAAATGCTAAAACCAGGTGAGGCAGTCTTCCATGACTCATCCCTGATAACTCCTTCCAGGGGTGGGTGGGGGATATCTTCTGTTAACGGGCCATCAAGCTTCAGTGCATGACTCATAAAATTACATCATCCCATTGTCAGATGCTCTACCCACAGGAGGAGCAAGCATTCCTACCTGGATATAATCTGAGGTTTGGAACTCCACGGGCAGCTTTACCTACTGGATTCCCAGAGGACAAGAGCTACTTAACCAGCACTGGATCTTCAGAGAAAGACCAGACCCTTCTACAGGATCACCACTTCAACAGAACCACACCTGTCACTTCAACAAGATTGCAGTCACATGACACTGTTAGTTTAAGCCAGTACTTTCTCTTTTCTTTTTTTAAATTTTCCTATTAAATTGTAATTCTGACTTGGAATCTCTGTCTGGTTTGCTTTCAAACTAGTAAACAGCCTTCAGACTACTCAACAGCACCAAAGATACTTTAACTGTACCTTCAAGAGATACAGATTACTTTTACACAGAGCAGAAAAATATATTTTTGTGAGTTACATTTTAGCATTTATTCTTCTAAGGTTCACTTTCATATTTGAATTGGGGAGAATTTAGTTGAATCTTTACTTGAAGGGATTTTTTCTTTCATTTTTCCTGTATTGACATACATACTGTTAACTTTCACCTTTACTGGAAATACGACTTTTTCTAAGGCCAAAGATCATGTACTTTGAAGCATTGGCATGATTTTAAACAGATTTGAATAGGTCATTTTGCTGAACTATACTAAACTGTCCACCATGATTGACAATATCCAGCATAAGCCTGCAAACAAAAAAGGCCTGCAACTCACTCTCTCAAAATATATAAACACAGACGTAGACACACAAATAAATTCTAAAAAAACACCAGAAGATTGACTTTCTCCCCTCTCCATACCTTTTCCTTCTCCCTTAAGGATATCAAACATATGCTGCTACTTAGTGCTAATTACATTGAACAGTGACAGCATCTCCAAGAAGACTAATGTCAATGGGATGCAGAAAACTCCTTTATTTTTTTGTTTCCTTAATTTGCTTTCAGATATTATGGCCTTTCCTATTTCACTACACTTTGAACTGGTGAAACTTTTCTGATATCTTTTGTCTTTTTTTTTACAGACAGTAATGAGTGATTTAAATGTTTTCTCTCTCAGCTGATATTAAACACCTATAATATACTGCTACCTGTGTAATATTCTATTACTATCATAAGAGTTTTAATATTATGCAATCTGTGGTTGAGACCATGGTGAGACAGCTGTCTTCTGAATGTTGCTGTGTAGCTGCTCTGTGGCAATAGCCTTTCTGGTATTCAGAAACACAGCAGCTAAAACATCTGAAGTGGTACAGACAGCAAAAGCCCGGCTAGGCATCTGTTCAATATATTATGTGACAACAATTAGAGCTGCCATCCAATTTGGACCATCAAAAGGATATTACAAAATACACACACAGAAAAAATCACTTTCAATCATCTCAGTGTAATTAGAAAGATTATTTTGCCTTGTAACTTACCTGAAGTCTGCAGTCGCTGCAAAGGATTCCAGCTCTGTAATAGAGAAGACACAAAGAAAACCTTCTCCACTTCGGAAGTAGTTGTCTCTAATTGCAGCATAGTCCTCCTGCCCTGCTGTATCCAATATATCAATTTGGACTTCTTCCCCATCCAGAACCACTTTTTTCCTGTAGCTATCTGCTTTGGTGGGCTCATAGTCTTCAACAAACTGGAAAAAAAATCCCTTTGTGATGTAAAATCATGCCTGTACAAGGCAATTGCTTCTGTATATCTATATGAATATCTATAAGGATATAGCCAACATATTAAATGGGTACTGTAACTAATAACTAAGCATTATGTATTTACACCCTGTGAAGTGCTCAAACAACTCATAGTTAAAGCAGACTCTTCATCAGCCCAAACAGTTTTTAAATTGTTGCTTTCCTCAGCCATTATAAGGAAACTTAGAGGTTACTTCAAAACATCAGTGTCTGTGCACTACCCAAACCTCTACTTCTGGTTCAAGCACATCATCTGTGTTCAATTATGAAATCAGGTAGTCCTGACTTTGGATATATTTAATATCAACTTTTAAAGTACACTGAATTCTTAACTTCTGACTTTTAATTAAAAAGGATGACTTTCACTTGAAGAAAAGGAAAAGAGAAACTTATTTTCCTTCCTCTCTTCAACAGCAGCACAAAAACCATGGAAGAAATTGGTTGTTTCATGTGTCATGCAACTCAACCAAGTGAAGATGCTTTGAGCTGTAATAACCAAGTTCTAATAGGTCTAGTGAGCAATGCAAAAATATTCCAGTAATATGACACAGTATCTAACAGCTGAGAAGTCTGAAAAAAGCCAAATTTTACCTTCACAAACCTCTAGAGGGCAAATCAGTAATCTCAAAACCTGTTTTTGTTCCACTTAACTGCTGCATGTCATACCACATCACATACATTTAGATCCTTTTAGAAAATAATTCTAGAAACGCAACTTAAACAACACTATGTAGCAGGATAATTTCTAATACATACTCTTACCTCATCATACATAAACTGTAGTGTTAAAGCAGATTTTCCTACACCACCACTTCCCACCATGATGACTTTGTGTAAAGCCAATGAATTCTGTCCTTTAGGTTTATTTGCTGCCATCTTTGGATTGCAGAAAATTCACAGGTATCAAATGAAAAAATCTAGAAGAAAAAGATTTCATTAGTTTTCCTTTTCCCACATGAACTGATAAAGTGGATTTTTTTCAAATCCCTACATATTTAGTGACTTAATTTCAGTTCTGCTTTAGTGAAAGCTACCTGCTCTTTCACTGGAAATCATTTCACAAGTTATATTGAGCTAATTTTTTTTTTAATTAAGCAAAGAAATCCACCACTTGGAAAAAGCATTTTGATATGTAGCATTTTCTTTTAGTGGTGCAGTAGGTGTCAAGAATTCTTGATAGTTTCCTACACAAGAATTGAAAAAGGAAGCCACAGTGGGTCAACGCCATATAAGAAAACATGCTATGACAGCTGCAGGGGAAGGACACAGACATTTGAAGGGATTTCCAGTTTAAATGGCAAACACTAAGACACAGCAGCAAGGATTATCTAGAGTACTTTTACAGGAAAAGCAAGCAAACTTAAAATCTAAAAATGTACAGTTTCAGTAAGTCAGAAACCAAAATAACAATCTAGTTTATACAGAGTGGAAAGATTCAATTTGCCTACAAATGTAATTATTTGGTATATTTGGAGTAGTTGTCTCAGTCCTGTGACTGCTTGTTTAAACACAAATCTCTGCACCTCCTCAACACCAAATGGCTCTATAACAGATAATTCACATATTTTAACATATGTGTGCACAAGCACAAAAAGTAACAATACTGTTAACTTTTTAAAAAAATCACTCATCCTATAACTTTAGTGAATGTCTATTTTCCCACACCTTTGTTTCATTCCCTACCTATCCCAATAGTAATAAAACTGTATTTGTGAAAGCTTGTACAGTTCTTAAAACATAGGAAAGTCCCTGTAGAGTGACAGAATGCACTCTCCTCCAGACACTTAAAGTCAAAACACGGTCTGAACTCCAAAAGAGACAATGACATCTACATTACATATATAAAAACAAGATTGATTTATGGTAGCAATTAAAATTGAAATGTAACTTTTTTAAATTAGAAAACTCAAAAAGAGCACATTCACACAGCAGCACAGCTTAGTTATATACTTAACTACTAGATAATAACACAGCATAGTAACTTGGCATGATTACCTTGTTACCTTTAGGTATCATGATTATTTGACAATGTGACACTAAAATTACATCCTACTCCATAATTAATTACCCTTCTGTGCAGCTTAAACAATCAGGATGTGAAGCACAACAACTTTCTTAAAACTTGTATCAAATCCCTAGTTTAAGCCATACACTAAGGCTTTGTTAGCAGTGATGCAGGTATTATAAAAGCATGATGACTAAAGCTTCACTGGAGATTAAGTCAATCCTTCCTGGAAGAAAAATAAATACATGCCATCAATGTTCTCACACTGCCATGCCAGCAAGCAGGCTGGAGATGAGAAAGCAGCTAGGAGAGATCCAGTTGGACTAGCTGACCAAAGCGATATCACCATGCCATAGCTTAGCAATAAAAGTTGGCAGAGAGGTTTGAAGTTTGTCAGCACTGCAGTTGCTCAGGAACTGCTGGGCATTGGTCAGTTATCAGCAAGCAAATTTTCTTTTCATAACTTTTCTTGGGTTTGTTTTCCTTTTACAAAAATTCTTATGAAGTTATCATTATCTCAATCCACACGTTTTCTTACTTTTACCCTTTCGACTCTCTTCCCCCTCTGGTGGCAGGGGAGTGAGTAAGCAGTGGTACATAGCTCCCTACTAAGCTTAACTCACAACCTATGTGAAAAACTCCTGAGATCTCATCAGCGCCGCTACTCATTCTACCAAAAGAGTTCTGAAAACGCAACTGAAAATTAAGTCAAATTATTTTCCCCAGAAAAATGATCTAAGCAAAATAAGCTAAGTAAGCTGCTATACTCATTATAGAGATAAAGCAGAGAAATATAACTAATACCATGCCACAAGTTCTTTTAAAAAGGAGATGGAAAAGGGCAAACACATTTCTGTTTTGGCTTAAAAAGAACCATTGCTTTCTTTTTACTCAAGAGGGAGTTTGAGAACATGAAAATAATTCCAAGCCATGAGCAATGAGTATGCTTTCAACCTACCTACATTGTTTTGTCTTTGCACACTTCTCTCTTAAAAGGAAAAACATACCCTGAAAGTCATGCTTTTTAGTATGTATGTCAGGCAAGTAAGAAAGAAAATCCACCCGAATTCCATTATCAACTGACAACAGCTCAGTTTGCAAAGCTTAGATTACAATATCTACCTGGATATGGTCTACTCTAAGATTACTGTGCAAGAAAACAGACTATTCTTCTGTAAGTACTTCAATACTGGAACAAGTCCAAATGAATTCAGCAGGACCTCACTCAGCTGCAACACTACAATCTGAAAAAATTTAAATACATAGTATCCATATTTCACTGTAATATTTATTGTAAATTAATGTCCAGTCTTTAGGTAGATTAAGCAATGTAAAAATTCATATTTTACTTCAACTTGCAATTCAACAAGTAGTGTCCCAGTGTGACAAACAAGTTGCCGCTTTTGGTACTCTCTGCAGCAGCTGACCCATAAAAACCATTTCCAGTTTGATCCTGACAAATAATCGTCAGTAAATGCCATTCCATTAAGATACTGAAAATAGCAAAACTTCACACTACCACAGACTTCAAATCTTCAAGATAAGCTTGTCACAAACACTATGCTACATTTTGTAGCAGGAGGGTGGCGGAGGGATGTCAGTTTGCTCACAAGTTCTTCATAAGCCAATAAAGATATAATGCTGGCAAAAGTCAAGCATGCTGAGTAGTAGACAATGTGGAAAGAGAGAGAAATAAGTTACAAACAATGCATGTACAATACATGATACTGTGCAAAAAACACTTAATCCAAAGAGACTGCTTCAGAGCAAATACTGTGCCAGAGAGAAGAAAGACCTTGAAAGTGATAAGTTCTAAATTATTGGCACGATTCTACCTGTTTCAGTGTGCTTTGAAAAACAAAGAGGAACCTAGATTCCAATTTTAACAGTAAAACACCTGAGATGAAGTTTCATGCAAAGTCTTTTCACCTGTAATTGATGTAGCCTTATTTTCATAAGAAGTAATAATTTGGGTCATATTTAGTTACTGACCTGTGCTACTTTATAAATACGATAAAACAGACAGAGACTATGGCAAGAATCCTGTTGTGTGAAGCTCAAAAAAGCATACTTCCTTATTAAGCCTAACTTATTTTACTTTATTATTATTACTTTAACCTTCACAGTGCAAAATTATTTGTGGGTCAGAAGATAAACACAGGATTATCCTACAGTCAAATCCTATGTCACCTACAGCAGAAAGATGTTCACAAAGAGCCAAGCATGGTGTTGTCAATACCTGTATCATCTATTTATACAGGTCAGCTTTTTACCACACCCATTGGAAATCCCATCATATCAATTCCCCTGACAACATATACAAAAGTTTATTCTTTAACAGTTCTTCATGTAGTTCAACAACTTGGAAGGGAAGCAAAAGCTTAACTGGCTCAGCAATGTACTGCAGTATCTTCACTGAGAAGGGCATTGTCTAAGCACCGCTTAGACAAATTGGTCCTCACCTCCGCTGCAGATAAACTCCTAGGAAGCTGCCTTTTTCCAACATATTTGAGCAGATAAAGACACAAACAAATGAATCTCTGACGGCTCAGACAAAGTAAGCTCCTACAGATGTTTTAATGCCTGCTTGCAGATAAACAGACCCATGATTCTGTGCTCCATTTAATGGCAGGCTTCCAGTTGGAGCTAAGATTTTTTTTTTTGGGGGGGGGGGAAGGCTGGGGAGCAATTAGGTTAACGAAA
>VZRX01004881.1:21067-35411 GCA_013398075.1 Notiomystis cincta
CAAGGTTTTTTTTTTTGGGGGGGGGGGGCAGGCTAGGGAGCAATTAGATTAACTAAGAACTGCAAGGGTAGGAATTATAATTCATGTTAGCATCAGTAGCAGCATCTTGTCCAACAGTCCAGGAATCTGATCAAAGGAAAGAAGAGTAGCAGCTAAATAACTTTTAAGTTATTTTTCCATTATTAAGATCATCGAGGAACTTCTATCTGGATTTGTAAAGTTGTTTTTGTCTTGAGTGACTGGCTTCTATCAGTACTTAACTTCTCTGAAGTTTTATACATTATAGCCTGCACAAGTCCACCGCACAAAAAAATATAATGTTACCTTTAGTCCCCCATGAATTTAAACACAATATGCAACTCCACCCACTAGACGAGTGAGCTGGATAGTGTTTCTGTAACACAAATTAGACAGTATCATGTTAACTTCCACATAAAGTCTTGAAAGACAGAGTGGTTATCTCCAGATTCAGAAGAGTAAGATAGATAATCAGGTGCCAGCACAAAAAGTAGTTTTCATCTTCAGGGACAATATTTTCAGGGAGAAATCTTTGCAAATACAAATTAGGAAAGAAAAAAATAACCACAAAAAGTAGGAATCTTTGATCTCTCTTTATTAGTCTTCATTTTGTCCTCCTATTTACTACTTAATCCAAATAAATTGAGATAAAAATATGCTTATGGGTGAAAAAGCCTTATGGGTTTTATCCCCTCTCCCATCTTGCTCATCTGATTAAACTGAGAGCTTCTTCTTAAGATATCCTGTTCCTCAGTTGGCTTTTTCTTACAGAGTAACTTGCTCTAAACCAATCTAAGCATGCTTCCTTACATATCCATTCCATTTGTCCTCTACATCCCTCCCCAATGTAATAATCCCAAGGTTCATACATTATGGGAGAACAAACAAGTGGCCAACAGAGCAGCTGTGTACCATCCAAAGAAGGCAATAGACATCCAATTTAGATTGCTTCCTTTCCTTCATAAGGAACACTGTGGATCACAGGGTACAGACTTCCTCATACTTAGCCAGCACCAAATATTGAAGAATTTTATAGAAACAATCATAACCAAGACATCTACATCTCTGTCAAAATGTACCCCAAACTAGCCAAGTGGCCAAAAACAAAGAGCAGAGCATATGGTCAGCCTCATTTTCTTAGAGAAGGTGACCAAAAGAAGCTATTTCGCCCATTTTGATTCTTTGGGGTCTCATAAATGCAACATAAATGAGAACAAACCAGGAAAAGAAAAGCCTTACACCAAAGTCACATAATTACAGGCACAAATTCAGCTGGCATCTTCTGCACTACTATACATAAAGCTGAATACAGGCCTTGTGAATATTCAGTTGCCCTTAACAGGAGGACTTTGATTTGCTGCAAACATTTGTTTGAAAGGGACTAGTTAAACATAGCTTTGTATTAACAAATAGCTGGTACAGTTAGCATAGTTGGTTCTAGTTAATAAGTAGAGATAGCGGTGTCTTTCTTCAATTGCAAAACAAATTTTTACTGTCAATTTCATAGCCTACTTAAAACTAACACATCAAAACTGACTCTGAGTTTGTTTCCTTTCCTTTAAGAGAAGATTACATAAAGATTTGAAAGTCTGTCATATCAACCTCATTACCACTCACTTTTATGATGAGTAACTTTCTTCCCTGAGAACTGATTTATATAAAATGCATCAATTACAACTGCTAGTTGATACATTATAGCACACGCCTTTACTCTCTTTAACAGAACTAGAACTTGATACATTTGAAGGAACAGGAATAATTTAACTGCAGTATGTGAGCTGCCTGCACAACATTAAGAACTAGTTAATATGCTTTGACCAAAATACTTCCAGAGAGGCAAAATTATCAATTATTTACTGAACAATTAAAGAAAATTTAGCAATGGAAACTCATATTGCTCAAAAGAAATAACTTTTTTTTACTTGAAGAAGTTAATGCCTGCACTATTCTGCACTTTACACTTAGTATAATCTAGACACTTAGTATAATCTACCTCTAGAAACACAATACACAACTTATTTCATGCTGAAATAAAAATGTATAGTAATTATTTGACAGTATTTTCTAGAGTTAAAAAATTCTCCAAAGTTTTGTAATTCCCCAAAGTGAATCAAAACTCTGTTGTCTCACATGACCTACAAACTACAAGTTCAATTTTCCAAGAAAAAGCACAAGAACAAGAATTTTGAAAAGTGGCAATGTGTTTTACATCCAAGGACCATGAAGCAATATAAGCTTATCTGTTATGAAAATACCACAAATTCAACTAGTAACTTCATTGTTTATTGAGTTCCATAGTTTCAGTTTGGTTAACAAGAATAAAAGTATACTTGAGAATGTATTGTTTGGAAATAGCACTAGTATACTAGGTGCCAAATATCTGGAAGACACCTCACAAATGATTCAGATATTTCTGCAACAAAAGCATTCCTGGGAAAGGAGGGAGGCAATTCCAGGCAAGCAGAATCTAACCCTAATCATCTGGTTCCAGTTACGACATTCACACCAGATCAGCAGAAACACCTCATGACCCAGAAATTGATATGATACATGAGGACACAGGATGGGACATGATACTAGCTGTTTTAAGAACTAGAGAATAAGGAAGTTTTGAAAGTTAGATCAGCACTATTATTGTGTCATCAAATTTGACGGGTGTTTTATTACAGTTTAAATATACAACATCCATCAAACTCTACACAAAGTAACATCAGTATTTTATAAAGGTAGAACAAGTATTTAAAATATTAAATAATCACTACAAACTTTAAGTAGTAGACTAGAGAAAGAGAAGAATGAACCCAAATATTCAAACCTGTCTTAGAAATGACCAATCTCATTAAATAATGAAACAGGCCTCCTGAAACTCAGCCTCATAACAAGTTAGAACCTTTCACAGCAAGTATTTCCCTGTATTCTGAAAATAATCCTTGAACATAAACATGTTTAACTAGGAATTAGGATTTGGAACTTCCCATGAGTTTAACAAGCAGTTAAATCACAATCAAGGTTTCTTAAGAACCCTTCTTTCCAAAGCTTTCTAGGGCACACCTTAGAAGATGCTTGTGCCTCCCACACCCACAAAACAAATTTACTACAGTGCCTGTCTACACAGATACTAACGAAAGTAAAGGGTAGAAGACTGACTTCAGTTCTATCTCTCAGCAGAAGCAAATCTCTTCAGGCAAAAGACCTACATTTCCCAGCTCCTTGAGACAAGAACTTCGAATCCTAACCATATCCAGGCACTTAAAATGGAAAAGTCTGGCACCTGTTGAAGATTCCTAACTTTTTTCAAGTTATGTGATGGCTATTACAAAACATTGGGAAGAATTCTAGATACCTGCAATTGTTTATCTGGACTGATCCAGAGATCAGTGGGAAGAGCAGCAAATTCAAGCCCACCACCAAGGTTAACACATTTATGTGAGAGCCTAGAATATTGTTCCTGTTTCTACAAGTTCAGTATGTGGCTAGTGCTCTCTCACAGCCTATTCTAATCATTGAGGGAACTTAGCTTTCTGAGGCTGATGGTGCTGAAGTGCTTTAACACAAAGTCCAAGAGTCATGTCTTCTTTCATATTCAATTTGTAAACATGAAGATCTATAATCTAGCATATTAACAGAAAGCATTAATTTTATATTGATTTAATATTATACACCATGAGGAGAGAATTAACAGTCACAGCAGACACGATAGAATAATGAACAACTACATGCCACTAGGCTGTCAAAGCTATCTGCAGACTTGCATGGATTCAGAGGGAAGGCAGAAAAACAGGTACTATGGTACTACAGCTGATTTTCTGTGATAAGCAAACTAACGAAAGGCTGAAACAGATGAGGAGGACATCTGTGGAAGAGCCTCCCATATCAGTTACCGATAATCAAAAGTCAAGTGACATTCATGGTAGATGCATTTGATATAGAACAAAGACACTCTCCCAACCCCCATTCTCCCAAAATCTAAGAGTCAACATATAGCCTACAAGGATGAATTTTAGTAATGCAGCATCAACAGCTCAGGTTCTTAACTAGTGCTATTCTACTTAGAACTCAAGTGAAACATTTCAAGAACACATTTAAGTGTCATCTCAGATATATGAGATACAGCCATTTTTATCCTGTGTTTCAAGTACAAGAAAGCACATCTGGAAGCTAACTTTTGATTAACAATAAGCTAGGCTTCACTGACACTTGCACAGGGCTGCTGTTCTAGAAAGTAATAAGAATGGAGCTCTCTTGAAAGCACTACACCAGAGCTTGCAGCATGAGCTTCAGCAGTGCACTTTTAAAAGCAGTCCAAGAGCACTGCATTCGAAACTTGTTCACAGCATATTCAGCAGCAAAAATTCAGGATTTTTTGGTCAATCATATTTCAAAGGGAATCTCAACTACATTACTGTGTTCTTTTTGCCCCTGTACATTTACACTCCAATATACACTACAGAAATTTTAGGAAGATTTAATGTAAGTATGTTGACTTGGCTTGATGAAGTAAATTCTTTGAGAAAAGTCTGAAAGTGGCTTCCATACTTGAAAAAATACTGGTTTTCCTCTATCACAAATATCTTTTTAACTGTTAAAAACCCTAGTCTTCCTTTAGAAGTTCAGAATGTCAGATGAGCATTTCCTAGAAACAGCAAATATTTGCATGGTCATTTTTACAGAAAGACAGAAAGAATGACAATCAAGATCCACCTTGACTAAACCCAAAAATGCACCCAGACAATTTCACTGCTCTACAGGCAGGAAAGTCATCTTATGACAGAGAAATCTAGAAACAAATGGTATCTGTAAAGCAAAACAGTCATCAGGCTCATGGCAGGCTGCACCCAACACTCTTACAGAATTTATAGGAGGGATGCAGACAGCATCTCTTCTATAAGTTAGGGCTCTGCCTGGTAGAGGCAGCCTTCTTGTTTTGCAGGCATCTCTCGCCACATCAAGACAACTTCTGATACTGATAGCTCAGGGAATTTATCCTGCTCAAAACAACTATTTTTCCCTGTTAGCCAGTCATAATAGTACTATGGTGAAAACTCACATGAACACCCTTAAATTCTTTCAAATATTAGTATAGACAGAATGAACACAGGAGCCTTGTCTGAGTAATGCTCCTATGACATTCTTGACAAAGAAAACATCTAATCTTTCAAATAAAGCATTTTCAAGGCAAGCATTGCTTTCTTCCACAAGTTAGTGCTTAGGTGAATGAAGTTTCAGCAAAAGCAGAGTACGAATACTGCAATACATTATCTTTCATATCTCATGCTAATAAAACGGCTTCTAACAACAAAGGATGCAGAAAACGAGTGCTCTGGTGGGTGCAAGCACGTTTACATCAAAGGCCACAGCACAAATGAGGCAAGCACACAGGACTGGATGCAGGGCATTAACAAGAGACACCAAGAAGCAGGTACCACCAAGTTCTCCATCTCCTCTTCACAAATACAGGCAAGAGTTCTCTCTCCTCACAGGCAGACTGCATCAATATATCAGCCAAATGGAACCTAATGAAATACGAGCATGTTGGATTCTGCATTTCAAAAATTTCCTTTTATTCCTCAAAGGAATCATGCAGCTGTAACAAATTTCTTTAGTGAAATTTGACTTGGCAAAGTAGGTTACTTCATTCATTTTATGACTTTGCCATTTGTTTTACCACCTAATTAAAAATGCACAAGTACTTTTTTGTAGTATTATTGCAAGAACATTACTTTAGTAGCCATATTTTGTTCTGGTAATGTCTCCTTCTGTTTATATTCTATGCAGTACAAATTTCTCCTCCTAAAATCATAATAATTTTTCTGTTTTATTCAGGGAACAAGAATTTCATATGCACGACTCACTGAATGAGACTGGTTTGAAAATACACAAAAAGGAATACCTTTTGAATAGGTGATTCAAGAACTCAAGTGGTTATAGACCTGATGTTGCATAGTGATACAGCACTCACAAAGCTGAAACACTGTTATGCGGATCCCTTTCCGTTTTTAGATGCCATTTATTCTAAAACTGTTAGATATATGATTTGAAAAACTGATAGTTAATCTAATAGACCTAAAAGATCGAGCCAGGCAATGAACTGCCTTTTAGTTCAATATATGCTTGCCAATCATATGATACATGATAGACCTTCATGGCTATTTCACATATTATGGACATTAAATTTGCAATGGCTAGAAAAAGAGGGTATTCAATTCATTAAATTAATATGAAACTATTCATATTCACATCAATTTAACAATTTGCAAATCAAGTGCCAGTGCAAGGTGTTTTTCATCTTGTCCTGCTTAAAATACTGATCACACTTTTCTTGCAGTACCGCAGAAGGCATTTTCAAATTGAATGTTCTCAAACTCTAAGGTAGTAACTTTTAAAAGTTGCTTTTTGCTCCTGTTTCAATTCTTACAGCTCTTACAATGCACAGAGTAACTCGGAACTGTTAAACGACTTTACAAGTATAAGTGTGTAAATTCCAAGTTTTAACAGAACAGGCTATCTAAAAAAAGTTCTTCACAAAGCAATATATATTAAAATCACAGATCAATTTCAGAGCACAGAAGCAAGCATAACATTCATTTCTGACCATCTGGGGAACCAAGTGAAGCAGTTATCAAAAACTTCTAATAAACAACCTAAAAATTAGGTTTTTAATCATACTTCAAAGACAAAGACTCTTTGAAAAGGCATCATTAAAGAAGGTGTACTATTGCACATCACTAGATGGGTCTCAAGTGTGTCTCTCATCTTGTGACCTGACTTTCAATGCAAAAGCTAAAGGCAATCCAGCAGTAGTCACAGAACAAACTCAGTTTATTTTAAAGGCCTGTCTCCCCATGCAAAAACTACTATAGAAGTCTGTCTATGGTGAAATACAATATCTTTATCAACATCTAACTGATTTAATTCTACACATGTTGCAATGCTAAACAGTACCAAGTGTGAACTGTTATCTGTACATATAACCTTTAAAATTCCAGTGAGAATTATATGACCTTTTCAATGTTGCATGGTTTTCTCTGGCCTAAGAAGCCTTCACTACCTCTGACTTATGAAGACATTTTCTTTCCAGCTTGTCACTTGCAAGCTTTCAATTCAGTGGCAGTACTTCTATTAGCATCAGATCACCACAGAGTCAGAAGCTAATTTAAATGCTTTTATCCTTGAGGAGTTTATTTCTTTTACCCTAATGCACATGCAGTTGGAGTCCTGCATAAAGTCTAGAATAGTTAGTGTTATTAAAACTCACTCCTCTTGTTCATAGATAATAGCATGACTTGTTGTAGTTTGTTGTAAAACAGGAATTACGTTCCTGAAAATAGCTCCTTCAAACCCCTGACCACCTCACTATTCCGTTCTGACTGGGTTAGTTACGACTGTTTCAGTATTTTATCATATTGTATTTCATTGATCACACTATCTTAAAAGAAATGGTAGTACTTGGCTACAAGATTGTTTCTGTTTCAGTTTTCCCTCAGAGAAACATAATTTCCCCCATACTTGTAAAAAAGTCTTCTCTCCTAAAACCTTAGTAAAACTTAGTAAAACTGTAGGAAAATTTGTTAGAAAGATTACAATATAAAACTTCACTCCTCAAACAACAGACTGTTTACCTCAAATTTTCCAAACTACTCTTAAGATCACTAGATCTTAAGACTGCTTTTGCAAAGCTCTTCAAAATACTCAAGTCTGAAGAAACTCACAAACTCTGCATGTTACAAAGATGGTCTCAGTTCTAACTCATGCATCTTGCAGAGAATATTTTTGTTAGTTTACTTCATTCTTCTATCTGCTTTGACTGAAAGACCTATAAAATTTAACTTTTGCAAGACAGCAAATATGACAGATAAAGCTTAACTTTCACTTATCTTTTAGAAAAAGATGGTCTTCTACTAAAGTTCAACATGCACTAAACCAAGTTACCTAAAAAGAAATAACTTTCTCATTAATATCCAATGAAAAACATTAAAGAGGCAGGACAGTAAAGAAGTTTCTCAAAAATCAGGACTCCTAAGGTATAGGACCTCCTCAGAATTATTCCAAACCAAAACATTTCATGTCTCACCCAGGTTCTTGGGCAAAGAAGAGCTGAGTAATTCCAGCATTTTTGTGAGCAGCTGCACTACACAATTTTTAAGTGTAATTGTAGCTGTAATCTCATCAGTAAACTAAGAAAATTAATGATCGACAGGGAGACAGTTGCATGGGCGTATGCATACAGGCTTTCCTAAAATATTTTGTGGATCAGCTACAGGCCTCTTCAACACCATCAATCTACAAATTATAACTTCCCACGCACTCAACACAAGAAAAACCAGCTGGCAGTGCCTGCAACAGGATTTCTTAACAAAGCACAGAGGCATTTAAGATGTGGAATATATATAAGTCAAAAGATAGTATTTTCCCCTAAAAGTAGAAGGATCAAAAATTGAAATCATGACTTAAAATCCAAATTACTATCAAAACAAGATGTGAGAAATAGGACAGAGATATATCTTGGATTAAGATTTAGAATTTAACTCTTCTAAGTCCAAATGGCAGCAACAGGTCCTGCTTACTTCTTATAAAACCACACCCAAGACAAGCTCTTTGCAGAAAGAATGCTGCACCTGGAAGAATCCTTGGTTAACTCTCTTTAATATTTCTGAAACAAATGCATCTATATTTCTTTAGTTTTTTCTTTTTCTAAAAACAGTCCTTTATGTTACTCTATACACTAAAACCAGTACTGATGCAGGCCAAATTAATAATTCAGATGAGCAGCCTTCTTGTTCTTCATCAGTACCTTAACTTTTCACTATTGTTCTTATCACAATTTTCATTAAACAGGGAAAAACAGTCAAGTACTGCCATTTCACTCAAATTAGTGGGTTTCTTCTTACAGGGTACTCTGAGATGTTGCAGAATACCTGGAATTAATCATGAATATCACCTTTAGCTATATTTTCTTTCTTACAACACTAATCATTTAATAATATTTTAGATGGCAAACTTGCTGAACTTGCTGATATTTAGTCTAATGCATCTGCTCCTTAAATTCTGAATGACAACAGAAGAGTCCGGATTGCAGTGCTTTCTGTCTAGGTTAAATTTTATTATATACTATATTACATACTTTACTTCCACTGAATATAAGTTAATTGGAACCTCAAAGCCATCAGGTCTAATCAGCAGACAAAAAAATATGCAATCTGGACCAGTAAAGAAAGACACTTTAATAAATCACACTCATACAGGCCTATGCTGTATCATTGACTTCAATATGTAAACTATATCAATGCAAAACAAATTTCACATTCATTTTCAAATCAGTGACAACTTCAAAAATGTAAATTTATTAAAATTCAGATAATTCAAGTTGTGATCAGGTGCACTGAGATACCAGTCATGACTCTACTGGACCAGTCACTGAAGCATTGCAATGAACTCTTAATTTGGACAATATAAATATTTGACCTTACAAAAATCAGTTCTTACAATTGTGTAGTGTTATTTCTTAAAATAGAAGTGTTCTGAGGATTGGAATGAAGCTTATTGGCATGTTACATTACACAGATGAAATTATTTCAGGTGTTTAAGTGTGTAAGAAATTTTATGATTTAGTGGTGTCATGCCAAAATAGCTCTTCCACTCAACAGTCACTTGGATTCAGTATCTGATTTTGCTTACTTTGATCTCCAAGGGTAACAGTGACAGATTTTAATGATGAGCTGCTACCAGCCTTGCTTTGAGTTGGGCTTTTGGGTCCATCTACTCAAGCATCTTCCACTGCATGACCTCACCCATCCAATGTGGGTTTTGTGAGTGACACAGCATGCCTGCAGATGTCTGTCACATTAACACTGTTTTTCTGTCTGTATAATTTCGAGGTTGGAAATAAATCTCACTGGGCAAACTGTTGCTAGTATTAACTAATTCTGTGTTAAAAGCCTTGTCAGGAGACAGCTATACCAGCAAGACTACACTGCTACATCTTGAAATTACAGACTTCCCTTACTCTACACTGTCTGACAGGCTTGAATGGGAGTACTAGCAAAGAGAAGGACTGTACCACACACAGTTGACTTTTTATTTTCTTCACAGATGTTTCATTTTTGCAAGACTTCCATGTTTACTGCAATCTATTTAATGCTGACAGAAACATTTCCACCTGTCTGTATGTAGGTGTTATATGTAGAGCAATCTCAGACTCAGAAACAAAGATCAGAGTTAAAGATCAAGCCTAAAAGTAGTACAGAAGGCAATTAAATTAGTATTTCAGAGAGTAAAAGGAAATAGGTACAAAGGCCTGAACACGAGGCTTTTCCCTGCTACCCACTTACTAATCACAGGTGCAAGTACCTTCAAAAATAAAATTTTCCATAATTTGACTTGTTTGGCCACAATATATTTACATGCCAATTTTTAATGAAATCTTGTGGGCCACTGCACCAGACATTCCCACACTCCTGCATCAAATGATGTAGTAAACTACTATATACCATTATAGAGAAAAAAACAATGCATTACACATACATGCATGAACTTTACTGGTAGGAATTCAATGTACATAATAATCACTTCAACTAAAGAGCCAATATCAAAATAAGCATCAATTCCACTAAAGTAACAACTGCAGAGTTACTATGCAAGCAACTCTACACCTTTTGTTTTTTCTACCTTCTTTACATTCTTGGCTCCTCTCTGTTGTAAACTGATTATAGCATAACTTACTTTGAATTCTCTGTAGTAACTGTCTACGTCATCTAATACCTTCAACACAACTTTCTCCATTATTCTTCCTCTGTGCAAAGCCTAGACACTTCAGTGTTACCAGTTTATTGCCCCACAGGCGCTGGGAATTTTGATAGCGACAAACCAAACCCTAAAAAAAAATGACAAGTAAATAGAAAGCCCCTGTCTGGGCAAAAGAAATGAATTCTCTCATTGGTTCATTCTAAGGCAGCATTACTTAATCTGTATACACTTCTTTCCAACTTGTTCCTATCTTCCAAACCACTACTGTTTCTTCTGTGGGAATTTCAGATTTTTTTTTCTGCTGTAAAGAGTCCCTAAGGCTCCAGACTATAAACCTAACCTGATGGTTATGGGTTGCACAACTACCAAAGAGATTCAACAAGCAGCTGTAACCACTGATAAATCCTTGGGATTCAGGTGCTGACTTCTGACTCACAATAGTTAAGAAAACAGGATGAATAGCGGAACAGGATTTAATAATCCCCTGGTCTGCAAGGTACATTTGCTATAAAGTGACTCTAACTTATTTATATCCACAAGGACTATTACCAATTTCAGATTCTGCAGACAGTAAGCCTTAAAAATAACTTTTTATAACTGTCCTGAGAGCTGATTTTAAGTACTGCAATGGACAACTGAAATATAAAATTTCTTCCCTACTTAGCAATTTATAAAATGTAAAATATTTTGCAGAACATTTAGTGAACATACATAACACCAACTGTTCTATTTACTTGGTTCCTCACATAAATCCTTTTTAAGGTAGAAAGAAAGCTTAACACAATTGTCCTGTAATTGGGTGTTTGAGGCAGGCAGGCTACAATATGTTCATAAGAATGCTGTCACTAGCCTACCAAACTTCACATAAAACAGTTTTCAATTTAGACGCAAAGTAATTTCAATAGCTTGGAGCCATCAGAAGTTTACCGGAAGCTGGCAATAAGCACTCTAAAGGGGGTGGGGAATTCCCTGTCTAGAAGACATGTTATCAGCCACTGATTCCCAGGACCACTATATCCTATAGCACTCACTAGGGTGGCAAAGAATAATGAAATCTAATCAAAAAGTTAAAAGATTTTTCTCATATAATTATTTCTTCTTTAGTTGTAAAACTGCAGCAAAAATAATGCTGTTGTCAGTCGGCTGAAATGCAGTGCCTAACAACTTTTTACCTAAGACACTGTCTCTGCAGTATCCTTTGATATCAAAGACTGCCAAGTATCAGTTTCTAAGACAGAAACATCTTTTGCCTCAGCAATTATCTTCTTCCAAGTCAGATAGACTTGAAATTTAACAGGAGCAAAACTACTTCTTAGATGGAACACCTCTGTTTCAGGGTAATCCCTCAGAAACAGTAGATACAGGGATGTCAGTGGATGACTTAGTAACTGAGGTTAAGAACACAACTGTTCTTATGGAAACTGGAAGTCAGTCAGAATATAGAAGACACATGGATGACTGCAAGGTCTCCATCTACACTTACTTAACAGTCTTGTGCTCCTCCTTGGTTGCCTTTATCCAGCACTGCGTTACCCTCACAGACATATCTCTCCCTGCCCCGCTTCCCCACACCCATCCCTTTCCCTCAACAGCTTACTATTTCTATGGGTTATTTATCTATAGAGTACATGACCACAGGTAACAAATTACAAGGAAGGCACAGTTAGGACACATTCCAGTTTTCACTTTCATGACTAAAGGTTCTCTCCTTAAGGTCCATAAAAATAAAGACAACATTATTACAACATTGTCAAGGCATACACAACTCAAAATACTTCACCTTAGAATGTCTGCAATCTTTCCCTTCCTCAAATTCAAAAGAGCACTAAAAAACAAAGACTGAGATCAAGGAATTTGCAACAGTGAAGGAGTACATTCACTATTCAGCACCACAGCTTATTTAACCTCATAGCTGACCTCTCATGCAGTGGACTGAAGGCTTTTTTTGATCTTTTTGCGCAACACTACGTCATATTCTCCTATTTCTACAGAAAAGAATAAAGGGTAAATATGACTAGCACTATCAATCCCTCAAATTTCTACTATTTGGAGGCTTCCACAAAGCATGTTTGACAAATTGTCATGCAAGCACAGACTGAAGGATTTAAATCTACATCAGAGATTGACATAACAAACTGTTGGTTTTCATTCTATTAAGAACACTCAGTTTCCCAGGACTTAAATGTTGAGGTATATGCTACTAGATTAATAAGTCAGCTGAAAAGAAGAAGATTTTTCATTAAGAATCCAATTACAATCACTATTGCTTATACTGAAAACTAACAGAAGAGCAGTATCTTCTCCCAGTCCAGCCCCTCTCTTAGGAGCTCCTCTCTTTTCAGTTTAACTTTCAGTGGAAAAGACGAAGTTTTATGTTCAGAACTTGCCATAACCTATCAGTTGTTCTATCTCCAGACACTGAAATGCCAGTGGAGGCACGTATCGCTTACACTTGTGGAAGCGTAAAGTTTTGCAGTGCAGAATGAAAGTCTCTTTCCAGTAAGAACTGGAAATGCAAGCGTGAAACAAGACATCAGGCTCATTTTGAGTCTGAAAAAACCTCACATTTCAGCAATCTTTCTGCCAGGACGGTTTGGGGATGCTACAAAACAAACACACAGATCACTCTCCATTTACTCTTGGGATACAAATGGCCCACTTAACATTTTCATTTTAAAGACTCGATTAAGGGGAAGGAGCTGAAGCTATTAACTTCCAAACCCAAAAGCAAATACTAAATCGCTTACCTAACCAAATAGGAGAGCGTCGAAAGGCTCTTTTATTTGCGGAACTTAATAGCATACTTCGTACTTCTCCCTTGTGTTACAAACAAGCACAAGCTCTAGTTACTACCAACTGCAGAAAAGCCCAGCACATGACAGCGGGCAGCAATTAAATGTTACAGAAACTCTGCTCTTAACTCACCCTAGAACCGCAGCACACAAATACATGCACAGGGTCTCCGGCACTCGGCCGGGGCTGGAGTCGCAACCGCAGCCGTCGCTCGGTCCCGCCGGGCCGTTGGGTGGGCGCCCTGACCCCTACCCCGCCAGCCCCGGGGCGCGGCTCCCTTTGTTCGAATTGCCGCCGCTGCTGCGGTCGCGCCCTTCGCAGGTACGGGCGGCGCCCGCCGCCGCCCCGCAGCCTCAAGGACCCGCACCCTGCCCCCGCTGCAACAGGCGCCTGGACCCCGCCGCGACGCCACCGCCCCCCTCCTCGCTGTTCCCCCTAGCCCGGGCGGGCTGCGGCGCGGGAGATCGCCAAGGTCGACGCCCGTAACCTTCTGGGAGTAGCCACCGGGCCCCCGCAGGAGGTTCGGGGCGCCGCCCGTCCGTCCCGACACCCCGGGGTAGGGCCGGCAGGCGCACACCGCCGGCCGGGGGCGGCAGGGCGACAGCCGCACACCGACACCAATCCCCGGGCGGCGCAGAGTGGCAGGCGCGGAGCCACAGGAAGCCTCCGCCCACACGGCAGCTTCCCTCACACCGAAGAGCTCCTCCGGCGGGGGCGGAGCCGGTTCCCGGCGTTCCTCCGGGCTCCAGCCCCGGCGGCCGCGGCGGTGGCTTTCACTCCGACCCGACCC
>VZRX01004881.1:35470-72048 GCA_013398075.1 Notiomystis cincta
GCTTCCGTCTGAGGCGCGTGCGGAGCCGGGCCAGGCGGGGCGCGGCAGGGGCGGCTAACGGGCGCGGCAGGGCCGGGCCGGGCCGGCGCCTTCCCCGGGCAGGTAATTCCTGTGTGGGCCCGTGGTCCCTCTTGCCCCACGGCACCGTAACTCCGAGCCTCACCGACACCCGCTTTCCTTTCCTTTTCTTCTTTGTCTCAGTCGAAACTCTTACGGGAGACAGTGAGAAAACATTGTAGCTCGATGTCTATCCCTCCTTCCCCCCAGTTAATCCCCCATCTGAAGAATAGAGGAGGCGTATCCTGCCATGGTAAGGAGATAAATTCCCGAAATCGGTCGCTAGGTTTATAAACACAATTATATTTAGTGGAGCTTTCCTCAGGGCACAAGTGTAAGCTGAGAAAGCATTTAATATATAGACTTTAAGGAAAACGATCGCTGGCAGAAGGGAACATGAAGCAGTGAGCTTAAGAGTTTGGGTTTTTTTTTAATATAGTAAAGGACCACTCCATGCATGGAGCATTTTATAGATGCCACACAGAAGGGAGAGATAGGAGGGTTTCCATGTTAATTATAATCATTCAAATGATAATAACAAGAGCGCCTCAATAACTATCTTTTACTGCTAAATTGTGGACATAAAGGGGAGCTTTGTGCAAACACAAGATGATTTAAACTCATGATGTAAGGGATGTAATGAAGCCTAAGCATAATATCAAAACTGACTGCTTAGTGTGTGCCTTTGTTTTTCATACTGTAACCATTCATAGACAATACAAATTGTTTTGAAGCATCCCCTCCTCCACATAATTGTTTGGCTGAAAGTAGTTTCCGAGTCTGGAAATTCCAGGTTTTATCACGTCAGATGGAAAATTTTGACCTTGGTGTTCACCTCATGAGCCATTGTACTTTGTTTGCAAAGCAGATTTGCATAGCACTTTAAAATTTTCATTATTGTTCTCTGTGCTCTGTTTTCTGAAATTTTTGACATCATTTAGCCAGTGTACATTTAGTACATATCATTTAGTACATATCCCTCTAGAATTTAGTTTTGTTGGCCTTACATTTCAGTATGAGCTAATTTTTGCAATTCCATGGAGTTTGAGAAATTCACAGGCACCCAGATGCGATTTCTTCTGATTAAAATATCAAAATACGTCCGTTTACACAAAGAAATGTTTGATTCTGATAAATGGAGAGTGTGGGGGAAAAGGAGGGGAGGAAAGGAAAGCTAGTAACACTGAGTCAACGAAATGTCCAAAATAAAACAGAAAAAAAGGTTGATATTTCATTACAGGGAAAAGCTTTCATGGTATCTATGATTAGACTTTTCATGAGACCATGAAAAGGTTGGAAGAGTTTTTGCATGATCTTGTAAAACTAATGATTCAAGAATCCTCAAGAAATCCTGGCCCAGCTTCTGCAGCCCTTTGTATCTCTGTGCTGTATTACTTTTTAATACTTATTCCAGAACTCTTCTCTTACAAGAGTGGGTGAGTTATAGTTAAGGTCACATTAATACTGATGTCTGCAGCCATTTAGTACTTCCTTGTTCCTTCAATACTAGAGCTAATCCAAACTAACCTTTGCCCTGTAGGATATATGGTGTACTTACCAGGATGTTGGTAGCAGCTGTTTCACTATGGAAATGCCCCTTTGCATAGAATGGTTTGGCTGGAAGAAACCTTAAAGATCATCTAGTTCCAACCCCCCTGTCAAGGGCAAGGATGGTACCCCCTAGAGCATGTTGCTCAGGGCCCCATCCAGCTTGGCCTTGAACACGTCCAGGGATGGGGCATCCACGACATCCCTGGGCAACCTGTTCCAGTGCCTCACCACCCTCAAGTTAAAGAATTTCTTCCTAACATCTAATCTAAATCTAATTTTTTAGTTTATAACCATTTCCCCTTTGTCCTATCACTAATCTGCCCATATAAGACATTGCTTTTTTTACCCTTTAGGTACTGGAAGGCATCAATGAGCTCTTTCCAGAACCTCCTCTTCTCCAGGCTGAACAACCTGAACTCTCTCAACCTGCCTTTGTCAGAGAGATGCTTCAATCCTCTGACCATTTTTGTGGCCTCTTCTGGACTCTCTCTAGTAGGTCCACGTCTTTCTTATGCTAAGGACACAGCACTCCACATGGAGTCTCATGAGGGTAGAATAGAGGGGGACAATAACCTACCTTTATTTGCTGGCCACCCTTCTTTTGATAGAGCCCAGGATACCACTGATCTTCTGGACTGCAAGTGAACTCTCCAAGGCCTTCTCAGCATGGTTGCTCTCAACAAGTTCTTCTCCGAGTCTGGACTTACGTCTGGCATTGCTCCAGCGCAGGTGCAGCTCTTTGCACCTGGATTTGTTGAAGTTGAGGTTCCTATGGGCCCACTTCTCAAGTTTGTCCATGTCCTCTTGGATAGGATCTCTTCCTTCTGTTGTGCCAACTTCACCACTCTGCTTCACGGATCTGCAAACTTGCTGAGGGTACACTCAATCCCACTGACAGTGTCCAGCCTCCACCTGGACATAAGAGCACTGACCACAACTCTGGCTGCATCCATCCAGCCAATTCCTTATCCATGAGTATTCCATCCATCAAATCTGTGTCTCTTCACTTTGGAGATAAGGATGTCATGTGGGACTGCCTTACAGAAGAACTTACAGAAGTCTAGGTAGTTGACATCTGTCAGTCTTCCCTTCCCAACAGTCAGATGTTGCTGTCACTCCATTATGGAAGGCCACTAGATTGGTCAGGCATGATTTGCCCTTAGTGAAGCCATGCTGTCTGTTTTAGATCATCTCCTTGACTTGTATGTGCTTAACATTGTTCCATGAGTATCTGCTCCATAGTCTTTCCAGGCAAGGGAAGGTCTCTGGTATGTAGTTCCTTGGACCTCCAGTATGTAGTTCCCTGGGTCTTCCTTTCTCCCTTTTTAAAAAATAGGAATTATGTTTCTCTTTTTCCAGTCACTGAGGACTTACCTGACTGCCAGGGTTTTCCAAATATGCTGTAGAGTAGCTTGGCAACAATATTAATCAGTTCCCTGAGGACCCTGGAATGCATCTCATCAGGCCCCATAGGTCTGTGCCAGTTCAGTTTCATCAGGTGGTCTTGAACCACCTTGCTCTTCACTTACAGTGGAAGGGACTTCATCCTCATTTTGCACCATGTTGCTTGTTAATGAATGTGGTCTTTTTCCTTTTGATCTCTCTTTAGAGCTATCTTAAAAAAAAAAAAAAAAGTTTTGAATTTTCTTTTTATGGCTCAAACAGCATGTTGTAATGCAATAAAAAACAGTTTATAGTATACTCTTCATTTTTTGCTTGGATGTGTCCTCTGGCACCTTACCTAAACCAAATGCAAAAAGAAATTACCTCTTTAACCCAAAACTAAAAGAAGTATTTCCATGAAAATGCACTACATTAATAACTCCTATTTAATTGCTAACAAATGGCCATAGTGAGAGCATCTCTGGAGCACCTGGAATATTTTAGGGCATGACTCTGGCTCCTCAGTGTAAGAGAGGAACTGGTCAGAGGAGAGTAGGTATTGCAACTACTGTGCTCCATTGATTGTATAAGAACTTAGGGTTCGTAGGCCAAGGCAACAAGGCTCTCTGGTGTTTAAATGCTACAACAGGCACCTAAACCCATACAGGCAGTGTAGTAGACATTTGCAATGTGGCTATAAAGAGTGTAGGTAATGAATGTCCTTTGTTATGCATTAGCATTTGTGCCAGTACAGCGCTGCACATAAAATTCTTTAAGAGAAAAATTACAAAGAACAATTAGGTGGAGATGTAATTAATTGTGTGCTAGTAGTACGTGCATTATGCACCTTAATACAACTAAGAAATCAACTGACCAAGATCTCATTTATTTTAAAAAGCTAAAGATACAGTGGATGTCAGACAAAACATGCCAGTCTTTGAGAAGAACATTCATATGCAGCTTCCATTACCAAAGAGCAAAAAATACTTACTCCCTTTACTTTAGCACACATTTAGTAGCACACAATGTATATTTAAAATATGCATAATTTAACATTGTAATTTTATAATAGATTTCTGTGGACATGAATAAATGAATCAGATTCTTTGGAAAACCATCTTATCATGCATAAAACATCCATTCTTCCTTCAAGTGCTCAATAAATCTTCCAGGGTGAGAGTGACTTAATTTTTCGAAGGGACAAAAGAGAAAAGGAACAAAACCACTTGCTGGTTCTTGAGGGCACCCTCCTATTTCAGCCCAGAACTGATTACCCAGGCATATGCTGGGTCTGTGGGTATGCGGGCTTTTGTGTTATGAAGTATTGCTGAACTGAAATTGATACATGAAGGTAGGATTTCCTGGTATTAGGGTTAATTTCTTCTCTTTTAGGCTGGTGACACAACTGTATAAAAATTTATTAGACAGCATTTTAATACCAATGCGTAAGGATGCATTTATGATTTAATTTGGTTTCTAAGTAGCAGGAGAGTTGAAAATAAATCACCCAGCCCAAATCCACATATATTCTGAGCAGAATCACACCCCCCTCCCCCAATAAAAGGAAAGAGCTAGAAGCTTTTATCCGCCTCCAGTTTGTACCAGCTGTGAGAAAACGTAAGTAACAATGAGTGAAGAATATGCTGAACAATTACTTGGCTAATTATTAATATACTCATACTTCTCAAGTGTGTAACTTTGTGTGCTTTTCTGTGCTTTCGTGTAAGGGGTAGTCAGGTTTTAAGGACATACTACTCTTGAAGTATATAACTGGCATGCCCAAGGGCAGATTTGGAACGTAGCTCCCACTTCACACAACCAAGAGTGGTGACTGCCTAGAGGCAGTGGTGCATCTGCTAGTGGGGGGGTGGTCAGATCTCCCTCTGAGTGTGCCTGTTTCTCTCTGAAAACTAGCAGGAATATCTGATGTGACAAAGCTTATTTTGGTGCCTGCTGTCAGGCAGTACAACTCTAGGTCTTAGGTGACAGAGTACTGGATTGGAATTCATATAATCTTCGGTCTGCTGATTTTATCTGGGGTAGAGTTCATTTCTTCACAGTAGAAGTGTGGGGCTATGCTTGGGATTTATGCTGGAAACACTCTTGATAACACAGGGATGTTTTAGTTACTGCTGAGCGGTGCTTGTACAGCCTCAAAGCCTTTTCTCACAGTGTCTCACTAGGGAGGAGACTGGGGGTTTACAAGAAGCTGGGAGGGGACTCAGCTAGGGCAGCTGGCCTCAAGTGACCAAAGGGATGTGCTGTATGACCCATACCATATGGTGTGATGCTCAGCAATAAAAAGTGGGAGTACAAGAAGGAAGAGTGGGAACATTAGGAGTGATGGTGTTTCTCTTCCAGAATAACACATGATGGAGGTCTGCTGTTCTGGAGCTGACTAAACACCTGCTTGCCCTTGGGAAGTGGTGAATTAATTCCTTGTTTTCCATTGCTTGCATGCATGGCTCTTGCTTTCCCTATTAAACTGTCTTTATCTCAAGCCTTGAGCCTTCTCACCTTCTGCTTCTCCCTGCCCTCCCCCTACCCTACATCAGGGAAGTGAATGAGGTGCTGCAAGGCATTTAGTTGCCAACTGTGGTTAAACTACAGCATACCCTCACAATGTTACTAATTTGCTCTGGTCTTGGCCAGTCCCTTAATTTCCCATCCCAGCTTTTATCTGCCTTTTACAATTAGAGGTTAAGCTCTGTAGGCACAGTCTTCTCTTTATGATTTTTCAGCATATACAACCCAGGGAATGTTTTTCTGATGTGCATAGGTCAATAAATATGCAATGCAGTACAGATTCTGAATGCTACAAATCAACACACACACACACAAAGGTTGTGTGGACAGTTGTTCCTTCTACTCTTGCTCAATGCAAGGACATCTTAATCTGTCAGCTTCCCAAAAGCTTCACATCATCTGTGTCTGCTTGCAAACCTGTCACGTGTGTATCCTTACACTTGCAAACAAATACATACACTCTAAAAATCCCATAGTGGGATGACTGTAATAAGATGTTGGGTAATGAGATACTTGCATTTCCTTAGCTCTATTAGCTGTTTAAATGACAATATTCTCAGTATTCCATCTGAGCTAGTCATGGTTCTTAACACAGCTTTCTTACCATTTTGAAAAGGTTCATCCCCAAATACATCATCCCTACAGAGAAAGTGAGGTTAAGTGATTTGAATAACAAGAAATTCATGAGTAATGATGAGTTTGCAGTTATTCATCTGTCATTCAACAGAGCTAGGAAAAATTGTATCATTCTAGTAGGTGACTAGGAATCTGGAAATCTGAGAGTTGAGGATTACAGCAAAGTTAGTGTATAATATATAAGAATGGGCAAAAACATTTTAAAGAAAATAATTAAGGAATTGCCAAGTGTCTAAAAATATAAAAGCATTAAAATGTATAATTGAATGTGTATTGCATGTATTTATAACAAGTCTTCATAGCTTAATTAGCTTCAGTTTTAAAACATAAGATATGAAAAGCAGTGTCAAATTGTTTAACCAACATAGAAGGATGTAAAATGTGTACTTTATATGGAGTACCTGTCTGCATAGCACTACTGTAATATCTTCAGTTGGCATTTGTTGGGATAGAGCTCCTTTATGGTACTGCCTTTCCTGAAAAATGTGTCCTTCCCACATGCTATTTTATTGAAATCAGTATTTACCACTGAATGCTGGTTCTTTTTTTAGTCTGCATGTTATAGAATTCATATCCTTATATATATTCAATCAGAACCCTTAAGCTGAACAATCTCCAAATCAATTTTGGTTTAAAATAGCTCAAAGTAGACCTAAACTCATGTCAATTTCTGTTATTAAAATAACAAAATTTTGTATAATTTTCAAATTTTAGTGTTGTCTATATAATTAATCTTTTCCTTTTTATGCATTTTTGCTTTTCGTAGCCTTCTTTTTCTATTACTTCTGTTTTTCATACTTTATATGGTTTCATACTTATATCATGTTTTTGTCATGTCTTTTTCTTGTTATTTTCTAGTCTCTTTCTCCACCTCTTTCTGTCATTGCTGGTTTCCTTCTTTTTTCTAAGGGGAATGTGCTAGAGTAGAGTCAGGTAAATTGCAGTCTGGTTTCTAGTTCTGTGGCCAGTGTTTCAGGAATCACTTCCTCTCCCCATCTCTCTGCATCCCAGTCTGGAAAAACAAGATAATAAAGCTGGTTCCTGTGTGGTTAGCTTTGAGACATAGTGGTAGAAAACTCCTTTAAGCACTATTATTCACTTTCTGTGTTACACCTCTTCTCTACCTCAGTGATCTCCTCAGTGCTCATCATTATTTTCAGCTCCTCAACTAATTCTTAGCTCCCCCTTCTCCTCCACCCCCATCTTCTACCAGTAATATTTTCAGTGTAGACCTTCAGCATAGTCTGGGTATTACTAATTTTGCCATTTTGTGCAGATTATGTGTCAGCTACATTCACTTTATTTCTCTTTTCAAGGAGAGCTGTGGCAGCTCTCAAGTGATGGATTCATTTGATTTCATGCTGACTGATGTCAGTAAAGAACATGAATGATGGTGCAACACCTGATTTTAGTTATAAAAATGATCAGAAGACTCTTAGGAAGATAAGAGATGTGGAAAAAGCAACAAATGTTCAGTTATGAATAGCAATCATGGTGTCCTATGAACCCTGTAAAGAGCAAATGCACACACATGAAGACAGCCCTTACATGTTCATTCCTGAGATTATTTAAATTGTGGTCGCATGGATCTAGGGCCTTTGTGAAAAGATTTAGACAAGAACTACTTGGAGATTATAATGCTAATGTCAAACAGAAATCAAATGTTAGCCATATCTTGACTATGAGGAAAAGATATGCCCTTTCTGTGTCAATGTGTTTCTACATTCATGATCATTTGCTATGAACCTATTTTTCTGATGTTTGTCTATACAGCCTTTGGCTTTGAAGGATCTTAATCACTTTCAGTGAAGGAGTAGGAAGCAGTCAAAGCCTGCCAATGTTAAGTGTCTCAGACTAAGTGCTGGAAGTGCTATTCAGTAAGTCATGAAGTAAAACTGACTCAGTCTATATGGCTGTAGTGAAATGAAATGCAGCCACCAACATTCTGGTGTTACTCTCAGGAGCTAAATATTCACACTCTCTAACTGTGGAGATGATGTACAGAAAGAGGAAAGATGACAAAGCATACTGTAGTTTTTATGGTTTGTAAAGCCATGAACTATAGACCATATCAGACTAACCTATAGGCTGTAAAAGTTAAGCAACACTGGGTTTATCCTGCCTTAGATGGATGAGCACCTAGGATAGATAAAGGAATTATTTGAATGCTCATCATTTTTAAGTAAACACTGATTTGTGTTCCAGTTACACACCCGTTTTATAGTTCTATCACTGCTGAACTGCTGATCACTCTAAAATCCCATGGCACTTTGTGAAAGAACACAGTTTTAGCTCTGACCTCATAATTACAGCAACATCTCTTACACATCCTGCAGTTCTAACCGGAACCACTGTTTTTCACAGACTGTCTCAGGCCCCAATTCTGTATTTAGACTTACTAAATACAGGGCTGAATGTGGGCTGTTATGTAGCTGCCGTTTTCTCTCGTCAACAGTTCAGCTGAGGGCTTCTGGAAAGATGCAATTCCAATAAAGTGCTGGATATAGGCCAGTGAAGATATATTGCTGGTGATTTATTTTGATGTTATTCTTTAGATGAAAAAGAATCAAGAATAGATATAGGATTAATAAAAAAAGCAACCCCCAGTGTGCCAAAAGAAACCAGAAACAAAAAACCCCATAAAGGTTGCACTGATTATGGAATACTTGGAATATTTTCTGAAATGCTGTCACTAAAATGTATCAATAGTAAGCTAAGGTTTCTTATGTCCTATAATAAATATTCACTGAAAAAAATAATATCTGAAAGAATATGAATGAGAAATATGCTGATTCTTTCTTAGAAAAACAAATTACCACTTGAAATGGAAAAATTATCAGAAATGCAAGAACTGAAATTGCAAAATGCTGTTTTCATATGAAACATAATGTGCCCAGGCCATGCATTGTGAAGCATATTACAGAATCAGGAATTTAGCAAGATGCAGACAACCATGAAAAAAATAAACCAAGTACTACTAATAATTAATTACTCAAAAGGTGCCTGAAGAAATATACCTGGTTTACCCTTTAAAAGGGAATAAGATAACCTTCAATTAATTGAGAGCAAAAGAGGATTTAATCTGAGGAAAACTTATTTAGTAACTGTGCACATGAAAGATTCTTTCAGCAGCAGTTTTTTATGAACAGTCAAAGAGAGAGTAATCCAGAGCAGGTGGGCATGCAGGATTCATGTGGTAATTCCATTTATTTTCTATACTCATGATAATGTATGTCCAGTTGTTTTAGTTTTTTTTTCCTTGAACTGACCCAGTTAAATGTTTGTGTATTTAATATGCCCGAGAAGTTATAATTAGAACGTTTTTAATTATTCATCACTCTTAACTCCTCTCTAGAGTGCAGTAATTTGATACGACAGTTCTGAATACTAGAACAGCACCTTGTTCTTAGGAACTTTCTGACAATGCTTAAGCTTCTGTTTCTCATATGTGATTTTTTCCAATCCCACAATTTTATGTGAAGGCTAATAATTGCCTTGGAATATTTGTCTTGTTATGAAAATCTGTCTCTATCTCTATCCTGGCACTAATCTGGCACTATCTCTATCCTGGAAAAATGATGCAAATTCATTTACCTAAATACGTACATTTGAGCACAATGGAAAAGTCTTTTTTGTTTAAAAACTAAAGTGTATTTTAGGCTTATCATCCATACTGTACTGTGACTAATTAAACTGTGACTAATTAAATCCTCTGTTTATTTGCAGAACAGCTATTATGCAGGCCAGATAAGCCATGGCATGTTTCCTTCCATTATTTTGGAAGTGTGCTTTTCAAAACAATCAGAAAATAATTTACTTTTCTGCTTATTCAGGACATGATCAAACCAGTGGAGTTAGTATCAAGATCACAGAGACTCCAAAGAGCTCTGGATGAACATTTCTGAAAAATGCCACAGAAATATTAAGCACTACCAAGCTGTGGTATGTCATCTTTGAACATAATCATTCCTATGATCTCGACTGAGGCAACCTACTTTGCCTGGGCCACAGTACATGTTCTTGTTCAGCAGAAAACATTTCAATAGATTGTTCAAACAAACCTAAGCTACAATGACTCCCTAGAAATGCTGAAAACATGTTTTTAAATTCATGCACCAATTAACAGGTAAAGCTCATGAGTATAGCTATGATTATAACGATGGTCACTGCTAATGTCAGGTTAAAAAGTAAATTAATGTTTAATAGCATACACCAAACTAATAATTTTACAGAAGTGTGATTTACCACAAGTGTGGAATTACATCATCAGTTTACTTGATCACATTTCACCTCCTTTGTAAAAGCTGAAATGCAAATATATTTAACTCACTCAGCTGCATTGACTTTGTCTAGTGTGCTTGACACCTGTCTAGAGACAAATACCACTTTTGGACATATACTTCTCCTGGGATTCCTAGACCCATGCTTAGTTTTTTTCTGTAATCTTAGTGAGGCCAAGGAACTATTTAGTTTCTACTCAAGTTTCTACAAACAGATTAAAAATACTCTATTTTATGAAGTATGAGACTATTTCAGGCATTGCAGCATGACATAACAGCTGAAAGCAGAAAGTTTGCTGTAAGGTATCCTGAAGCAGTGTCACCCAGGGTTTATGTAGGGGATATGCTCTTCTTGCTGTAGACCTCGACATTCCCCAGCAACCACATTTTGAGCTAATGCCTGTACAAAGGTCCAGGATTAACCCTTGAACCTCACACTGCCATAGTGCACTGATTCCTACGTACAAGCAGACTGCAACCAGAGGTGGATACAAAAGGATGCACAAATACAATGCAAACATTATTGATACCTTTTTTTTTAAACTCCCTTCACTGAAAGGCAAGACTAAAAATCTCCCTTTTAGAGTGCTTTCCTGTTTTGCTGACTGATTGTTACTGTCATACCCCGCCTCACTTTTGTTCCCCAGTTAAATTCAGTCTCTGAGAATACTACACCTTCTGAAAAGATAGGGATAGACATTAGAACTTCGATATGAAAGAACATGGCTAACAGGATACTCGTTGTAAAAAGTAGCAGAGGTGATGTCACTGTGCATATCAAGCCTCAAGTTCAAACATTAACCCCTGAGGACCAGTTTTTTGAAGGAGCAAGGCTTTTGCCTTACACTGCACCTATGGGTGCTGTGTTACAGGTGCTACAAATAGGAACCTTGGTTTCTTGCAGTGTAAATGGAGATACAGGGTGGGTTGCAGCCCTTCTATCTGCATGAAGGCATGAGTGAGTGGAGGCATATTCCCAGCGACTGCTTACAAGAGCTGGTTGAGGTCCACTACTTCCTCTTCCTTCAGCTGGCTGAAGTGGCCTGATTTATAGGGGACTGTGGCTGCTGCTCTGTCATCCTCCCTGCAGGAGAAAGGTGCCGCCAACCCCTTCTAGCTATCCCTCCTTGGAATATTCAAAAGATATATACCCTCTCCTAGTCTGTCTCTCTTTCCCTACGCAGTGCCTATGGCTCAAAGGGGCCAGGTCTCTGCAGCTGTTGTGCCCACCAAGTCAAAGAAGCCCTTTGTAATATTTCTTCTAGTTCTGGGGCAGAGCAAAGTGAGTGGTATGTTGCAGGACTCAATTTCTTCTTATTAATAACTTTGGAGTCTTCCTACCTGTCTCAGACTGATGTATTAGGAAACCCACTCCTGGTGTTCTTCTGATGGAAGTAATGGTTATGGAAGTAATGGTTATGGAAGTATCACATCTCAGCAAAAAGCTTTCTTTGTACATCTGGATTCTGTATAAGGCCAGGAAGAATATTTATAACGAGACAGATGATGGGATGAATATATTCCTTCTCCCAGCCCCATTCTCATTCCTTGCCAGCCCAATGACCAAAAAAAAAAAAAAAAAAGAAGTTGCAACCCTGCATTGAGATTATCCTCTGCAAAATTACAGGATCGTTTGGGTTCAAAGGGACCCTTAAAGACCATCTTCTCCAACTCTCCTGCAATAAGTAGGGACATCTTCAACTAGATCATGTTGCTCAGAGCCCTGTCCAACCTGACTCTGAATGTTTTCAGGGATGAGGCATCCACCACGTCTTTGAGCAACTTGTTCCAATGTCTTAACACCCTCATCATAAAAAATGATCTCTAATTTTTATCTCTATTTAAAGTGAGCTTTAATGAGCTCTAGGTGGGTGTATCTGGATATCTCAAGTCCATGGCAAAGCCTTGGTATTTATTAAGAATATACATATGAAATTGTGCATAGTTAAAGAAAGCCTAATTGTTTAACAAACTGAAGATTGGGCTGCATTATCTGTATTTAATATTGAGAATACTTGCCTATACAAATCACCCCATACCTTTTTTCTGTCAAAGTCTTACAAAAATTAGATGTTTGTACATGCAAAATTGAAGCAAAACATATTTATTATTTCCTTCTTTGAAGCATAACATCTATGACCTTAGAAAGATTTTACATTTGCCCTCTTCCAGCATTTCTGGTTGCCAATGTTAATACATGCAATTATATTTAGAACATTTTGACATGTTTTTCAGGTGTTGTGACAGCTATTTCTACAATTGCTTTAATGGAACAGTTGCGTTTAAAATACCAACACAGACCATGGACTGAAACTCTGAAACTTGTTTATTTTTGCATGGTAAGAATTACAGGTTAGGTGAGAGAAGGATTGATGGTATAAGAGTATGTTTGCAAGGTAGCTAAAAAATTTCTTGACTTTCAAAAACATCCAAAAAACCAACCAAATAAAAACCCCTATGTAATCTAAAACCAATTAAAAGATAACCCCCAGAAAAACCTGCAGCCTAGTTTAGCCTGGCTCCCCATTTTTCCTAGGACAATGGATTATAAGTTTCCTGCCTAATTTTAACACTTTAGGGGTTGTTTTTTGCATAGTTTTAACTATCCAGGAGTTAGTACTGATCATCTAGCAGTTTAGGTTACTTTCCATTCATTATCATTACCATATTCATGGTATGTAAAGACAATATATTGCCTATAGGACTGGGAGAAAATACTGCTTTTTAGAAACTGGTCTGAAACCTGCCATCTAGACTTTCTGCTGCTGTAATATACCTTAAGCCATTCCATGCTTCCTGCCCTTCCAGAAAAGCATGGAATCACTTCCCTTATAAAGAGTAGATTAGCACAACTGCTGTGAGCTCACTATAAAAATTCCCATTTGTTTCCATGCTTCTTTTTATTAATGCTTAACTCAAGCCTCACTCTGAAAACAATGTCCTGAATTTGAGCAAAGTGAAAACTTCAGCAGTGAGTGTTTGTTGTTAATTGAAGTGTGAACTATGAGAAGTTTTCAAACAAGACCTTGAAGATAAACTGTGGGGGAGTTTGCTTGCTACTAAAGTGAATATCTGCAGCAGAAACTTGTATCCTAATCTAACGAAGTACTCCTGTGGTACTTACTGATCTCTTCTATTCACTCAGGCGGATTTTTTCTAAAATAAAACCACAACTATTTTTTTAGCTTATTTCTAGCTTCACAGTGAAATTAGCTGACACATCTAGTGATCAGCTCAAAAGGAAAGGGAATGGAAAGCCACTCCTTGCTCCAAAGGCATCTGTTACATAATTACTTCACAGTAATATCTTCACAAATCCGTTCAGTGATGCCATTTGGTAAGCTCTGTAGGTAACCTCTGTATTTGACAAAAACAATTAACCAGTGTTTTGTTGTATGGGGCATCTGTGTGCTGTGTCTCTTAGCTAGTAATTTAAGGAATCTTTCTCTGTCTCTTGTTTTCACAAATGTTCTAGAATAACCCACTTCGAAAGCCTGTCAGTAATGCTCCAGATGGTCCATTGCTTTCTTGCATGGAGAAGATCGAGAGGACATTAAATGGTAATGAGCTGTTGTATGACTCAAAGTATACTTTTTTAATATCGTGTGGAATCTACCAATTCTCCTCTATTGATGATTTTCACAAGGAGGTCAGATGTACAAACACAAAGGTGGATAGAGACAAGAGACTTGTGACTTATCTTTGGGAGAGCCTTCAGGCTATAGGTATTCTTAAAGCCTGAGAATGTTGTCTACCCAGAACAGCACTTACTAATCATAGGCTAATAGTTGTCATTAATAACATGTCATTCAAGAAATACTATTTTCTCATTACCTACATCATATCCCTTAAAGCAAGATAATACTGGTTCTACTTCTTAATCATTGCAGTTTGATTAAATTGCATTTCTGGTTTTTGCAGCTAAATCCATGTTTTCTGTGATGAACATGTTGGAACTTTTATCCAGACAAAAAGGGTAAGTTTGTTTATGAATAAATGCAAATGAGCAAGAATGGCCTCAAGTCCAGAGAGGAATACCATCTGGATAGCTTGTCAATAATGTTATTTTTTAGCTCAGTGTTCTAATGGAGTGTATTTGCCTATTTTTATTAGCCCTTTGTGGACGAGGTTGTTGGGTAAAGAGAGGGCATAAATGGCTACATCCCAAGGCTGCAGACTGAGGTTAATAGTTTTGAGCAGAGCAACATGATTGTGCATGCAAAGAGCAGAGCACAAATAAATGCCTGGTTGGATAGTTTTCAGAAGCTGAGACAAGGAAGAGTTATTTTTGAATATCTGGTATCTCTTCCCACAACCAAGTGGACTATACTCATTTCCTTTCTTAAGTGTCAGAATTTTTATATATACAAGATTTTTTTTCTTTTTCTCCTCTTTCTCAGACTTAGTGTTCATGTTAGCCCCAGTGGGACTGCCTGCTACATAACATCAATGATGTTTTATGTAGAAATTCAACTGGAGAAGGATGGAGATGTGATGGATGTAAAGTTGGCTCACTTTGAAGAAGCTCCTGTGGTAAAATTAATTTTCTCTGTCTCTCACCACCCTGTAATCTCCCACCTGGCTTCCAGCTGCCATGTCAGAAAGGTTTTAACCTTGTCACACTTGCAAGTCTGTGCATGACACTAGCTACCTCTTTAGGCATCTGAATCTCTCACCTAAACTTACAACTCAGTTACAGATACTAAATACTCTAGTGCTAAGTATTACAGTAGCAGTCAGCTGACAGGCCCACCTTCCAAGAATTTTGTGGTATCACACATAAATATTTTTATTTTCATACTTCAGTTTTACCAGTATACAGTAAATAACAGGGGCTTAAAATATTTTCCTACCAAGGTGTAGTGCAATATATATTGTCTTGGAGCTATTCTGGTTTTTTCTTCTGCCTTTTTTAGGAGTATATATATTTCTACTAGTGGAGAAGTTTTTTTAGCAAAATTTCAATTAAGTTATTCACAGAATACCACCCTGAAGTTCACATATCATGTTCTGTAGCTGTTACAGGGTTACAGACAATCCTTCAGATCAAAGATATAACAACAAGGTGTTGTGGGAGGTTGGGAAACATAAACTCTGGTTTTTATCAGTAAGTATCCAAATTATTACATTATCTTGAAGTTAATTTTGTCCATTATTTTTAGTTGAAGTCAGCCTTGGAATTTCAAGTTGTTCACAAGCACAGGTCTGTTGATCAGTGAGTGCTGGACAGTATCATTAGAATGGAAATGCATATTCAGAGAATTCTAGCACTACCAATAAAAGAAAAACTGGCCAAGATGCAATTTTTTTTTCTGGAAAGCGTTTATGAACAAACTATTTCTGTTAATTTCATCCTCTTTCACAGAGCCTTTGTTCTTCAAGTTATTATAGTAATATTTTTTTTAATTATTGCATTGTTAGTCTTGGGTTTGAGTGTTGTGGTGTTTTTTTATGCTAACCATTCAGCTACTTAAAAGTAATGGGGATCAAGCTTATCATTACTAATCAAATGGTTATAAAAAATGTGTCACAAAGGATGGCAAGAAAGATGAAACTCCTGTCTCTTATTCCTGTAGGTTTGTGATGACTTGGTGCAGCTTCTAAGGTAAAGAATCATGTGTAGGGTTTCACATGGAATGGAAAGGAATTCCTCATGCTAGAACCATTCCAGTGTAAAAACTGAAGAGAGGAAAACCAAAAAAGTAAAGAGAATCACGAAACAATAATATGAATACAGAAAACAACAGAAGAACTGACACCTTTTTTGATTCCATTTTATGTGGGAAGTTGGTTCCAGTCCTCCATATTCAAAGTTGGTTGTCATTGTAACAATTATTACCGGCTTCCAAGTTGTAAATTCAGCGCTAAAACTGTAGCAAGTGTAATTTTGAAAAGATACTCCAGGCACTGTTTATTTCTCAAGTCATTCCACTGAATGCATCTGCTTTGATGGACCAAGGGTAAAGATTAATCCCCAAAACATTTGCTCTAGTTACCGGTCAAACACAGCCTTGGAATACCAGCCTTTTTCTTGATTGAAAGAATTATAGAACTACTTGAACCCATAGTTTTGGTAATGGACTGATGACGACAATTCTGAACTGGCATATCTACAGATACGAACTAGGTATTACTTTTCCTCACCTCCTTCCGTCAAATACTAAATAGTCTTCATATTGTCCTCATGCAAATACTTCAACTACATGTCCTTCAGGCTTCTCTCACAGCAGTGAAAGCAAGGTGGTATCACATGGCCTGAGTTTCTTTGCAAATGCATAGGTGGAGATGTGACCCTAATTTTCTCATGTAGCAGTAGGGCACTATATATATATATATACACACACACATACACACATATACATATATTACCACATTTTGTTCTGTCTGAATAGTTGCTGTTCCAGGTCAGGCCATCACTTTAAAAGTCTATTTAGAAGTTCTTCAGTGAATATGATCAAGGTTCCAGATTTTAATAATAATGAGTATATTTAGGAAATTTGATTCTTATTTAAATACTGTGACAGAATAGTAGAAAGGGAAGGTGAAAAGAGAAAGAATAATAATTGACTTTGAGTGTTTCATCTCTCTTTTATATTATTCATCATCAGTTTTTCCAGTCTTCTTTTTCCTCAGAAATGAAGTTATATTAGCTTTATGGGTGTAAACTGCTATGACTTAAAGCTTGAACTTGCATTTTCCTAGATTTTTGACTTCCAGTGATGATAATGCCAGCAGTTTGGCTCTGAGCACTGGCATATAGTTACCATTAGTACTGTGGGTGCTACTTCTCTGCCTTCCTGGTCTTGTTAAGATTTGTCACAAAGCACAAGTATCCCTTCTACACCTGTTAGTGTAGTGTTTCATTTGGTTGTAAGGCAGTTGGTTATATGTGTAATGTTTCCTGTGAGTCTCAAACTAACTATAAAATCAAGATGAACCAGCCAGCTAATGCATAGACTGGTGCCGTATCTGTTCCTGTACCACGCATGCCTGCTTCCCTTCTAGTCTAGTTGGAAAGAGACAGTGGAGAGCTGAGTGACTTGTTTAGGTTCCAGTTTTGAAAGGGTTTGTCCCAATGTCAAAGTCCAGGCAGGCTTATTTTGTCTCTGCAGATCCACATTGCAGCCACATCTGCATAGGAAGGGAAGGGGAGTCTTGAGCTGTCTGTATGACTGCAGCACCACAGAGTCCAGTAAGACTTGTAAAACTCATGTAAAATCTACTTAAGTGAGTAAATACCTGGTGGGTTAATCTGAACACAGCTCCAGGCTGTCATACCAAGTCAGAATCCACAGGAATTCTCGGGTTTGAGCAGTCTGAACTATTCCTTTACAAACCAAGCCACTTGTCTCATTCTTTTTTTTTTCTTTTTTTTCCTTTTTTTTTTTTTATTGAGTTATCTGTCAGTTATATTTAAGGTCTGTCTCTCTCACATGGTGCTGTGAAGTGCAGCATTAATACAATTTTGATATTTTAATGAAAAGAGCAATGTACACATGCATGGTATTAGGGAATGACTAGCTTTATTGGAACATCAGGAAAAGTGTTTTGCAGCTAATGAGCAGTCATATTTGTGTTTCACGTACATTTATTGCTTTCAGTAGTGCCTACTTCAGTGCCAGTTTCACCTATAATTAGTGCTTCTTGCAAAAAAACTAAAGGTTCACATTTTCTGATATCTTCTAAGAAAATTTAAAATCAGTACTGCTACTTGATCTGATAGGAGGGGTCCTCTGGCACTCTGAACTGGTGCCTTTTCTAGCAAGTTAAGCATAAAAGAGTTATTTTCCGTCTTGTTTAGTAGTGTGATAGTCATTATTTCTTTTTGTTAGGATGAAGAACTATGATGACTTTGGAAAGATTCTAGAAGACCTGTCAAATATGTATCAAATTCCAGGAAACAGGTTGCAGTTATTTTTTTACTCAAAAACTTTTGAAATCCATAGCCTAACTTTCATTTACTTACAAAAATAATAAATTGTCTTTTCTCTCTCCCAGTGAAATTAAAGCTAAGGGATATCTTGCATTGCAGGCCCTTGAAAAAGACCTTTATGCAATGTCTCTTCTAGACAGGTAACTTGCGTCTTTGTTCCTTTACCTCTATCCACACGCCTTCATTTCACTAAAAACAAGTTAACTGATCTAATTATAGAGCAGGATGTGGAAGGCTAATGCATTTCCTCCCACTGGAAAGCTTGAGGCCTTTGTCAACCCCAGACATGCCAAATGAAAGGATCTATTGAAGTTCTGTATCTAAGCTTTATCTAAGGGACTTCCTGGGAAACTGGCTGGGTTACAGAGCTTGGGGGTGTGTGCACGCGACCACCCCCTGGGAGCAAACAGTGCATCTGAAAGACAGCAGTCATGTTTAGATCTCCCTGTGACAAAAGTAAAATACACCTTTTGGGGTTCTGTTGTTTGGGTATCTCATTTTGTCGTCACGTTTTAGATCAGGAGTAGTGGATGCCAGCCTTCCTCCTTCCTTTTCTCATTTCTCCTTTCAAAGAGTAGGATTACAGATAGATGAAGAACAGTTTCCTAAACCTTCTGGTAATTGTACAAGGATTTTAATTATTTTCAGAAAATCAGAGTTGAGAGCAGTGCTTTCCTTCTGGATTTTTGAAATATCTTCTCTGATATCTTGCCTATTAAGTTACATACGCACATACCTTGGCAGGTATGGTCTCCTGTAACTTGAAACACATTCTTGGATTATTTTTGCAGTTTTCCCTTATGGAGCATAATAACACTATGAACTAATGTGCTGTATCCTCACTGGTCACTGATATCTCAGTAAATATTATTTATAAGTTAAATAGATTATTTGTCCCATCTATGCTGTAAGTTAATGCACTGCAGAATTAGTACACAGCTATGTAAATGTATGGCTGTATGTATTCAACTATATGAACACATTTGAGGTCACAGACTGGTTCTGTTCAAGTTAGTTTATCCAGATTATTTCTTCATTCTTTGCTCAACCAGTTGCCACTCTTATATTTTTGACACTCTTCATTTCTTGTAAATAGCACACCAAAGTGCAACATGGAACAGCTCAGATACAGGGAAGGTGGAAGTCAAAGTGCTAGAAGTATGGTGTTTTGGAAACTGGACATACAACTAGGATACAAATTAGAAATTACATTAGCCTAGCTAGCCCTGCAATGCAGGAAACACTAATTAAGATGTGTTTTGAACTAGAACACAGGATCTAAACAGAGTTACTGAAGTACTTAATGGAAAAGTAGGACACCTGGTGCCAAGAACTGGAGGTGATTTTTTTTTCTTTTTTCTTTTTCTCCTTTTTTTTTCTCCTTTTCCGTTTTCTGAATTCAAAGAATTGTAATCAAACAACACTACTGAGCTGATCTTTGTATACAGGAAAGATCCTCTATCATAAATAAAACCTGCTTTAGGGACTTAACTGTGCCTGTATTCTCAGATAACATACAGACATACAGAACATATATCGAACATATATTTTACATAGAGATGTACTCTTACAAGGAATCTCCTCTGCCCATCTACAGTGTTGTTTTTTTCACCTTTGTGTCAAGGTACCCAACATATTTCCTCTATTGAGCTGCGTAGTAACTATTATTTTTTTATTCCTAAGGAACCCCAATGAACCTTGAATTTTACATTTCTCCCTATCAAGTTTTGGAAGCAGAACTAAATTATGGTAAAGCTATTTTAGCTATTCTGTTTCAGCATGGAAATGTTTTCAATACTACCCGTTTCATTAAGCAAAGTTAATTAATGAAAGCTCAGAAATAAAATTTAAAATTCTAGTTTAGTAGAACAGTTTTAATGTCTATCAGGAAACTACTTTCCATTTCTTGGTTGTTGATTCAGCTATTGCTGCTATTATCTTTGGGCAACTTTGGCCTTTTGAGTGTGGCCAATGCAGACTTCTCCTCGCTGCCCACATCACAGTGGCTGTCAGTTGGACCTGACATTCCAAGTCCTTGCCATTGTATATTTTGCATGCATAGGATTAATGTACACTAAAATAAGGAAAGTAATGCTCTTCTCTTTCTCCCTCAGGTTCCCATGTATGTGGAACAAAAACAGTTGTAACTGTTGAAGGCACGGATACACTCCACAAGCTCCCTCTTTCTCCATTAATTGTAGATCCTCAAGCTGGAGAGAACAGGTGAGGCTCTGGACACTTGTCAATACAGAAATGGATTTACAGGACACTGGCATTGACTTCAGCATAACTTACATTTAGCCTCTGCTGAAACAGGAAGCGCTGTTTTATTTATGCTTTATGCTCCAATCTGTGGCTTTTATGGTTTTCTTGAAGATACTGTGTTCCTGTTTAACTGTGTCAGTTGTATTGAACTATTCATGAGTTTGAAGCCAGAAAGAGTCACTGGAACAATATTACTTAACTTCCTATTATTCAACAAGCAAGTCCTTCATAGATTCACAGTAAAGAAAGCATATACTGAAAGATATTATACCTAAAATATGCAAAATAGTTTGTTATCCCACTATGAGTACTGGCACCTCATCTCTCTCTATCTCAGCGCTGTCTGGAGGGAAAGTCTGAGGTAACCTTCCAAACTAAAATACTTTAGAATTATTTGTAAAAAATGTCACACAGTTTGTGTGTCACTTTTCCTTTCTGTCAGTTTTCACATTAACCATGTTTTAAACTGTTAAAGTTGCATTTATAAAGCAAAACATTTCTCAAGTCAGAAAATGTATGGAACATGATAAACTGCTAGGGACCTGACAGTGGCCTTGCACTGAGTCTTTATTATGGCAGTGTCTGTAAAAAACTTATATTCTGACTTTTTTTTTTTTCCTAGAAACCTTGCTTTTTTGCAACTGACTGATGAACTCAGCATGGATTTGCCAGCTCTTTTTGTGCTGAAGTTTCATCAGCCTGTTCCAATATCCTCATCCAGTATTGAAGCAATACAGAGGCTCACAGGCATGTTATAATTGTTTTTTAAGACTAACTACTTCTGTGACTATGCATTGCTTATTTGCTTTTTACTTCCAGGTGTTAATGTTGCAAGAAGAAGAAATTGTTTCTGGGGCTGAACATATTCTGTTCTATCAGTCCAAGTGTAACATTTAACAACCAGTGCAAAACACAAAAGTTCTAAGAAAGATATGACCATTAAAGGCAAAGTTAAACACTCTACCTAAAATTCCCAATAGCAAAAAGGGGGAATAAGAAAGAAAATCAGTTATTTTTGTCTTTTCAAAACCTTGGGTTTGTTTTTAATAGTAGCTTTCGTAACCTACTGTCATAACCAAATTGCTAATAAAAATAATCACCTGGTTTCAGGAATTCAGATTTCTGGCTTGAAGCTAGCTCCACTGTATGAGCTAATTGTTCAGTCTACTCTTAAAGAAAAATGCAGTGAAGACAAGTCTACAAATAAATCTTGTTTCTTTGTGGTAAGTATAGTGTGCATTTGACACACATTGTGCTGTTGTGCAAGATGTATATACTGAATTACCATTTCCCCATAAGCAAGCAATGTAGGTTTCCCAGAATCCCAACAAAAGTGCTCTTTAGGAAATAGTTCAATTTATGAAGCAGTATTAGATCCTTTCAAGTAAGTAAGCTTCTTATTCTCATTAATGAAATACTGTGTGCTTGGCTGCTAAAGTCATACTAATTTGTCTCTATGTAACCCAAATATTTACTCTTCTAAAAAATTGCTCAGAACTTTATCATTAATGCCTTAAAAAGAAGAAACCTTACTGACTGGTGTGAGGAGCAAGTCCCAAGAAGGTACGTACCTAGATTTTTTGAAGATCTTTATCATGCTGCGTGTCACACTGTTTAAACAAAAGGGATTTCTTAATTAGGTAACACTGAGACTATTGATTCCTTTTAAAGGGACTGGCAGGAAAAAAATATAGTGTTACAACAGTGATGCCAATTTTTGTCTAGAGACAAGGTTGTTTAACTGAAGAAGGCTATTTTAATAACTGCATTATTGAAATACAGTTACTTAGGCTCCACTAGATGCAAAGTTTTAGAATAGAAAGTTGTGGTTAAGACGCTTTCTGCCAGACTTATGTACAGGGCAACTACAAGACAAGCTTCAAATACGTACTGTTTTTGCTAGGAAACATTAATTTAGCGATTCATGGCAGCAAAAAAAGAGGGCACTTTTTTTCCGTTCTACTAGCAGTGTTCATAGAGCCAATTGTCTGCTTAGTTCTTGGACCTTGTGATGGTACAGAAGGTAGTAGTAAATTTACACCATGCTAAAATAATGTTGGGCAAAGATCTTCTGTAAGATGGAATTAATCTTTCAGTTCTATTAGATGCACAGGAAAGGCTCTGTAACTTTTCAACAATTTCCTAAAATATTGGTATTTGGTGGGAGGTTTTACTTCTAAGTTTAAAGATTTTATTTCTAGAATTACTAAATTGCATTCTAACTTTGAAATGAGCATAAGGGAAAACCTTTTGATCCATGAACACACAAGGAAAAGCTCTTCAGCTTTTGCTAATACAGACTCTCCTAATTAACTGTCCTGCCCTGTTCTTAAGGGGACAGTTCCCATTTGGCATCCTGAAGTAGGTAATGTAATAGTGCACTTCTGATTTTGTCATAGAATCACTGTTAACATGGACAGGTGATAAACTTTTCTTACTATTTCCTCCTCATCTTCAAGTGAGCCATCAGGAGATATTCCAGCCAAACATACCCCTCCAAAGAAAGTAGTAGTGATGGGGGCTGGAACAACATCTGATGTCCAGAAGAAATTTTCAGCAAAACTGCTATCCTGTTTCTGCAATGATCAAGCAGCATTACTATGATATTATTATCTTGGTCACTAGTATTTCTATAACCTATAGACCTCTTAAAAGTATTTGGAAGAATTGGTGATACTTGAACTCCTGGCCACTTGGCTCTTGGTATATTTGCCCAATTTGGATGTATTTTGGGAGGGAGAGTGGATCTCATTCAGCTTCCTCTAAGGATTATGTTTCTATTAGAAATGCAGAGATATTATGGACATGCTCGAAATGTATCTTTGAAAATTATTTTTGTTGTCAGATTGTACAACTGCCTGATAACATCAAGTTTTACTTTCTTTTTTCAGATCTTGAAATATCACCATATTTGCTGCTTAGTCTCTTCCAGATTGCCCAAAGCACTGTTACTTCATAAACAAGGGCTCAGAAAAATCAGATTTAGCAGGAGCCTTGGTCAGTAAAATCCCATTTAGCCACCCAAAGTGTGTGCCTGGCATAATAGAGATTCTTCGACATCAAGCAGCATATAACACTCTTATTAGCAGCTGTGTCTCTGAGAAGCATATAAATGAAGGTAAATTTTGTGGCTGGAAGTGATGGCAGAGTATTAGAGACAAACTAGTTTCAAAGATTTTATTGCTCCCTTGCCAAAACTGTCATTACTTGTGGAGTATTGTAAATGATAAAGATTTCTTAACATTATATTGAATTTTTTTTGCATCTCCTAGGCCTGGCACTTCTATGAGCATAAAGGAAGCTGTCAAAGTAATCATTAATTAGACTATAGTATCAGTATTTTTAAAATTCTAACATGTAATTCAGCCAAAAATAGTCCAACTTCAATGGTGGATATCACTAAACAGTAATTTTATTTCTAGATGATTCAGAACTGCTTTACTTTGAAGTGGTACCACACAAGAACGCCAGCTTTTGTGTCTTTTTCCTTCATCCTGTGAAAGAGAATTTAGCCTGTGGTATGTGTGGAGTAATTGCTACTGTCCTTTTTACTGAGCTGACAAGGGACTTGGCTCTATCTAGGCTCTTGCACTATGCTTCACAGTTACAAACATTCTAAGGGCTACTGAACACTGTGCAGCCTATGAAAAACACATAGTAACACCTGTGTATAAACTGCTTACTAAAAGGTGTTCCCTACTCAGAATAATACAGAAAGTAAATGCAAATATTCAAGTCCTATTTTGTCTTGGCCTGCATTTAATTAATAAAATGTAACTTGCACTATTTCTGATTTAAGTATATTAAGGAAAAGCAAGTCATGCAAATATATTGTTGCAAACCTCTTTCCATTGACTTCAGCCTTACAGCTCTTCAAGCATCAAAATGAAAGGATGGTTTTCCAATGTTTGTAAGTATTTAAAAACAAACATTTTTCTGTTCTGTTCCTTCTTAGTGTTAATTGATGTTATAACCTCTAGAGAAGTCCAATGTCACCTTCATTTAAATCCTCAAGATCCAACTCTAAATTCTAGTGATGAGTTCATAGCAAGAGCTGTGAAACGGTAAGTTTTTTTTTTATAACAGTTGGAATGAACATCAGATGTCCATTTAATGGAAATATCATGTGCGTTCATAATGCCATAAACTCAGCAACTGGAAAACTTCACTGTAGTAAAATGCTGTAATACAATAGGAGGAATAAGTTACTTCAGTGTCTTGAGTATCTCTTTCAAAAATTTTAAACATTAATCGTGATGAAGTATTTCTAGTAGAAAGCATGTGGAAGCAGGCAAAGACTGCTGAGTGAAGAGTTTTGCCTTCTATAAGGATGTCCTTCTGAAGACTCTAGCTGATGATAGTCTCATGTCTAGCACAACTTAAATAGCATGCAGAGATCTTTATACACATTTACCTAATAGCAATCAGTGCTTCTTTTCAGATAGTGAGGTGTATATGGCCTGTCTACAACACTGTCTCTGGCTTGTTTTCTGACCAAATTCCAAGAGAGCAAGTTGTTGTGATACATGAACATAGGCTACACAAATTTATTCAGAACATAGTCTAAGAGCACTAATTGATTTGGTATAAGCTAGTATACAACTATTACCTGTTTGATGACAACAAAATCAATGCAGGTTGGATTTCGAACCTGATTTTAAACTAGGTACTATTTTTGGAACCAGGTTAAGAGTGGGAAAAAAACTCTTTCAGTATAGATAGCATTTTAGAAAAGATATGCTCTGTACCTGTGTTATACAAAACATGAAGATTGCAATTATAAAACTCAACAAGAACGAATGTATTTCAGTATTCTTAGTTTTGGTTTTCACTAGAAGCACCCTTATGACTTTTTTTTTTTTGACCAGACCCTCCCAGTGTTTCAGTCAAAGCTTCTTTGCATATCTAAATTCAAGATTCAGCACTAGATTTCCATGTGTCAACATGTTTCTGGTACAGCACATGTAGTTTATATTTATGGTTACAATGTAACACCAGGTTGTACAAGAAAAAAACAGAAAGGAGGTAATGCTGATTTTCATTCTGGTGTCAGCCACAGTTTAAAAAACAGAAGTACTTTAAAGAATGGATGAAGTCTGTAGTGGTGACTAACGTGTCATTTCCTTCTTAAGTTGCATGTCAATCCCAGTTGTCATGAGAGCTGTTTTCAGGAACTCTGCCAAGGTGAAAGCTGACAGTGAAACACAAGTCATGGACATGGAACAACAACCTGAACCACAATGAGAGCAAACTAGATTCTAACAGTCTCAAAGAAAGCCTTTGTGGGGCTGGTCAGCAAGATTGGGTAGTGACAGATAAGCCAAATAATACAGACAGCACAAAAGAAAATCTCTCTGCAGCCAAAGTGGAAACTCTGGGTGATAACATGGAAAAAAAATAACCCCTTGCTATGCACCGAAGCTTTGTGGAGGAAAGTAATTCCATAGCTAGTACAGAAGCTGATATGATAGACAAAAAACCTAATGGTTTTATAAAAAAAAATAAAGTCTACTTAGTAATTTGTGAATGGTATCTCCTCTTTGCAAACTTTTAAATATGGAAAAGCAATTCTCTTCAATCTGCATTTTTAAACATCCAAATCTGAAAAGTCTAACACTGTTCTATTTACTTTGTCTTGTTACTGAAAATCTCCAAAATTGTTGTGGTAAGTAAGATTCCTTCCAAAACTATTTTTTTATATTAGAAGGTAAGGCATTACTTTATTCTTGGTCAAGTGATGTGTGTGGCTGACAAAGTTCCAGCCTTAATACTGACCCTGATACAGAACTTTTTCGCTTATGTGTTTTAGCAAACAAATTAATGTTCATTGGTTTAATTTACATAAATCTCTTCATTAATTAGTATTCTACCCCCTATTAGTTATTGATTTATTTCTCTTCATGCTAATCTGGTCCACATCCTTTATTCCTTTTTTTACTTTTTTCTCAGACACAGTCTCCAACTTTCCAGACCTTAATCTCCTCTGTATCTTCTGGTTACTCCAATGTCCTTTAATGGCCATAAATTTAAGATCCCGGGTGCCCAATCTGCAAATCCCTTTGGCTTTTTTTATTGAGGATTGTCAGGCTTAGTTTTAACAAACTTCCGGTTTCAGTGATTTCAGTGATCAAACTAGGTCTGCAAAGAAACTTAACTAGTGTTGGCTGAAAGTGGGCACTGCTTACAATTAGTTAAAACAATTTATTAAAAAGTAGTTAGGAAAGTTATATAACTTCCAACACTGTCTGCACTATATTCTACCAGAATATGAAAGAAATCTGTGTCTAACATACATGATCTGGTCTGTAACACCACACAGGCATTTCAAGAAAAGTAATGTTCATCCATGTCATCATTATGGTAAATAAATTGAGAAAAAGTTACTTGAACGATTTTTGTAAATAAACAATTCATGCAGACACCCCTGTTGGTCCACTATTCCATAAATACGTTCAATGCAAGACCCTGAACTGCAGTTCTGCTTACCCCTAAAGCAGAAGTGGTACTGAAAGGAAACCAAACTTAACAGTCTGTCAACTCTGACACAGTAGGAGTCTTTAGTAAAAATGTTGTACACTCAGGCTCTGAAAAACAAGGAATTTTTGCCTTAGATTTTTTCTGGCCTCTAAGTATGAAATGGTTTTGTGATTATTTTTAAAATTATAGCTGACTTGTTCAAAATCTTAGCTTGCCTATGTCTAGAAGGAAGCTTTGTCTCACATATGGAGGAGTTTTACAAGAAACATCAAACAAGTAAACTGGTAACTTACTATCAATCAGTTTAATTAATGTAAAACAGAGGCATTCACAAAGAAAAAAACTTCCTGAACAGAGAAATTTACAGTTACAGTTAAGGAAAGCAATGGGAAAACAAGTCAAATATAGAATTCTGTTACAGAAATACAAAATAATCAGAAATAAGCATGTGTGGCTAATGTGTTTCTAGGAGGTAGTGAATAAGCTTGGTTTCCTTGAGGAGTCTGAGAAAAACATTATTAAAATGTGAGAGAGTTCAGGCTAAAGGGACTGCCAAAATAAATACAAAAATAACCCAAGGATGTTCATTAGACTGGAAGCATGTTTAGTGCGGTCTGACATGGTAAGAATAGATGTCCAAGAGTAAAATAATGGAATTGTCAGCAATTCTGCATTTGAGGAAAACAGTGTGTTTTCAGCAAAAGTGACAAGTATAACTATATAAGGAGGGAAGAGTAGTATTTAACAGTGAAAATGCATTGCATCATGGTTACAAAAGATAACGTGAAGAATTTGACAAAAGGTGACTAAAGAGTCACAGCACTCAAGGAATCAGCAGCATATCATGTTCTATTTTGCACACCACATATCATCAATGGCAGCTTATTCTGCAAAAACACTCATCATTTCCATACTACTGAGCATTTAGTCTTTAGATATTAGAGGGTACCAATTTAGAGGGGTTATTTAATGGACACGCTTCAATTCCAAACTGCTGCCAATAAAAAAATGAGGGTGAAATGGAAGGTCCTGACACAAACCAGAAACAGGTTTAATATCATTGCCCCTTTCTGTGAATGTTACCTTTAAGATTGAAAGTGACAAGGGGTTTGCCAAAAGCCAAAACCATCGTGAAGACTTAAAAAATTACTTCTACTGTAAAGCATCAAAATCAGATTTTCCTAAAACAAAATGATGAATCAGCCTGTGCATGGCCCACAAACTAAGAATCAAAACCAGCTGTGATAGTTCTAAGTACCACAAGACAGAAAAACTAACATTCCAGTTGTTGGACATGATGGAGTATATCCAGTGATAAGCCCAGTTGCTCTACTAACCAAACAGTCTGCTTTTTAACCCACACAAGAGTTGACTTTTCAGGATCTTTGCAGAGGTTTGCCTTGCTGCACTCAGACTGCAAGGAACCAACTTCACCATTATTCCTACAAATGTTTTCACTAGAGCTGCCACAGTCTTCGTGTTTTCCATCTTTAACTTTCTTGTAGTCTGTCCCAGCTGTGTGATTAAGGTCCATGTCCTGAACTGAGTCTAAAACGTGTCCAAGATGTGGCTGTTCTTCAGTAGAATTCAGATACTTAAGCACATCATCTTCGTGCTTTTGAACCACATCAAGAAGATTATTTATTGTACTTAAAGCAGAATCATGTCCATTAAAATGACACCAGGATAAAAGAGCACTGAAAAGTGAACAACAACAAAAGTGATTACATGCATCTACTTAGATCTCCACTTGGTGGAGGTAGATAGCAATGTGACAATATATCTATGAATCATAAATACATTTATGTATCATTCACATTTTATGGAAAATTCAGGCAGTAGAACTAAATATTAAGCTTAAAGATGTAGATTTAGACAATTTTGGAAGAGTACCTGGAAGAGATTTAAAAAAAATTATACTTCTACACCTAGCGATGTAGACATTCCCTGTTTTCAACATCTGGGAATTCTGAGGTTGCTCACTTTGGACAGTTTTACAATGTAGGGGTTTTTTTTGTTTGTTTTGGTGTTTTTTTTTTGTTTTGTTGTTTTGGTTTTTGTGGTTGTTTGGTTTTTTTTTTTTTTTTTTTTTTTTTTTTTTTTTTTTTTTTTGTTTTTTTGGTTTTTTGTTTTTTTTTTTTTTTTTTTTTTTTTTTTTTAAATTTTTGTTTGGCTTTTTTGTTTGTTTGGTTGTTTTTTTAATTAAAACAAACAAAAAACTGCCTGTGTGTTCCCTTGTTACACGCCCTCCACATACACTTGACCTTAAGGAGTTTGTAACCTACTTCAGGGTTCCTTTGAACTGGCCACATGTAACCATCAGCTCAGCACCGAGTCTGTAACCTTGATTAAAGCCTGTCTGGAGTGCAAGTTCTTTCCCAGCCTCAATTCCATCCCTATAGCCTTCCTGTAACAAGAACAGCAAAACAGGTTGTTCACAACGTGATAAAATGGACCCATGACAAATACATAACAATAATTAAAAAAAAAAAGTTTAAACAAGTATCACAAGTATTCAATCTCTTAAGTTACAGCTTCTATATCTGAACATCTTTCACAGCTACACCCCCACTGCCAAACCAAAACATGCTTGCTGCAGTGTATTATGATTTACTGACCTGTAAGATGCAGTTTTTTACTTTTCCCAAAAAGATTCCCAGAAAGTCACAAAATTAGGAGATTACTTTTAGAAAGATCAAAAAAGTAAGACAAATCTGCAGGAAAGCATGTTTGCTCTTAATGATTACCAACTCCTTTGTGAGAAATGGATTTAGGAATACCATATAGACTTCTTGTTTCTATCTAAAAAGATATGCAGGCTGCCAAGCTTCCCCTTTAGCAGAGGTACTCTCCTATCTGCAATCCATCTACATGGAATATATTTATTTTCACAAAACTAACTGCTGAGCATTGGTCCTTTATTTGCTGGACCTCACTTCATTTAAGAGCTATACCATAAAAAGAGACAGTGACTTGACTGAGTCGCATATAAATACACTTAACATTGAGACTGCTTTCTTTAAGTAAACAGCTAATGATTGCAATGCAAATTACTTTCTTTATATTATAAGCACGTTACAAGATTACATAAAATAATTCTTAACTTTTTTCACAGCAAAATTGCAAGTTGTGAAAATGAAAACTCCTATTTGCTCATGGTGGCCTTGCTAGAAAAGTAGTCTGGAACACAAAAGTTTATTTTGACCAACATACTAACTTCAATAACACTTAATGATTTTGCAGTATCTACTCATAAATATCAGAGAGATTTCTGTAAGAACACTAAACAGTTCCTTAAGAAAACCAGTGTTTTCATGGAACTCAGATGAAGAAAACTATACCAGGTCTGTTGTAATATCCTTCCTCAGCAACTTCCTACACAACAGTTTCTATTCATGTTCTTCAGCCAAATGCTGCTCAGCTGTGAGCAGACAAGCCCCTACTGGCCCCACTCTGAATGACACGGTATCTGTCGAACTAATCTGTTTATGAACTTGTTTTGTTCCTTGCAGAACTGCAGAGAGGCAAGGGCTGTGAAAAGCAGCTTTCATAAAATGTATTTTTCACTAGGAGAATAAATCGACCAAAGACTACACAGACCAAAATGCCCAATTGTGGCTACACATGGAGCACACATCTTACAATTTGACTGATGAGTAACTCTACTCAAAACCCCGAACATCTCACATTTTTTTATTAGCATTGTTCAGCTCTGTTGCCATACATTTACCAGGGGTATACCTACAAGTAGCTTGCATCACAATTCAGCACTGCTTTTTGTGTAAATTTGTATCTGTATAAATGCACATTGTTGTGCAAAGGGAGCCAATGTCTTTTGGTAAAACAGTACTTTGCTCTGGTGACTACTAAGAGTAACCGAGCCACATCTTCCAATATTAAGAAGAAAGTATGTCACAATAACTTTAAGCAGCTACTTTTACTTTTCCCTTTAAATCTTCCACATGTATATCAAAGTATGTGTCAGTAAATCTGAAATGGCTAAAAAGACTATTAAATCATTTTTATAGAAATACCTTCAATCTCTTTTTCATAGTGCTGTTCCATTCCTTCTGTAGTAGATACATCTCATCTGCATCTTCATCAAATATGTCCTCGCTGGATTGGCTGACTGCAACTTGTACCCAGGACATAACAGCAGTGCCCTATGACCTCTGTTTTTGCAACAAAAAAACCACTGAAAAGCTCTCAGAAACGCCTCTTGTGAAGTGTCAGACTAGAAGTACTGGCAAAAAACCATGGGCTCCAAAGAGAAGCCAGGTATGCAGCTGATTATTCAAGCTGTACATGGGAATTCCGTGCTGTGTGCCATTAGGGTGCATCTGTCAAGGAAAAGCACTTTAGATCATCATTCATAAAGCAACTTCTGAGATATATTAGGGCAACTTATCATAGTTCCTTCCCATCTTATGTCACTGACACACGTATGGATGCAAACATCGCATTTCTGAATACTGCCAGTACAAAGACAGCTGGCAGAAACAATTCTATGACTTGATTTCAACGGCAGCTGACAAATAGTCTCATATAGCCTCCATGCAGTGCCCTAAGTTATACACACAACTTTGTGTATTTGTATATACACCATTTACTATACACAGGTTAACACCTGCACAGAGTTAATAACTGGAAAGTACTTTCCCCTCTGATTTCCAGTTTTCTGGTTAGGCCAAATACTTAACTATCTTCTAAAACAGAAACAGTCCTTTCTATTTTGATTAAGGAATTAGCAAGTGCTGCCACAGTGGAAAGGAGAAATTTTCGGATTATTTAATCTTTCCCTATGCCGAAAACTTTGAGAAGTGTCTCACAATTAATTCACTTGCATCGCTGTAAATTGTTAGAACCCATATACACTGTTCCTTGCGGAGACACCGGCGGCTCTCAGAGAACCCAGGACGCTAGGACACAACCGACTAGAGTCCTGCAGCCTGCGGTGGGCAAGCGCGGCAATCCCCCGGCCCTACAGCCGGCCCGGGCCGCAGGCAGCGGCCAGACCCCGACCTGCCATTTCACGGCCGCGCACGTGCCCCCCAGACGCGGCCGCGCTGCAGGGAGCCTTCCTTCTCCTCCGCCCGGCCACAGACATGCCTCTCTTCGCCTCGCCTTTCCGCTCTGCTCGCACAGCCACCGCCGCCGGACCGGCCCCGCACGCTGACCCTCACCGCAGCCACGGGCACACCAAGCCCCCTCCACGCTCGGCCATCTTCACTGAGGGCAAACGGGCGCCGCGGCCGGCGGAAGTAATTAGAGAGCGACAGCCATGTTGGACAAGGGCAAGTTCCGCGGAGGCCGCAAGTAAACAGCCGCCATCTTGAGCAGCAGGGCTCTGACATCAGACCCCGTCAGAGACGCTGGAGGCGCCATCTTGAGTGAGGGTGCAGCCGCCTCCAGGGGGCGGGGCNGGGGACGCGGGGTACCAACGGCGTAGGAGCGGCTGTCGCAGTTGGCCTCCCCTTGTCCCATCATCACCTCTCTCTTTCTCAGGAGGGAGCGGAACGTGGCTGCTTCGGCCTCTTCAGGACAGCCCCAGGGTAAACGCGTTCCTCCAGGCACGAAGGTTTCATCCTCTTTTCAGTCATAAAAGGTGGAGTTTAGAAGAAAAATCTGCCTTGTTGACTTAAGAATTGTCAAGCATTTTATGTGAAGCGTGCCCTTAAGCTATCCTCTACAAGACCCAGGTATTACAATGATAAATCCTGTTTAATATGAAAGGTGCCAGCGGGAGTCAAGTGTTTCATTGCTGACTTTGACTAGAGAAAACAGGAATATCCTGTTGACATAAATACAACAGCCTTGGTGCATGCTGCATTTGGCTTTTAAGCATAAGTTTAAAGCAGATTAATCTTCATGAACACACAATAAATCAAGCTTGAATTCAGGCTACCTGTTTATCCGAATTGCCAGAGCCTGTACAGTAAACGCCCCCGTGTGCTCAGTGACCTGCGGGCCCCTGGCAGCCGGAACACCCGAGGGGCTGATTCCTCGTGGCACCACACTCCCCCCAGCCACTGCCGGGTGTCCCGTCTCCTGTCCCGGGGGTGGCTGTGACATTCCTCAGAGCAGGGCTTGGGACACTGCATGGACAGCAGAAGGGCCTGTCTGTGCTCTGCAGGTACCAGGTGATGAACAAGTGTGTGCTGCAACTGTGCAGCTACTGCACTCCCTTTCCCTCCTCCCTTCTGCTCTGCAGAGAGCCTGTCCTCCTGCTTCTGGCCCATTTTGGATGCTCGCTGATGGTTGCATCCCGAGGTACAAGTAGCCAAGTAACCCAAATCTGTCTAGAAATTCATGTGTCAGGTATCAAAATGACACTGGTGTGTCTGGATGGCCACAACTTTTACTTACATATGTAAATTTACTTACATAAGTAACTCAACAGTTACTTACATATGTCAATGACTTCTGATTTCCTAGCCCACTTCTGTCACTTCCAACTCCAGTCTGGCCAAAGCTAGTTCTGACATTTTAAAAAAACTGATAAAAATATTGACTATAGCCTGCATGCACAAATGCACAGTCACAAGAACCTCTTCTGGCAACAGAAACTTTAACTGGACATAATGACACTTAGCAAAAATTCACCAGGTGCAAACAATTCTTCATCTGGCAACAACACTATTAAACTTAACTCTTTGCTTATCATCTTGTACTCTGTATCCTCAGCCTCTTGCTCTTCTGGAAAAGATATACAAGTCATGGCTCAAGGAAGCTGTGAGTTTCCCAGATTCACACTATCAGTTTTAGTGTCTTAAATTTAACACTGTTGATCATCCCACACAGATATTTAAGAATGAGTCCTTATAAACATGAGAAAAAAATTAAGAAATCTTATATTTCCACCCCTTTTCCTTATTAGTAGTGAGTGGATAATTAGGTGAATCATATTGTATACATAGAACAACATTGCTGGGAAATGAAGTACAGTTGCAACTTGAAGACAAATTGATTCTATATTAATGGCCTGGACAGGGGTTCTGGGATTGAGGGTGAGATGTGGTGCCTCGGGGTATGGATGTTTTCCACACTTATGTGTGCTCTATATAGGGAAGTGTCTGTGTATTATGGAGATATTCTGTCAAGATGCATACCAGAAGGTCAAAATAGGAGAGCAGTATTTCACTGGCTAAAACCCAGTTCTAATATTTTTGCACAATAAAGTCACCTGAAATTGTAAAAAACAAAGTAGTTGACTTGTGACCCATTGTAGAGTTTGCCAATGCCATATCTAAGTTTAAAACTGGGCTAATTTTAGGTTTAAGGCAAAGGTACTTTTGGAACATGAACACGCATATCTCAGCAGCTACTCCCTGCTTTCCTGGTGTACTGGGGAGATGTTCTAGAGGGGTCAGTACACAGTCAGTGCTTAGAACTACAAGGGGTTTCAGGAGATTACACAGGAATTCTGTCAGCTTCATTTTAGCAGTAAGGTTTGCCATTAAGCAATCAGCCACAAGTGATCTCCGAAAGTGAAATGTATGAGTGTAGTTTCATAAAGTGTTCCTTTACACCATTTTTACTGCATATAATGAATCAGATAAAGCATTGCTCCTATTCAGATAAATATTATACAACTTTGTCTCTCAAACAAAATGGATTGGAGCATCCAATGAATTTTGTCATAAGACAGACACCTTAAGATTTCAAGCTTTTTTGAAGGGTGGTGTTGAGGGTTAAATTCTTTCCCTTTCTTATGGAATTTTGTCCTATAAGTCCCTAAGAACCAGGAATGATTGATACTTAAGGAGAACAAAAGAAATGGCCAAACCCAGGGAAGACGGCATCTGGCTGCACTTCTCTGCCTGAGGGTTTCTCGAAGAGGAGGCAGAGATACCGCGAGAACTGGGTTGGTAGAAGATGGGGACAGGGGCAGCTGCGCTCTTTCTCTCGGTTTCGGAGGAGGATGCGCGGAGCTACCGCCGTTTCGCTCTGAAATCGAGTAATCAGCATTCCAAAGACCAAGCCAGACAAGCCTTTGAAATGGGTATTTGCTTTACTTTGGCGCCTGGTATGCAGGAACTGGGCGGGAGGGGNGATCTTTTGACCAGTCTTAGCCGGTCCGTGTTTCTTTTCATTATCTCTCCTGCTGCAGGACCCTCCTGGCCCCTAGATTTACAGCTCTTATCTGTTGGCCTTTAGCATTGGCTAGCACATGCCCATTGTCCACGCAAGTACAGAGATCTTGACCCTTTCAATCCCCCCTTTTTTCTATGACAATAAATTTCTTTATTGCTTAAAATAATCTCCTAATTCAATTGTGTGTCTTAATTGATTGCATTTTCACATAGTATTCATCTAAGTTGCACACACCATAACATGCATTTTATCCATATACAAATTAGAGTACTAAGAACAATTGTAATAACTAGAATGACAAACAAATACTTCAACCATTCAAAATCAGATAGCAGGATGAAAGCTTGTCCCAGAGATCTTTAAGACCCCAGGAGGTATTATCTTTATGAAGTATCCTAGTCTGTAGTGCGTGCAAGTCTGTCTCTACTCGTTTCTGGTTATTTATGTAAGTACAGCAAGTCTGATTAATTACTGTACATAGGCCTATTTCTTTGGCCAAAAGGAGATCTAATCTCAATCTGTTCTGTGTGGTAATACTTTTAAGTGAATTGATTTCTTCTTACATTGCTTGTATAGCATCTCCGGTGAGGTTTCCTATCTTTTCTGTAACAGCTGAAATGTTTACAGCCGCTTTTTCTAATTCACTAACTCCTAACCAAGGCAGAAACCATTTTACGAAAGTGTGGAATCCAGTTCCCCTTTCTAAAGAGAATTGTTAGACCGTTTGGGTTGGGTTGTTAACCATGGAGTTCTAATGAGTCCACGTGGTGGGTCAATGGCAGAGAAAATCTGATCCTGGGGTATCAGGAGTCCTGTAATGCAGTGTCCTTTCCAATTATAAGGTAAGTACCTTGCTGTACAATCTCCACAAAGCCACCAATAGCCTGAAGGTAAAGAACAATTCTTAGATACTCTCTTTTCATAAGTTATGTCAGACCATTGTTTCCAAAATTTATATGTGAAACCCCATCGTTTAACATTGAACTGACCTACATCTATAGCTCCTTTGTAGTCAGTTTCTCTCTTGTTCAGTCCATAGTGAAGACTTGTCCTATTTGTGTTATTGAGACAATGGCTTTCTGTGTTGACTGTCTTATTTATAAACAGAATTCCTAGGTCAAAACGTGGGCCCTAGCTATTGGAAGCACTTTGGGGATTAGGACAATTAGACATTTCCAGTGCTCTAAGAAGTTTTGGGAGTCCAAGTATATTGACGTGAGGTATCCCAAACATAGGAATTTCTAAATTACCTCTGGGAAGAGCTGTACATACCCAGCACTCTAATAACCTTAAAGTTTGACTAAAGTTAGTCATCCATTGCACAAAAGTATTATCATTCCAAGCAGTGATACATGACCTGCAGAATAAAAATGAAG
>VZRX01004883.1:0-21755 GCA_013398075.1 Notiomystis cincta
CCCTTCCTCTTCTTCCTCTCCTTCCTCTTCCTTCCTTCCCTCCATCCATCCATCTTACCCCGTTATTTTTCCATTCCACCCCCCTACTCCTCAGTCATGAATTTTAATACCTGAAGAGTTCTTGAACAGGTCTGAGTCCCAGAAATAGTCTGGCTTTACCCTGATGGAAAACTGCTCCCAAAGGGACTTTTCCCTGGAGCCTGATTGATAAGTCCTCGTTTCTTTGTTTGTTTTAGTACCTTTCCAAGTAGACTGATGAGCAGCAGAACAAAATGAAGCCACGTTGAAATTTCCCTTTTATTGCTCATTCCCCATTAATATCAGTGGTTTTAAGCATCTTTGTGTTTTTCTATAAAAAGGCACAACCTCAGAGCCTGCAGACATTGTAGCCATGTTCCAGAGATCAGAATTGGATCCTCAGCCTTCCATTTACCTCACTGATCTTTCAGATTGGTTCCTCTTGTTGCAGACTTTCAGACAAAAATGTTGCACACAAAAATATTCATTCAGGCCTTCATTACTGAGTCCTGCTTTTCCTTTGTAAAGTAACTGGTGTGTGCCTTGAAAGATCACAAGGCATTTACAATGCAGAGCCTGTGAAAAGCCATCCAAAAGAAAAAAACTGAAGATGCATCCAAAATTATTATGGTCAATTTCATGTATTTGAAAAGTTGGTTTGTTTGTTGGTTTTTGTTTTTTTTTTTTCCTAAGCCACAATTGAACTCTTTTTGTAATTTCACCAGAGAGGTGGAAGAATATTACACACTCAGAAAAAATACAGAGTAAGCTGAAAGAACCACTTTCAGTTAAGAAAGAATACAGTGCCTACGAGCCAGCATTATGGCAGTAAGACAATGACAATAATAAAGCCTGTTTAGGTGACTCACAGCTATAATTTCTGCTTTGCATCTCGTTTACCCATCAAATCCCTGTCATACCATGGTAATGCTTTATATTTATGTGGTGTCTTTCATGTAAATGGCTTTCCAAGTGCTTCATGTGTTGCTTGGTGTGCAGCTTCCATCAGTTTAATCCATTACTTTAATACAGATGTTTTTGTAGTGAAATAGAGCTGCTGTTTGTGTCCACATAGCAAAGTCTTGAGAAGTAAAACACCTTTAAAGTCAGCAGAAGAGATTAGGGAGATGTAGCACCAAATTACAATGCACCTTGACCACAGCATTTTCCATTAAATGGTTCTGATGGAGGGTTTGGTATAAACTGATTTTGCTCAGGTGCATTTTTCCAGCTCTCCAGGGGCCCAGGGCAGCAGGGCAGCACCCAGGGCCCTTGGCAGGGAGGGAAGGTGGCTGCAGAATCAGCAGCACCACTTTGGTCAATGCTGTGCCAAACATTTCCTCCTCATGCTTCCCTGGCTGTGACCTCTGCTGAGCTCCAAGCCCCAGTGACCTGGTTTATCCTTCTCTTGCAAACTGGGCTTTGTGTCCCACTGAATTCCACCAGAAATGCTCATTACTGACATTTATGAGACTCTCCTCCCTGACTGATCCAGAGTGAAAACCTTTGCAACCACTCTGAAAATTCCTTTGCACCTGGAGCTGTTCCAGGTGCTGAGCTGTGGAAAATACATTGTTTCCTTAGCAAGGAAATCCTGGGAGCTCAGGTACATGTGCTGGATGACAGCATGCCAAAAAAAGGCACAAAGAGCAAGCAGGTTGCAAGAGATTCTATAACTTGTCATCACATTCTCAAGAAATTAAACAAAATATGGTCACAAAGGCACTGGGCTTCAGTGGAGGGAGATAATTGCAATAATACAATTTCTCTGTGGATTTTCTAACACAGACGTATGAATTAATACATCCCATTATTTTCCATCTTTTATGATATATAGAAAAGGAAACAAACACCTGATAGCAGCACAGAATACCTTCCACTGGAATATCACCCTGATAAATGCAAACTGACAGAGAGTTTTAATTTGTTCCTGATTGGGAATCACAGCGTGCAGAATCTTAATGAGCCACTGGGTAGTGATCACCGACCCCAGGCACGTTTGTCTTGCTTTGTGTTTGCTGCTGGTGGCAGCTCTTTAATTTGGGTGTCAGAGCCCCACTCTGAGACAGTTTTTTAGTGGCTTCATAAAGGAGTTGTTCCCTCCTGCTCACGCTGCTGCTGGACAGGAGATATTCAGGTGATTCTGACACAGATGAGTTCATCTCTTCATCTGCTCTGAGAAGCCAGTACACACAATCTCATTTACTGCAGAAGCTTTAAATGAGGCTGTGGCATAAGAATGTGGTTTTCCTACAGTCTGGGCACCATTTCCAGCTATGGCTGAGGCTGGGCTGGGGTCAGTGCCTGGATTCTCAGGTGAGAACATTTTGCAAAGGGATCTTTTCCTGTACCTGCCCCATGGTGGGAATCTGACAAGACTGATTTGCCTTGAGACCACCCAGAGGAAATTTTTTGTCAATGAGAGCTGCCAATGCTGTGTCCCATCAGTTCATTGTAGAGCTTGGTGTGGAGGAGGATTTGGCTCAGTGTTACATCTTGCCTCCAGCAGGTAACAACCACTAAATTAAGGTTGTGAGATCCAGGGAAGGGAGGAGAAGTCTGTTGGACTGAGACTCTCTCCTCTGCTCTGGCTGTATTTGAACACAGCTGTTTTGAGCATTCCTGGTCTCCCTGCCATCCCTGAACTGACTCCTGTGCTGTAAGAAAGAGAAGTTGCTCATTCTCACCCTCCAGGACCTCCATGGCCTGTGGAGCAGGAATTCCAGTGTCCTTATCTGCTTCCCACCAGTCCATCATGCTGGCAAACATTGCTGGCTTGTTACATTTTGAAGTCTCTTTGTGCACCCCCACAAACCTCACACTCTTCATCTCATCCATCACTATATTTCCTCCAAACCTTTCAGTTCCCCATTAGCTGCTGTTCACTCAGTGTTTCCTTCTATCAGTCTCTTGTCCGTGGGTTTTTGCCACAAGATTTTGGATACCGAATAAAACTGGATCTTTTTTCTCCCCTATATTTCTAAAACTTCAAAACTGCTAAAATTGCTAAAATCTCTGGGCTGTATGCATGAAAAGCACAATAAATGAGAGCCTGGCACATCACAGAGCAGGTTAACCCCACACATCAAACACTCAGAAGCAGTAAATGCACACAGCCCCTGCCAGCAAACTCACCCTGGCCCAGGGTATTCTCCTTCGAAGTTATTAGTGCAAAATGGGTCCAAATGATGGCAGTTTAAATAAAGTACTGAACTCATCTACTTTATTCTTAATTTATAGAGGTGCTTAGGGGATGTGCAGATATTTAAAATGAATAAAATCAATTAACTTGTGATCCAATTATTTGTGTTAGCCACTGTGGGGTTTTATTTTAGAGCACTGGTTCAAACTTTCCCAGTTAAGCACCTTGCTTTGAGAGTTTAAACCTTTCACTGTGAAATACGAGGAACCTGTGGTTATTTTTTCTCTATTCCCAAATCTAATTCCTATTTTTGCCCTTTCATAGTTTTTAAATTCCCTTCTTCACTTTTGTTTTTGAAAGGGAATTGGTGTAAGCATAACAGATTTTTCTAAATGTTGGGAAGTTTTTCCCTTATATAAAGGTGACTGAACAGGCAAAAGAGTTCACCTTCTAGATAAAACACACTTAATTTTTCTAGGCCACACTGTTTCACAGTAGATATGTGTCTTTTGCAATCATAAATCTCTGATTTATTGCACTTTTCACATTATAAATTTAGAGCAGACCTCTGTGACAACTTCTGTGGTCTGATCGTTCTGCTTTTCCATCCATCTTGAACAGATTTTAGTCTAACGTTCCAGACAGCTTCAAAAATCTGTGTTTATATGGCTGTTTCCAAAATGTGAGGGATGCTAGGGGTGAGAGTATCACTGTACCTGGAATTATTTGGCTTGGCACATCGTTTCCCTGTGGATGCTGGCATTTCCCTGACCTGCAGGAGTCAGGAGCTCAGCAGTGCCGTGCCCCCAGCAGCTCCATGTGCCCTTTCTCTGCAGCTGAAGTTTCTGAGAGCTCTTCCTAAATAAGGAGAAAACAGGGATAAAGAAGAGAGCCCAGCTGAGATATCCTTGATTTAGATATCCTTAGCCTGACATTCCATATTTTTTGAAATAGCTGGCACATCATGGCAACCTTTCCCATCATTTTCTGGCACTGGTGGGGTAAAAACAATAAATTTCTCTCACAGGCTTCACAATAATGTATCTGAATAAAACAGCCATGTCTTTTAATCTTTTACCCTAACAGGTCTTAGAGCTCCCAAGGTGAGCCAGAGAGTATTGAACACTTAATTGAGTCAGACTGGAGGATTAAGGGAAAGATTTTTCCGAAGGATCAATAGGAATTGGGAGCAGATGCCCGGTCAAATCTAAGGATTGGATTCTGAAGTCTGGCCACCTTTTTACACAGCTGAATGGAAATGGTTGGGTCCTGAACACTTGTGGGAAAAATTCTGACTTTTTGGTTCTGATGTCTCATATAATGGATGCTCAAGTTGAGACAATATGAAATAATATAAAAATATCAACTGGACTAATTAGTTATTTTCAATCAGAGTAAGAGGTATCTAAGTCTGCTCAACAGTGACAGCATTTGGCTGAGCCAGAAGGAACACAGTCTTGGTAATAATTCTTCTGTTATTTTCAAGGTTCTTAATAGAGTTTTGCTTTTAATTTGTTTCAAAGCAAGTGAAAATATTGTTGTATTATCATTTAGAGTTAATTAAACTGCAAATGAGCTTAATGAACTGTCTGAAACAAAGCTCAATCACAACCTGTTACATATTAACTCTCAAAATCAAAAGAATCTTTAAATTCTTTGTTAGATACACCAAAGAAGATAGAAATAGCCAGTCATTAATGTCATCCTTTTATGAAATCAGGTTTGAGGCTGTAAAGCTTGAACTGAATGCAGACACTCAAATTATACAGAAAAATTGAAAAAGGGGTTGGGAAGATGATAAATCTCTTGGAAAAAGAAGGAAGACAAAGATAACTGAACACAGGGGGAGACACAATCATCTTTTCTTTATTTTCATACGAGGAAATCCACTTTACCTACTCTTTGTCCAGACTGGGAAATGTATATACATATTAATAAAACGCCATTTGCTGGGTTTGGTATTTTCACAAACTCTTCTGCAGTGTTATGACTTCCTGTGTTCTGTAAGACAGAGGAAAAGACATTTAGTTTATTCAGGTCTTGAAGCCACTTGGGTGACTCTTGCCCTTGAGTGATGCATTGCCACCAACGACGCAGCTTTTAAGCAGCACACGTAGAGTAAAAACCTATTTGTGTCATTAAACTTTGTAATTTTGGACTTTTGAAGGCTTAATCCCTAGAAATGCTAAGATTTCCTAATGATCTGTAATGGCAGTGCTGATGTTCAGCACTTCTCAGGATTAGGTCTGTTATCAGCCTGGTTTATCCACCTCTAAAGCAGGTATTATCTTATCACTCTTATATACAGAGCTTTTAGCACGTCAGCCTCAAGTACTCGAAAGGTGAGGAGTGTTATTAAGTCTGACCCTTACAAGCTTTTCCAATGGTTTACTTAATGTTTTTCCTACATAAATAAGAATGATGGAGAATAAACTAGAATTTTCTTACAGGGCTTGGCTGGTTGAATCGTACAGCAACACATTTCACAAGGTCATAAAAAATTCTTCCGCTGCAAAAAGAAAGCAGCACCGACTTTTATTTATGCAGACAAAGTGGTAGCATGAGGTCCAATTATTTTTAAGTGTCTTAGAGCAAGGCCTCCAAAAAATGCTCTGGGAATGGTTTTTGTGAGACCTGTTTTGTACCTCAGTAATGGTTCAGTGAAAAATGAATGCGGGTGGGATAATTCATGAAAAAAAAGAGTGTGAAATACAAAACTGGATTTGTTTGTAAATAAAAGTAGATTTGAAGGCAAGAGGGGTCTGTATAAGTCAGGTTCCTCTTCCCTGAGTTCCCTTTTGGGGAATACATGCAGCTGTGCAGCACTGCAGGTATTTTCATGCTTCACTTTCCAGTAACATGAGCTGAACTGTCTTCTTGTGATCAGAATCTTCCCCAGCTCCAGTCCTACCACATCTCTGCTTATCTGCCACCTATTAAGTGGAGAGCAGCTGAAATGTTCTACCTCATATTTCATAAGTGAGAATGCATTATTTAAACCCCACAACATTCCGTTGCGGTCAAGGATTCCATCTTCCTCCTGTTGGGGTAAATAATTAATGCAGCCTGGGATATTTCGTGTGTGTGTTTGTGGTCATTAAGTGGAAACAGCAACGATTTCCTGTTTTTTTTCCTAGTTCCAGGCCACAGTGAAGGAGGGGGTCACAGGTGTAATAGTGAACTTGACTGTGGGCGACCGGGACGACCCGGCCACGGGGGCGTGGAGAGCCGTGTACTCCATCATTAACGGGAACCCAGGGCAGAGCTTCGAGATCCACACCAACCCCCAGACTAACGAGGGGATGCTCTCTGTGGTCAAGGTAAGAACAATTCCCTCCTGCCCTGGATTTTTGCTCTAAGGTTCATCCCCTGGGTTCACTGCGTAAGAAAAGGCACAGCAGGGATGGGTTATTCAAAGATTTAAAGCTGGCTGCCAGCCCTTGTCCAAACTATGTGTATAACCCCTTCTTCTGTCACAGTAACCTTAATTTTTAAGTCACTAGGACTGCCTGTTCCTAGCTGTACTGCCAGTGTGCTTAAATAGCAGGCAGATTTGCAGTAATCATCACAATTAATAGTGAGATTTTATAACAAAATTTTGTTTGTTGCTGAAGGTACAGGTAGAATTCAAGGCCCCATTTTGTTCTCACTTAGAGAACACACACAAATACCAGGGAAGTAAGGAATGTGGATTCAGATGGAATTCATGTTTCTAAAGTGGATTGGTCCCACACTTCTAAAGTCTCATAGGGAAATTTATTGCCTCTCTTTGTATGAAGACAATCCTATGTCTCAAACTTATAAAATAAAACAAAAAGACAGAAAATAGCCCTGCTTGCTGCCTGTACCAGAATGCTCTCTTTTTGGCTTCAGAAGAGGCATTTTCAATTCTCTAGACAAATGCTTGTATTTCCATGGCAGTGCCTTTGATTTTGAGACAGGAGCTGAGAAAGCAGCTTGTGTTATTGTCATGAGTAACTACCAAGTGTGACTCATTTGTTTGTTAAATACATGCTACATATAAATAAACATGTCTACATGAGAACTGAATTATGGCTATGAGACACAGCAAAAAAATGTAAGCCCTTGGACAGAGGGAAGTCTCCATGGGTTTTTATTTCTGTTGTGTTTGTTATCTAAGGGACACCTTAGAGCTGAGTGCGTCTAATCCTGAGCTCTGACCAAGTTCCAGGTGCTGGGAATGCTGCTGTCCCTTTCTGGCTAATTCTGTCAGCCATGGGCTGAAAGGAAAAGTGTTAAAGCACCACTTGCACTTTGCCCTCTGGTTTTCTGTTCTGCAGCCCTTGGACTACGAGATTTCAGCCTTCCACACGCTGCTGATCAAAGTGGAAAACGAAGACCCTCTGATCCCAGACATAGCCTACGGCCCCAGCTCCACAGCCACGGTGCAGATCACCGTGGAGGACGTCAACGAAGGGCCCGTGTTCCACCCAAACCCCATGGCAGTGACCAAGCAGGAGAACATCCCCGTGGGCAGCGTGGTGCTGACGGTGAACGCCACCGACCCCGACACTTTGCAGCACCAGACCATCAGGTGAGAGCAGCTCCCTCTCATTCTCACCCACCACAAAGTGGGGATGTCCTTCGTGGCCAAGAGTTTGCCTGCAGGTGTAGAATTATGTCAGAGTTGTGAGGAGTTATAATTTATATTTTCCCTGCAATTAGAGATTCAGTTTGTTGAAAAGACAGGACTTTATTACACGGGGAATGTTAATTTTTCACACCATGAGATTCCCACAGTAGAACAATCAAGAGACTTGGCTTCACATGGTTTCAAAATTACTTTTAACCTTGTTTATTCCTCTTCCATATCTCTTCAGGGAAGAGATATAAAAACTAAAAATTAATGATTCATCTGTTTTACATAGGGTTTAAATCAGTTTCTGATCATTTATTATGTCCCTCAGTAAAATAATGACCATCCATCCACCTTCAAGAGCTGAGAAAAGATTTCCCAGTGAAAGACTGAAGCTAAAGGAAGATAAGACTTGGCCTTGTCCAGATAAATGAAAGTAAATTATTATTTCTGTGCTGTAATAATATAATCCCACACATGTGCCATATCACAAGGAGCAAACCTGGGTATTACATGGTATCATCATCTTATATTTTGATCCCCCTGGTTTGGTCTTTTGGCTTTAGACTCTATGAAAAATGAAAAATCAACCACTTTGTTCTCTAAAACTAAACTGGCTTTCCAGACAGCTTTTCTCAGCATTTGAGAATTACAGGTTAGACACTACCACTAAAACCTACAGCTGTGTTTAATTTTTCATTTCTCCTTGTAAGTATCATTTCCCCCGGGTCTCAGTGTATATAAAAGGGGACAAACACCTTGTGAGAACCACTTCAAAGCTGCAGCTGAACAATGGCACTGTCAATCCACACCACAGGCAGAGATCTCTCTGCTGTCACAGGGTTATTTAGCAGTGATTGTGCAACCCTTAAAGAAGGTTTGACACATGTACTGTCCTACAATAAGGAAAGCTGCTGATCTCCAAGATGTTCCCTGTCAGTAACAAACCTTGGTGAAAATGTCACTGCAAAACTTGGGTTTGAGTGATGAGGGGGTGAATTTAAGCAGGTGAGTGTGTTCATCTCCAAGGAAGGAGGAAGAAGTCAAGGCAGATAATTAAAAGTTTCAATTCTCTGCATCACCTCAAAGAGAACGTTGATAATAACATGAATAGCTCAGTTTTTCTCCTTTGATTTCAACCACAGAAATACCAGTTTACCTGAAGGATGATTCTTAACACACCTTTCCCCTTGCTTTCTAAATGAGTTTATTTATAGAATAATTCCTTATTCCTAAGTTTAGCTTTTGCTCCAAAGCTCCTTTATTTCATTCACAAAAAATTGTGTCTATGGATGGGATTTTTGTTGCTTGTCAGACAGGGCACTATGACCCTCAGAACCTGGCTGGTGCAGGGAACAGATATTTGTGGTTTGGACTGACTTTCAGAAAAAAAATTATTGAAGTTCTCCATAATTTATGTATTTTCATGGGAGATGGGAAAACCAACATTCATTAATGTAACCGCTGATTTTTTTGATGCTAAACAAGAAAAGCTATGAAAATGTAAGGATTTCATTATCAAAGCCAGCAATCCAGGAACTATTACCTGAAATTTTCCCCTTGAACTACTGATTTTACTCAATTTCTCCAAACTGGAATTTAAAAGGCACCCAGTGAGCCACTGAATACCCTTCAGTTAGCTTTAAATGTGGTGTGTACCCAGTCAAGCAACACAAACACTGCAGTTCACCTCATCTCACAACTGGCTGCCAAGGAACCCTCACATCAGGACTAACTCGTAAGATAAAGGGAATTTCCCCCCAATTTTTACTGTATCTGCATAGCCAAATGGAAGGTTTAGAGCCAAAAGCAAGATATTTGTTTTCTTTGATGTGCAGAAAAGAGGAGCAGAATTAAGCTAGACTGGAATGATCCTATCCAGAAACTATGGAGATGGAAGTGCTTGTGTAAGTTAGAAGAAAATAATGGAAATGTAATGGAAATCTGGAGAATGGTAGAATGCATCAGGAAAGGCTAAACTGGCTACCTGACAATCCTATTGCTAAAATACCAGGACAGCTTTAATCAGCATTTTTAAAAGATGTTTTAATGCTGACAGCTATGGAAAAACCTGGGTACCAGCAGTGAAAAAGGCAGACTGTGGTGTGAGAGCAGCATGTGCAATTAAGGACAGGGTCAAACTCCAAATAAAAGCCCAAAACCACTCACTGGTTGGGGTCTGGCTGAAATATTTCCCTCAAGCTCCTCCAGGCCAGGTGTGAGTTTGGAGTTTGAGACAATGCCCAGGACTTTTCCAGGGCACAGAGACCAAACTTTGTGGTTCTCAGACTATAATTGTGCCATCAGTCCTTACCTGATTATGTGGTAAAACAAAGGCCAAGCAGGGACAGCACAGGCTCCTAAATGAGATATTAATTGGATATTAATGACCATGAGTGAGCAATGCTTTGCCTGAATGAATGTCAGGTTTGTGCTGTGTGAACCATGTCCATCACCCCCAAAAATGTATAAATCTCTTCAAAATGAGCAGTCCAGCAGAGAATTGGTGACGTTGGTGGGCTTTGGGTTCTTTCTTTCAGCCTGTCACAACTGAAATATAGCTGGCTGCAGGGATATTTTTAGTTAATTTCCTGTATAGAACTTGTAGAAGGAGCTGCTGATTATTTGTAATCAGGAAATTTAGTTACTCCACTAGATATAACATGATAAATGCATTTCAAGACCCACAAAAAGGAGTAGAAGAAACCATTTTTGCCATTGTCTGCAACTAGATTGAATTTATTCCTTGAACAATGCAGATCTGAATCAGAATCAAATTACTTATCTCTGGAAAACGTGGCTTACTTTGTAAAATTTCCTAAAGACAGCTGTACTTTTGAAGCAATTTTCCTTCTTATTCTTCAGCTTCAAGTGTTTTTACAGGCTGAAGAAGAATTTCATTTCAAAGCTCAAACAAGCTGGCAAAAAATGTGTTTCATTGAAAGAAATAAGACTCCAGAATCCCAGACCTGGGGCTGTGGCCGTTTGTCTGCACACGAGTGGCAGAACTGGCACAGTGTCAGCTCTTCTCTGTTCCAGTGACATCAAAATTCCACTCGAGGCAGAGGTGGGAGCATCATCCTGGAAATAAGAGGTGGAAAACAGTGTTTGTTCCACTCTCGTTGCTCCCAGAAAGAAAAAAGAACTCATCGACATTTTTTTTTTTAAATTCATTTAAATCACTCTACAGTTTCCATCTTTTCTAGAATTAAAAAAAAAAAATGAAAGAAATCCAGCAGGCCCCATTTTAATTATAACCCAACAATTTATTAATAGAACAGTAATGAAGTTTCTGAAATTTGATTTCTTAATCAGGGATCATTGTTATTTTTGTGCCAGATTTGAGAGTTTAATTTTGGGTACTTCTTCCCAACCTCTGAAATTTTAATCAGAAGTTTCAAGTGTACATGTCAATGAGAAGTTAAAGGCCAAATTTAATAACATTTTCTACCTTGGGAAATTAAAAGAAGAACCTCACTCTGAAATCCATTATTAACAGTAGATCTTAATTAAACACAGCTATGGTTCTCAATATTTGACTGTGTGAAGAGATTGGTTTTAGTCTTTTTCCCTTTTTTTTGGGATTCAACAAGTCCAGAATATTCAATAGTTAGACTTTTAACTATGTGTAAATAAGTTGTTTACTGCAGTATATTTGTAATTTTTAATTAGAGCAATGTTGTTTTCTGGTTTCATGGCTTATCATGGCAATATATTTTTATTACCTACTGTGCTCTTGGATTTTAAATTATTTATGTAAACATATTGTTCCAGTATTTATTCTCAGTAAGCAACGTGGCTCAATGCTTCAGAAATATCTTCACAAGAAAAGTTTATTACAGCTCTAAAGCATATCTAATTCATTAAGTAGAATTAAAATGCAGCATTTGAAGCTGGAGAACTTAGAACCCAAACTGCATCGAGTTTCATGGGAACATGAAAGGCTGCAGAAATATCTGAAGGTCTCTATGTAAATAAGGGATATATTTGTGTATAATATTTATATCTGCACTGAATTAAGCTGCCCCACACAGCACAGGTGGCTCCTGGAAGCACAGGGACATCATTCCCAAGCCCTGCTAGTCAGGAAATGAGAGTAAAGTCATTTTTTATTGTCAGCACCTCCAAATAACAGCTACTGGTCTGCCTGGGAGAAAGACTCTGTTCCTCTTGGAATAAATTGCATTTTTCTCTGCTGCAAACCAAGATGAGGCTTCATCCTGGAGCATCAGAGCAGGGGAGGAGGAGGAGGAGGAGGAGGCTGAAGCCAACTGAATTAAAAGGGATTGTGCCTGTTTGCTGCCTCGAAGGAGGTCGTGGTTGAGTCTCTTCTGCCAAGCCTCAAGGGAGAGGAGGAGTGGAAATGGTGATAAATTTCCCAGAGGATGTTCAGATCACATACTGATAAAAAATTCACTGCAAGAGTGGTCAGGCATTGGAATAATCTGCTCAGGGAGGTGGTGGAGACAAGATCTGGAAGTGTCAGGAGGTGTCTGGATGTGGCACTCGGAGATGTAGCTCAGGAGCTGGACCTTGGTTCACAGATCTGTAGATCTCTTCCAGCCTTGATGATTCTGTGCATGATTTGTCATTCCAGCCACTGGATGATGGGCTGGTCAAGGACTTTGGGAATAGGAACTTTTGCTACTGGGACATGTTTTGCTGTAGATTGGATCATCCTGACTTTGGGGTTGGTGGAAATCAGAGGAAATGTTCCAGCCCCTAATTGATGGCAGTCGTGATCTTTGTCCAAAAAAAAAGACTGAAACAGCTGCCTAAAAATCTATAAAACAGGGCTGAAACTACACTGAAGTGAGGTTCATAGCAGAGTGAGTTTCTCCCAAATCTGAAATGGCTGAGAAAACCAAGGAGAATTCTCTGGAATAAGGAAGTTTTCCTTCTGTCCCTTTCCTTGGCTGCCAATCCCCGCCCTTCCACACAGGGGATGCATGAGCCACGAATTGCAAAGACAACCCAAAAAAGCCATTTTCACATCTCTCAGGATTTTTTCAGAGACCCTGAACCCCCTGTGAACAAGGATGAGGCTTCACATCACATTGCTCACAACCACTTAAGGGATCAATTTTGCATACTTTGTTGCACATCAAGCCTTTTTAAAGCGCTTTTGTTGCTGGCAGAGGTCAATAAACTTGTTTTTTTGGGATACACTCCAATCACTTCCAGAAGTACAACATAATGAGAGAGGGATAGGAAGGCTTAAAGAGTGAATGCTTAGGAAGTAACACACTTAGTCATGGTTAAATATGTCTCCTGGAGTCTGAAGGACTTGTCTTTGATTCCTAACAACAGGAGATTTGTTTTCCTTGTGCAGACAGAAGAATGGCTCCATTGTTACAAATGGATGGCTGAGCCACGCTCTCAGCATGCAGCACCAGAGTTTTTCACTGTAAGTTATACCCAGGAGCATCTCGAGTTGGCTCTGCAGCTTTATTTATGGCCTGCCTGAACCCAGCCACGGGGAATTTGTAGTGCATCTCTGGATCTGAAGTTGCTGTGTGTTGGGCAGTGTACATTGTTTTTCTCTTCCTTTCTCTTTTTCAAGTTAGATGGAAAGGCAGAGAGAGAGGGAATCTGCTGGAAGCAAAGGAAAGTTTTTTCACTTCTGTCTCTGTAAACTCTGAAACACAGAAACACCAACTCTGGAGAGCTGTGGGTACTGGGGTCTCCAGCAAACAATGCCAGAAAAGAGATTTAATCAGCTCTGAGAGAATGAACTTGGGCAATTTCATCATGCTCCACAACTTCCACCTGTAATTGCAGGTTCTCAGTGGTCAGCCACTGGCTCAAGAGTATTTTACCCAGCAGTCTTTTTACTGACACTGTTCCTTGAAGGTGTTAATGCTATCTGAGCAGGCAATTATTGTGATGGTTGTATTTTGCTATCATGAAACTTATATCTCAAGGGAAAAAATAGTAAACACCTTCCACTGTCTTTTTTTTTTTTTTTTTTGTCAATATTTGACCAAAATTACTTCCCCTTTTTGTTCCCTGAGCGAAGTAAACAGCAATAAGGGAAAGAAGCAAAATTGTTTCTGGTGTGGTGCTGTGCCTCCTTTATTCTCCTCTCATACCCAGAACCACACTGATGTAACTCTGGAAGGGTGAAAATGGCTCAAGCCCCATTTTCCCTGTGCAGAAGATGGTTTGTAGCCAGCCAGCACTGTCTGGATACATCACCAAGGCTGAACTAATGTGGAGGAAGCAGCTGGTTAAAACAACAGAAAAAGAAAATAAATAAAAATTCTCAGGTGGGAGCTGCTGAGAAGAGACAGAAGAGAACAAATGACTGGAATTAAATCCCACTGCTGAGAGAATTGAAACGTCTGCCAGAGCTGGAATCCAGGCCCTGTAAAAGCTGTGGACAGCCCCTGATGCTGAGCACTCAGGAAAGGCAGCTCCATCTCTGTCAGCCTCAGCAGTGCAGCTGCAGGGAGAGAGGCTGTGCTCTCCCTCAGCCCTGAGCAGATGTTGCTAGCCTGCCTCCCAGGCTCTGTTATTGAGCCCCTTTGCTCCTCACAGGCATTCCCTGGCTGCTTTCATTCACCTCCCACCTCCCAGCACCTCCCTGCTCCCACTGGGAGCCTTCCTGGCATCACTGATTCCCCAGCTGCTCCCGGTGTCTCTCATAGTGAGGGGCACCTCCAAGTCTTCTCTAATTTTTCTTTTTCCCTCTTTTTACTGATATTCTCCGCCTCTGTGTTGGGGCAGATATTTGACCCCTTCTTTACTTCTTTCTGCTTTTGTACATCTTAATTTTCAGTGCTTGGAGCCAATCCCAGCTCCCCAGTTGGGGCTGAGCTTTGTTATACCAGTTTTTGCCTTGCTGGGAGGTGAGGGAGCTTCCATACCTTGTCTGTGCTCATATCTGGTCTTGTCTGGGTCCTTGGTTCTCCCCAGCACTTGCCAAGGTCTGAGGGAAGGTTAATCTACATGAACAGGTTGGTAGAGCATTATTTCCTTGTCCTCCCTTGGTAGAAAAGGAGGCACAGAAGGGGGGAAGTTTTCACCCAGACTGAGGGAGGCTGTTCTGAAGAACACAGCCCCTTTCCTGAGGGGGCAGGGGGAAATCAATCCCTCTCTCCTTGACTGGTCTCTGAAATAGCAGAAGTGTCTGAATTAAATTATTAAAGATTACCTAAAGCAGTGGGCCTAGGAATTCTCAATCCATGATTCAGAGTTTTGCCCAGAACCCAGCTACCTGAAGCTAGATTTCATCACTCCTGACAACACTTGTCAGAAGATGCTGTTCTTAAAATTTTCCACTGCTCTACTCTGTTGGCATAAATCATACTTAATATGTTGATATTAAAGCTATGGATGATAGCATTGAAAATCTGTGTTTCCATGAAATCAAATAAGCCATAGTCACCTATTTCAGCTTGCCTTGATATTACCTTTAGAATCCTGAATTCTTGATTAATAAGGATGAATGTAGCATTTAAGGGGAGTTTAATTAGACCCTCTGTCTTTATCCTGCATAACAATATTATGCCACATTATGATTTCAACCGTGTCAGCACTCAGAATGAATGGCTGTGAACTGTGAAATTATAGGGCACATTTTTCATGTCACTGACTAAACAATATTGCAGATCTTCTTGAGAAATATAACAATAGGATCTATCAGTCACAAGTTATGCTTGCAGTGGAAGGCAGATCTAGACAATAACTCACTTTGTCATTACTGTTCTCTTCTAGTCTCAGAAAAGGCAGGATTTTGTCTCTGGAAGAAGTAAAGAGTATCTTGATTATAATAAGTTAGCTATCAAGTTTGAGGACACTGTGAGCAGTCGTGTGGATGGGGAAGGGGTGGTATGAATTTCTCTTAATATTTTAAAGCTGTTGAATTCACTCAGCCAGGTTTGGTGGTGTGTGAACATCTCTGGGTGGTTACAGCTTTCAGTGGTGCTTTGGAAGAAACTTATTTGGACTGGTTTTAGGTCTGATTGGAGCTCCAGGGACCAGTGGTGTTTCACATGATGGCAAAAGCTGGAAAACCAAGCACTGGAGCCAAGGTTTTCCAGGCAGATTGGTGCTGCACCCAGGCCTGAATCCTGTCACAAAGGGAAAGTGTCCCATTAAGCAATTCAGCACTTGTGCCTTTAGAGCAGGTGCAGATCTTGGCTGGCACTGAGCAGATGTTGGCTGGCACATTACTGCCACATCCCATCAATTTAAAGAGTAGGGATAGAATAAATCATGGACACTCCCAATTCAGTGGCAAAATTCCTACTGAATCTGGGAGCAGGTTTCCCTCTGGGGGCAGGAGTTCTCCTAAATGCACAGAATTTCTGTTGTGTTCCTGCTGAGTCTGGGAGCAGGAGCTTTCCCAAAAGCACAGAATTTCGGTTGTATTCCTGATGAATTTGGGAGCAGGAGCTTTCCTGAACACACAGAATTTCTGTTGTGTTCCTGCTGAATTTGGGAGCAGGAGCTTTCCTGAACACACAGAATTTCTGTTGTGTTCCTGCTGAATCTGGGAGCAGGAGCTTTCCTGAACACACAGAATTTTTGTTGTGTGTTTACAGCCACTGCTTGGGGGCAAGGCAGCCCCAGCCTGTGCATTTCAAGGTACAAAGGCCCCATCTCCTTTCAGGCTCACAGATGGTTATCCTTGGAGTGGAATTGAAGTTCAGGGAAGAAATTGTCAGAAGGTTTAAGCACTCATTTTCACTAAATGGAGCTCTGCAATGTTACTGTAATAGGAAAAACGCCTCGTAGAGTTCAATTGGAATTTTTCTATTAACTTTGTAATAAGGATGCCAATTTCTGCAAAATAGTTTCTGAGTAAGAGTGAAATTATGCACTTTGTTAAGCAGCAGTAAGCCTGCATATTCATTCTTGGTTCAAATGTGAATTACTAGGGACTGACTTCTTCCTAATTTTATGACCATTATACTCTAGGTAAATATGCCCACAGAGACAGGGGTGCCTGCTCTGCACAGAGCCAGGTAATTGTTATCCATGGGATCCCTTGGGCAGCTCCTCTGGGGAGTGCTTAGCACCACATCACCTCGGAGACACCAACTCCTCTCACCCAGATTTCACTGCACAGCTCCAAGCCCTGGAGAATTTTTACACAATTACCTGTTTTAATGGGGCTGGCAGAGTGCTGATTCCTCTTCCACATGGGAAGTTTCCACCAGAACTCTCACTGCCCGAGGCCCAGCCACTCTGGAGATGCAGCCCTGGGTCCTTGGTAGCATTTTACACAAATGCAGCCCCAGCCTTTATCTGATAATGCTTCAGGACTAAAATAAGGAGTTTTTCTATTAGTAGGCAACCAGGTGTGGAGCTTCCGGCCCTGGAATATTCCAAGTTATTAACCAGGGTTTAAAAAGCATTTTAGCACAGAAAGAAAACAACACTGTCTCAGCTTTGCACATCTCCATGTCAAGGGTGTTAAGCCAGTTTGATTCATGGAAACTGATACAGAGTTTAGTTTTTTAAGTGCAAGGATTAAGAGAAAGAAGGAAAAGCCCCCAATGGCTTTAATCTTTGTATAACTGTGCTTTTGAACAAGTCCTTCTTTGTGCAGCTAAGTGAGCTGCATTACAGCTTCTGTCATTTCAGGGGGGCAAAAAACCCAAATTCTTTTAGTTTTACAGGTTTTGGGGCTTCCAGCTTCTTGTCTGTCAAATTGAAACATTAAAATTCACCTCACAGTGATGCTCTAGAACTGCATTGAAAGTGGCTGGCAAAACATTCAGATCCCAAAAGACAAGGGAGAAGGGTGTGAGAAGTTTATTAACTCCTGGGCACCCAACCCAGGGTTAAATAGCATGAAGCAACCACGACATAACAGTGAACAAGAATCTTAGAAGATTAAACACACTCAATTCACAGAGCACGAAATGCAATGGATATCAAGCAGAAAATAAAAATATATGTGGCCAAAGAGTGGAAAATTTTTGGTAAAATATTTACTTCATTGGTGCCACCCTGCAGTGAGACAGAAAGTTTATCAGCACTGTCAGGGTGGTAAATTGAGGTTAAACAAGCAACTCTAAATCTTCCATTTCTATCTTTTCTTTAAGCCCATAACATCTAATGAAAGCTCTTTTTGTGCCATGAATGAATACTTAGGTGGAGCTTTCCCCTTTAACCCCTTCACATTCTCCAGTAGGTTTCTTAATCCTCACCATTTGTGGTGTTGTTTAATGTCTGAAGGCGTCTGGTTACAATGCTGAAGAACCTGATATAAAAGTGGTGCTGTGCAGAGCAGGTTTGTTGTAGGCAGCACATCAGAGCAAGCCCTCAAATGCTCACAGGAAAGAAAGAAGCTTTTTAACCTCCAAAAGGAAATTAGTGAGACTTCTCCAGCCTGAACTCACCTTTTAGTATATAAAGGATAATTTTCTGTAAAGAATATAATTTAATTTTTTGTTTCCTTGAAGAACACAGAGGGGTTTAATATGTTGTATATTATATATTGAAATACACCTTGTGACTTTTTTTCAGAATATCTGATTTAATTTTGGTCATCCTCTATTAAGATTTACATCTGTAAGGACAATTTTGTTTTGTGGTAACAATGAACATCCCCTGAGTGAACATAACAGAGTGTGGAATCTGAGTTTTAATGGCTTTGTTCAACAAATGGAAAGCAGGACTTTTTTGGATGTTTGATGTTAGAGGTTCCTACAGGCAGAAAGGTGGAGAGGAGGGAAATTCAGCACAGGAACCTCTAATAGATGGAACAGACTGGACTTGATGACTTTGGAAATAAAACACCCAAGACATGGTTATGCAGAACTTGAAACACAACAGGGCCCAGGTGGGTAAGAGACATCCATGGCTTTAAAGTGGGTTTGGAGTGCCTGAGAATCTGATTCCCTAAGGGTAAAAAAGGAGAATCACACTGTCCTGAGCATTTTTCATGGTCGTTAGAGATGGTGAGTTAGGCAAACAAAAGAAACTGTCTGAATATAAAGGAACAGATGTGACAAGATATCCCAACATTCAGGACAGAAAGAGGTCACATATTTTTCGTGTAGTTCAATGTAATCAGTCAAACAAAACTCAAATAGGAGATTGTCCATTATTGCCCAAAGAATGAAAGAGAATTAATTAAGTTTCTTCTCTAAGAACTGCACCCAAGAAGTACATAATGCTTTTGAAATCATCTGGGAAAAAAAAACCCAACAAAATCTTAATTTAAAAGTTATTAGCCAGGAATAAATGTGCCTTTTTCTTCATATTATCAGAGGGTAATCTAATTTTTCTTTGGATATTATGTACTCACATCATCAAACATGCTACTGAATGTCTCACCTGCCCTTTCCTTTTCATGTCATTGAGGCTACAAGGTTGAAAAGTGTTTTTCCTTGGTGGGTATTAATTCCTTTGGGCTACAGAACTCTACAGAAGCACCAAGAGAGTCTATTTTCCTGATATAAACACAGTTCTTTTTAAGCAAAGATAAACAAGGGAACTGAAAGGAAAAACACATCGATTTTTGCATTACTAATCACAAAGTGACATATTTTATTTTATATTTTCTCCTGCTCTTGCACCGTCCTGTAGAGAACTCAACTTTCACAATAGATGTTTAAATAGGCAGCAAGGACTTAACTCCTAACAAACAACTCCTAATTAATTCCTTGATTGCCATCAAACTGTGACCAAAATCATTCTGATTCGATTCTGTTTCATCCTGGAATGGTTTGACTGGCCTTGGACCTCCACTTTTCCCCTCCCTGAAGGTAACATTTAAGGAGTCCAGGACAGTCCTTCATTCCCAGTGTCTCACCTGGTGTTGGAACAGGCTGTGCTGGAGTCCCCATCCCTGGAAGTGCCCCATGGATGTGGCACTTGGGGACAGGCTCAGGGGTGGCCTTGGCAGTGCTGGGTCAATGGTTGGACTTGATGATCTTAAATATCTTTTCCAATCTTAATCATCCCATGATTCCATGACTGTGTGCCAGCAGGAACCTGAGTTTGCAGCACAAGGCTCTGCCTCTGTCCAGCTCCCTCCTGCAGGGACCCAGTGGGGACAGAGGGAGAATTAGTGACATTTTTTGGTTTAGAGCTGGCTCTGCCTCTGTTCAGCTCCCTCCTGCAGGGACCCAGTGGGGACAGAGGGAGAATTAGTGACATTTTGCTGGTTTGGAGCTGGCATTGCTGCCCCAGTGGGTGCAGATGTGTCAGTGGAACCTTCCAGCCCCGCTGGCAAAGCTCAGCCTGCAGGACCACGGAGCTGATGGGATGTGTCCCTGTGTGCCTGGAGTGTGGCACAGGGGTCTGGGGACTGCTGGCACCCACAGGCTGTGGCAGCAGGAGCAGCAGGAGGCTCTGCAGCACAGCAGGAGAGGCTGAGGGTGCTGCCTCAGCCTGCTGAGGGGTCACACAGCTCTGCCCGCCGAGCAAATCCCCTCTGTGGGACGTCAGTGCTTAATTCAGCTGTTACTGTGAACTGCAAACACGAAATATCCTTCTGGGGCTCAGCTCCACACTCAGCAAAGACCACAATAATGGCTCAGGCAGTGCTCTAATGTGAGAAAAACCCCAAGCTTTAAGCCAGGTTTTGCCTGGATCGGGTTCAGCTCAACTCCCAGGATCAGCGTTTTCCTTTTCCTTCAGCGAAGTCTGGATTCCAGTGTGGATCTTTGCCACTCAAGATTATGCCTGTCAAATACATGAAAACATATTTATAATCAGTGGATTAGCAGGCAATATCTCACCCAAATGAGTGTCTGGAGGGAACCCTGCAGCAGCAGCAGCAGCAGCACAGTAGATCCTGGCTGTCTCACCCGTGTTTAACTGGAGCTGGGGACAGCACTGGGTGTGTGGCAGGGAGCAGAGGGAAGGAGCAGAGGGAAGGAACACAGGGAAGGAGCAGGGCTGGGAATGTTTTTCCTGCCAGGCCTCTGACTGCAAAGTGCCAAGAAACTCAGAGGCTTTCCTAAGTCAGCAGAACATTTCTGCTCTCCCATCAGCTCCGTGTTACGCCTTGGGAATAGCTGAGTCCTGCGCAAGTTGAGCCAGCTCGGGGATGCCCCAGCTCTGTCAGCACAGGAAAATACTGCAATTGCTTTTCTGGCACTATCAGCTCCTTCACAGATTTCCTTTCTGAATTGCCACATCTTGCACAGCCAATTTATTATGTGTTAAATTTTGTCCTTTCTTATGTTACCACCTTCTTTTTTTCTCTCTCTTTGAGTTTTGTTGCTAGGCTAAAGAAATACAAGTGGAAATATTTATGCTGGTTCATCCCTTTCAACCCAAACCATCCTAGGATTTCCTCTAGCACTGTAGAGGTAGAAAATACCACATTTATTAAGGGATAGGGTGGAGGAAAGTAATTCTACTAATAACTGAGTGCCTTGGGAGCAGCCAGAGGTCCCGTGTGTTTATGTTCAGATTGAGACAGCGCTCCTTCTGTTTGTGTCAGTTTTGAACATTCTTTGCTTCCCAAAGATCTGTCATTAACAGGAAATTGTTGTTAGTGTTCAGTACCTGCTAAATCTGCAGGGGTTAATTCCCAAAATGTCCCCCTTGGTATTTCTTGCTCCTTTGGCAACAGGGAGAAAGGCCTGTGATAGTTCTAGACTTTATTTTTAATTATTCTCAGAGTGGCAAAGTGTCATTCCCCATTTCTGGGGTTTCCAATGTCCTCCAGATTTATTTATGGAATTCTTTGAAAAGTACTGATGAGGAAAGGCAACAGGAGAGGCAAGTGAGTGTGCAAAGGGCAGCTGAAGGTGCCCAGGGCTGTCTGCCGCTCTCACTCTGCCTTGAGGCATCAGTGCTGTGAAGGCTTCGCACTGGCACAGACACAAACTGTGCTGAAATGATTGTTCAGCACCTTTGTTACCCTTCCCTCTTGGAAATTAATCTGCAGGAACAGATTCCCCTCCTTCATTAGGAGCTGAGTCCCACAGTCAGCACTGGCCAGGGCTGGGAATATGTTTGGATGCACAGGATTGGGATGTAGACCTGTGCTGGAGCTGCCCTGCCCCACCCTGCCCCTCCCTG
>VZRX01004883.1:22096-36811 GCA_013398075.1 Notiomystis cincta
CTGCCCCTCCCTGCCCCACCCAACCCCGCCCTTTTGGGAGGTGTTTCCAGGCCAGGGCGTTTCCTCTGTGGCTTTGCTCTCAGCCAGGGCACAGCCAGGGTTTCCTGGGAGCTGCCAGAGTCACCATCCCTTGCTGGGAGCAGCTGGTACTGGGACCCACAGCCCAGCAGAGCTGTCTTGATCCAGACAGACTAAAACTTCACCTTGTGAGCCACTTCCAACCTCTTTTCTGCCCATCCCTTTGGAAAAAAAAACCCTGCAGAAGCTGTAAAATGTGCTGTTGCATGGCTGTGTTCAATACTGACATTCCAGTGGAGAACCTGCTGGGCTCTTACAAAAATATTCTGGTTTTTCAAGAGCTACCAGGACGGTTCTTGGGCAGTGAGAGCAGCAAACGAATTTACAGCGGGAGCAGCTGCCTTTGCTGGAAGCACAGGCACAAAGAACCGGCATGTGCACAAACTTTGATAGAGTTTTGCTGCCAAAAAACCTTCTCTGTGTAGTTTGTAAAAGACCCTGCAGCTCATCTGACGCTGATTAGCTTTTGAGGCACAATTGCTACAATGAGAAAACTTTTACTGATTTGCATGTGTTGACAATTATTCTAACAGTAGCAACCTGATTATACCAGTGTGTTAGTCCCAGATATGGTGTATTATTCCCTAGCTTTAGGAATAATTCGGATAGTTATGGCCTCTGGCTTCATTTAACCATAGCCCTAATCACTTCTGATTAAAACATACATAAATGAGTTTGTGGATTTTATTTTTTTTTATTTTTTTTTACACCTCAGCTTCTAGGAATTTTTTTTTTGCCCTGAAGGAAAGAAAAAGAGAAAATTAGATTTCAGTATAGAAGAAACGTTTGAAAGACTGTATAATAATAACAAAAAAATATTTTTGTTTCCAGAACATTTTATTTAACTGCCTCATTAATACAGTTTTATTATTTTGATTTGATTAATTGCTGTAGGTTTTGTTTGGGTTTACTTTATTATTCTCATTGCAATGACTCTCCTGCTACTTTCTTCATGTTTACCAAGGGGTTTTACACCATTATTTCTCCACACAAATAACTAATTAGAGAACCATTTTCTCATTTGACATTTCTCAGTGGCGGGGGACTGAAAACTGAATTTCATCTCATTTTTCATTCTGTTTTGATGGTATCATTGTAGATAGAGAATTGTGATGAAAGCCAGCCTGTTCAATCCCTGATGTGACAAACAAAATAGAGCAGAACTGAGGAGTCTCTCAGCTGGGATGGGGAGATGAGGTGCTTGGCTTTCAGAGTGCCCTGCAGGTGGGGACAGGAGCAAACCCTGCCTGCAGTGAGGCCACGGCCTGCAGAGTTCCTGGGGCTCAGGGACCACTCCAGGTGAAACCTCTGGGGGCAGGGCCAGGCAGGGAACCTGCTCAGGTAGGATTGGCATAGAGCACCTGCAAGGCTGGACACAAACCCCCAGAAACTCTGGGATCACCCAGGAAAAAGCTGCTGCAGGGAGTTCCTGCAAATCTGTGGTGCCTCACCTGGTGCAGAGCAGGTGGATTCACCCTGAAATGTGTCCAGGTTATCAGAGAAATTTGCATTTTCAGCGACCAAAAATGCACTAGTCACTTGTGGCACAACACCCATGGGGGTTTTTAATTATTTCTTTTAATTGTACTCTAAGTTGCCATTTCCAGCCTGTGAAAATACAGATGTTCTGCAAGCCCATAAATCCACTCCACAAAGCTAAAAAATGGCTCTTGTATAAATCCTCAATCTTCAATGAGTTTAAAAGTGCACCTGACCTAACCCCTTCCTCAATAGTGCCACCAGAAAATGTGATTTATTTCAGGTTTTAGATTTCGTTAATGATATATTTATTCTGATTAACAATAGTATCGATTTCAGTTAAATTTGCTTTTTTACACGTTTAATTTATTTTTTTTAAGAATCTAGCCAAAGTGATTTGAGCATGTCCAGATCTCTGCAGCAGGAGGTTTTTCACATCCTGCTGCACGTGTAGCATAGAGCCACACCTTTAATGCATTTAAATCCAAATTTAAATCCATTTATTTCATATGATTTCATGGTAAAGAAGGCTGACTAGGCTCAGCTCGGCAGCTGGAGTGTGCAAATCAAAGATGGGCGCTGGAAAGTACAAGCAGGGGACAGTTTAGATTTCATTTTCCTTTCTGATTCTTTAACAGCAGCTTTTGGGTTAACTCTGTGTAAATACAGCATGGTCACAAGGAACATTTTTAGGCCAAGGTTTAGGCCAGACACTGTGAGGTTTAAGATTCTCAACAGGTCTTGAAGGCTCTTGGTGATGATCTCCAGAGGTTCCTGCCACCCCAACCACTCTGTGGTTCATGGAATCCCAAAGTTAGACACACAGACAGCTCTGAAAGGACAGAGTATGACCCATACTCAAACCAAGCTACTCTAGGATTTGGGGGTTTTTTAATATTTACAGTAGCAAAAGATATTTTCTCAGTCATATAAAATCCATTACAAAATAATCAGGCGTTAGAGAGAATAGGATACTTGGAAAACCAACCATCATAATGCAGCTGAATTTCCACTTGAATTTCTACTTTGCTGAAGGATCAGGAATCAGCATGTACACATTTATAACTGACAGGAAAAAATCTGGAAAAGCTCCTTAGTGGGTCAGCACTGCTCCCTTTATCATTTCTCTCCATAACCTGGCCTGTAGCTCCTGAGATGTCTAAACGCTCATTTTGTCTCGATAGCATTGTGTGATGAATTTGTACTTTTGTTTTTCCTTTGATATGAAATCCTCTGGTTGCCTTTTAGTCCTCACCTGAAATGGAAATGAATTCAGGTATCCCATAATAATGCCTCCCTCCTTCTGTTAGGACAGGCTTTGTCACACTGAACACAAGAGCCTCAAGTTACTGCCCTGTACAAAGTCATGTTCAGGGGCTGCAGCAGAAGGTTTTAGGCAGTAGCTTTACATCTGAGTAAAAAACGGTTGTATTTTTTATATGTTCACCTGCACCTCAAAATAATTACATTTAATCAATCCCAATATCTGGGAAAAAAGTGAATCACAGAAAAATGGAATAATCTGGGTTGGAAGAGCCCTTAAAGACCATCTCATTCCAGCCCCCCTGCATGGGTAGGGGTGTCAACCATTGGCCTTGGAAAATGAAAACCCATAGCTGCTCCAACAACATTCTTCCAATGCCTTTAATGCCACAAATATTTTAAAATTTAAAAAAAGAAAATAAAACCAACAACTATCTTGGAAGTTGTATAAATACAATCTTTACAAAATCAAATGTTACAGAACATTAGCTGTAATCTACACCAGACAATTATTATTGTTTTCATTCCACATGGGATAGGAATTAGAGACCCAGCTGTGCAGGCCTGGGAATGTACAGATATATATGGTATTTACCCTCCCCAAACCTTATAACCCAGACCAGCCTGGGAGCAGGAAAACCTTTGTTATCTCACAGCCAAAAAGCAGAAAAATGGCTGTGTGTCCTCAGTAATGAGTGTGGAGTGTGGTTCAGCTGCAGAATCGCTGTGCTGCAATAAGGTTCCCTTTCTGCTCTTTGTGGTGCCATATGCTGCCATAATTAGTGCAGGCAAAAGGTAATGAGAGCACAGTGGAGAAGAGGGAGCTCCGTGGGAAGCAGGTCGAGCTCTAAAACTCTGCATTATGTCATCCCTATATGGAGCACAATGCAGTTTTAATCCAGATTTTTAATGTTGCACTTATATTTTGGGAAGTGATTTTATCTCTCTGTGAGAAGCACCACTGCTTCCCCAGGTGTATTTGTGCTGTAATTGCTGCACCAGCCTCTCCCAGATACCTGCGAACCTTTTCCCAGGGGTAGTGGCTCGTGATTTTTCAACCAGCCTTGATGTAATGAGGTGAAATTCAAATTGGTTTGATTTAAAGATTACAGAATGTCTGCATTTAGAGAGTTTTTTTCACTCAGAGGCAAAAGGGTGTTCATGCTGAGCTCACAGGCACAGACATACAAAGTTACTTTCTCCACTATTACTTTACTTGAATTGTTCTGGAAGAGTTCATAGAAAAAAATTCATCTGCTGCCATTATATGTCACAGCCCCAGCACGAGCAAGGACTCATTAATGTGAATTATGTGGACGTTTTTCATTGCAAATGCAAACATGGAGCTACACTTGGGGGAAATATGAGGCCACTGATAGTTTATCCTTATGTTGGTGGGACCAGGATCCACAAAAGGAGCAGGTGTGAATTGGATGTTGTGTGTGGAAAAGCTTTGTTATATTCCTGAGACTGGCAGAGGGCAATGGTATGAAAATCATTACTATCAACATCTTATCACAGAATCACAGAATGGTTTTGGTTGGAAGGGACATTCAATTTCATTTTGTTCCACCCCTCTGCCACGGGGAGCTGACACTTCCAGATTTCCCAAGACCAGGAAGTAAACACACATATATGGATGGATGGATAACAGAGAAGGTGGACTTTGACTCATCTGAGTTTAACTCTGTTTCAAACATAAGTTAAAAAAGAATTAAGGAGATAGGCAATTTGAAAATGCCAGGAAATATCTTTCTGCACCTTTAGAAAGCCACTCAAATATTCTTTTCCATTCTGTCTATCTCAGTGCTTTTGATGTCCCTCCTTGCCCTGTGTTCTCAGGCCTTTTGCAGTGATTTACAGATTTTATCCTTTTAGCAGCTTTTCCAGGCAGAGATACACCCTCACCACTTTAAAGCTGAGTCGAGGATGTAGCACAAATTAAAGGCTTCCCTAATCCCGCCGTGGTGGAACCAAGAGCGAAATTCCAGGCTGTGAGGCAGCCCAGCCTCACTCCCTGCTCCAGCACAGCCAACAGCTGCAGAGCCTGAGTGCAGAAGGTGTTCCAGGGGCTCCAGGGGCTCTGGGTGCTCCAGGTGTTCCAGGTGTTCAGGTGCTCCAGGGGCTCCAGGGGCTCCAGGGGCTCCAGGGGCTCCAGGGGTGCCAGGGGCTCCAGGGGATNCCAGGTGTTCCAGGTGTTCCAGGGGCTCCAGGGGCTCCAGCTGCTCCAGGGTCTCCAGGTGCTCCAGGTGCTCCAGGGGCTCCAGCTGCTCCAGGGTCTCCAGGTGCTCCAGGTGCTCCAGGGGCTCCAGGGGCTCCAGGGGCTCCAGCTGCTCCAGCTGCTCCAGGTGCTCCAGGTGCTCCAGGTGCTCCGGGTGTTCCAGGTGTTCAGGTGCTCCAGGTGTTCCAGGGGCTCCAGGGGCTCCAGGTGCTCCAGGTGTTCCAGGGGCTCCAGGTGTTCCAGGTGTTCCAGGGGCTCCAGGTGCTCCAGGCCACTGCAGCTCTGCTCTGCTCTCAGGAATCGTGGTGGAGCAGCAGGGTGCTGCCAGCCCGGCGCTGACAGCAGCTCTGTCCTTCCCTGGGGCCAGTGCCACCCTCCAGGCCGCCTCTGCTGTGTCACTCGGCACGGCTTCGGCACTGCTTCCTCTCGCCTCCCTTCCCTTTCTGTCCTGGGTGAGAGCCGAGCCCCTGAGCCGGCCTGGAAAAAGCCTGGCGATCACCAAGCCCTGGAGGTGCTTGCCAAGAGCAGCATCTGGGTGTGCCTGGCTGCTCTGCTGTGACACCCCGGGCACGGCACTGCTGCCCGTGAAACCCTTCCTGGGGCTGCTGCAGGGCTCTGGCTCTGACTGGCTTTCTGTGTCGCTGTGTTCAGCTCTGTTCTCTGTAAGGATCTGTGGTTTGGACACAAATCCAGGAGGAAACAACCCAAAAAGGGTCTCTCTCTCCTGTCTGCCAGGCAAGCAGGTCCCAGTAACTCCTTCCTCATGGAATTGGGATAAGAATTTCTCAAATGAAAGTGAAAAAACCTATTTATTTAACAAAGAGAGTTCCCCCTCCCCCAGGCACAGGGCAGAAAAGGACACTAAACCCCTCTCCCGTCCCAGAGGTGGATGGAGGTTGGTGGGTTTCCCACAGGTCTCTCACTCAGCTTCCAGGCCCAAGGGCTGAGCAGAGCCAAGTCCCGCCGGGTCTGGGGCAGAGTCCCACCGAGCATCCCAGAGATGGTGAGCTGCTCTGGGATGGAGAAACGAGCCAAAAACTGCCCAAAAAGGAATGGAAGCCACTGAAGCAGAGCTCAGTCCCTCTCCAGCTGAAAGCCGAAAGGTTGAGAGGAAACCCCCCCCCTCCTCTGCTACTGGCAGAGAAAAAAAGTCTCAAGCTGGGTAAAAATCTGTAAATATTCCAGCTGCAAGGTCAAGTGAGCCACTCTTCTGAAGAGTCCTCCCAGCTGCAGTTTAAAGGTACAAAAAACTTCCAGCAGGTGATGGGGAATCCAGGATTGTCACAGAATCACCCCAAGACAGGAGCTTTGCTAATCAAGCACCAGGCAACCCCAGGAATTATTCCCCTCTGTTACAGCAAAGGGGAGATGCCATTTACAAATTTTAATTTATTTCCATGTACCTGCTACTCTGCTTTAGTTCTGCACCAAACAGACAAGTGCATATTTTGATCTGTGCTCTCTTGTTCTGCATCCATAACCTCTCTCTGTAGGTCTGTGTCTAAGGTGTGCTCCCAAATATTGGAGCAGACAATTTCCAGTGCAAGGGAATTGTTTTTGCTGCTCTCTTTGCAATACCTGGCTTAGACAGGACATGAACCCAGCGCAAGGAGGTCACGGGCAGAAAATGCTACACCCACTTTTCCTTCCCTCTTGTCACACGAGCCCTTGGAAACTGTGAGCTGTTGGCAGAGTTTAAAATTAAAAACCAAAAAAACCCACAATGAAATAAGCTCCACAAGCAGCACTAAATTTCACTGCTGCAAAGTAGAATAAGACCAAACTAGAGAGTAACTGGCACACCAGAGAGCAGAGCTCTGTGTACATCCATACCGATGTGCCAGCGTGCTCAGGGCTGAAGAAACTCAAGGTACATGCAGACAAGTTCACGTTTAACCACCTAAAAAATGGTCTGCTTTTAAAAGCTGCTGTGCAATCAGCAGATCCCACCCAAGTCAAAAGTGGGAAGTGAATCCTTGCATTCGAAACTTCTATTTTTGTCACAGTTTTTATGATGGGTCTGTTCTAAACCTTTGCTGCCAGAGCCCCCGAAAAATGGAACAAAGAACAATCATAACTGCATTGCAATATGCTCTTACAATGAGTAAAAAATGTGGTGGGAAAGACAAAGTACTACTTTTTACAATATCCTGTGCCAAATCACAGGTTATACAATCCAGGTTTTTATTTGCACAGCCAACAGTGCTTTGTAGAGCAATCAGGGAAGATAATACAATCCATTTTACATTCTCATTACTTTAGAAGTGTTGAATCTTCTGAAATGGTTTCGGGGTTAATTGAGAATTTGCAGTTTTACAATAGACTAGGAATTGTTTAGGCTGCCCTTGTTTCATATTTTTGTGCATACCTTTGTTGCAAAGTTATAAAAACAACAATAAAAGAAGAAACAAGCAAAATGAAATAATGATCTGCATTGTTGCCTTTCCAGGCACTCATTTTTGTGGGAGATAAAGCTGAGGTATTGATTAATGTTTAAATGGCTATTAAGTGGAAGGACACATTGGGTTGATGGAACATCTCAGCATGCACTAAGGTTTTCCTTTGATTCTTTTCCACATATTCCCTAAGGGATAATTTCTGCTCCTGGCGAAGCCAGTGGTGAAACTCTGAGTTACTTTTCTGCCAGCACAAATAAGTCAACTGTTTTCCCTATTTGTCTCTTTTTCTGCATAAATTCCGAGCATTTCTGGTTTCCAAATCTGTTCTTTACCTCATTGTAACATCTTAACAGCTCATAAAGGTGTGTGATTTTTCCTGGCTGTATATGCTGCAGGTCTGATGCTCACTCTGGCTGCCTGAGCACCACAATGTTCCTGTGTACCCCACTCAGGCTCAGCAGCCCCCAGGAAGTTGCATTTTTCAGGCCTGAAGCAAAGCTGTGGTAAAAAGCAGCAGCCTGGGCAGGGCTGTCTGTCAGCACTTTGGTAGCAGCTGGCATTTTATTTAATTTTTTTTTTTTTACCCTCCAACAGTGTGTTATTCTTGTTTATTCCTTCATAGATGCACTGATGCTTCTTTTTTTAGGCAGCATTATTACACAGGGCTTTCAGGTGAATTCACTCTCAGGTGAATGCCACTGTGAGGCACTGCCTTGGCACAGGCTCATTAAATAACAGCAGGTTCCATGTCAATTACTGGTAATTTAAAATATCTATAAAAGTTTGCATGGTGGTTTATGACCTATAGCAATTCACTGCAAAAAAGATAAACAGGTTATTATCCCAAGTATTGATTATATGATTGGAGTTTTGGTTTAAAATATTAACACATTTAATTGGAGAGGGGATTGGTATCAGTTAATTCAGCTCTGTGTTGTTCTATTACTTAATATCTTTAACTCAGTATAGAATTAGGCCCTAATCAGGAACATTCTTGCATTTATTGCTTCAGTCAAGCAGGGAAGTTCCTGGTGTGTAAACTCCACAATCTCTCCAAACATTTCCAGTTTTGGGGGCTGAATATTTGTGTCGATGAATGGACCGAGAGCACACCAGGGAATTTTGTACTGGGGGATCATGGAGACAGCATTTCCAAACTCTGATTGTGGGTGTGGTTGAGTTTAATCAGCAGGAGGAGGGAACTCCAGACCCCAGGCTGCAGAAGAGATGTGTGCAAACAGGGTCTGGGTGAAAGCTCCTGCCCACAGACCTGCTGAATTCATTGTCTGGCTCCCTTCTTGCTACCATTCCCCACAGTTTAGTACATTGCCAGCTCGCCCAAAATAACTAATGGTGAGGAAAATCAAAATGAAAAACACTCAAAAGGTAAATTAAAAATCCAACTTCTGGTCCAGCTGGAATTTTGAGTGTGGAAAAGGAGGGCTGTGTTGTGATCCCTGAGGTCAGGGTGGGTGCAGAGGCCCATTGGGAGAGTTCTGGCTGTAGAACACAGCAGCAGGAAACAGGTCCTGTGTAATGTCTTAAATACTGATTTCTCTGCTGAACTTTGGCACATAAATACATCTCCAAAGGAATTGACTCAAACCTCTCTCTGTATCTCCCTCTGCCAGCTAAGCCCAACAACACTGCCCTGTCTCTAGGACAAGGCACGAGCTTAAACTGCATTTTTGAGCCATTAAGAGATCCGCTCCCGAAAGCCAGTGAGCACAGAGACAAATTCCCCTGCAGTACAGAGCTGTGATTTGTTAACACCTGCTGCACTTTCCTTCAGGTATTCAGTGTACAAGGACCCAGCAGGCTGGCTGGAAATCAACCCTGCCAACGGCACCGTTGGCACCACGGCTGTCCTGGACCGCGAGTCTCCCTTCGTGCAGGACAACGTCTACACCGCTCTCTTCCTGGCCATCGACAGTGGTGAGTGACCAGCAGGGAGGGCATCCTCGGGTTTCCCTGCTGGGAATGTTCTCTTCTGAAAGCTGCACCTGTAAAATCAATCATATCCTGCAGCGTTTCTCTGCCTGGCCGCTGAAATGTGTTAAAGATCATCATAGAATTTACTTTAAACTTCAAATTTAGAGCTGTTTTAATTTAGGTTTATACCTCACAGGTTTATTCCTAACATATCTTAATGCTAGGTGCAATTAGTCTAGAAAGATTCTTGGAAAGTAATAAATCATCCTAATGAGTGTTAATTTATTCACAATATTTGAGCAGTCAGCGTGCCTGAGGCACCTGAATGCCAATAACAAATCATCCTTGATATGCTGGATTATAATCTATTCAATACAATGACAGTGACAATAAAAACCTAACTAAACTCCTTGTTAAAAGGCAGCAGTTTTTATACACTGTGTGTACTAAAGTTCCTTCTGCCAAACAGAATCCAAATTAAGATATCTAGAGAAAATTCAGCGAGTGACTTTGGAGCAGAGAAAGGAAGAGGAAATCCTCAACATTCCAAATCTCCTGAGCTAAAGGCACAAAATAAATAAAAGATTTGCCTGTAATATAACAGCTAATATGCTAGCACTTTTTCACAGCTGCAGCTGGTTTAGCCCTGGTGATGAATTGTAAAATGCTCTTTTTAGGAGAGTAATTTTACATTTTTGTAAGCACATGACTCGGGGAACATTTGCAGGGCCTGACAGGAGAAAGAAAATATTGCCCTAAGTATAACAGAAAAAAAACCCCTGCTGAGATGATGATTTACTTATATATTAATATATATTTTTTCCTTAGGAAATTTAGGGGGAAAATGTAGCACTAAACATATTTCTGTCTTTTGCTTGCTATTAGATTTTTTTTTTTTTTAATGCATCTTAAAATTGGGTGCACTGGGAAATGTCATCTCACAATGAAAGTAAAACTTTGGGATATTACTGAGGGGTTACCCAAAGGACAAAGTTATGTTTTAAAGGTGAAGTCAGATATTGTCAAAGAGAATAGATGGAGAAAAAACTGAGTGCTTTTGACTGTGGGAACCAGCCTGAATAATGTGCATTTTGGGGACAATTTATGCTGCAACTTAGGCCTTGTTCATTTATTCTATGCCCAGAATCTCACTGCTTTTAATTCTCATATTTTTGGTTTTTTCCCACTCTGGAAAAATGAGGGAAGGAAGGCTGTGCTGAACAGCAGAGCTAGAGAGACAAGACATCCACTTCACTTGGGATACTGGGCCAGCAGCTGGCTGCAGCCTCTGGAATTGTGTTTATTTGTGGTTGTGCAGCACTGTCAGTGCAGGAGTTCATCTCCTGCAGCATTATTGACTCCTGTGAATGAAATGATTACAAACCACTCTGGTGCTCTGAGGGCTGCCATGCTAGGCTGTTAATAATGGGCATTTCAGAGCACTGCACCCTGCAGGGCACAGCCCTGCCACACGTGGAAGTGGGAATAAACAGAATTTAATTAGCCGGTATTAACCTTGTGCCCTGCATCACCTCTGGATTAATTACCAGGCAGCTTGGGGAGCACATTAAACTTAGAGATGGGCTGGGAAGTGGGAAAATTTTCTGCTGTTTGAAGGACTCTGGGGCTAAAGCAGCCAAGGAAGTTTTAGAGTTGATCCCAACAGGTTGGGGGTCTGTCCTGTCCCCTGCAGCACCAACTGGGACTGCCAATATCCCTGGAAGGTGCTCCCAGACTTGTTTCCAAGCCCCTGACAATGTGAGCTGGCACAGCTGGGAGACCCACTTCATCTCTCCAGCCATCAGAGCTAATGTCCAACTTGAAATATTGCACTAGACAAGAAGCCAAATCGTGGGAGAATGATACGAAATGAACACAGCATTATTTCAGGACTCTAAAAGAAGGTTATGTTCACTTAAAAAGGGGAAAAAATCAGATTGAACATAACTGTCTGTGTTCTCTTTAGAGCAGCATTGTCCACAGAGTGCAGATCTCTCTCTTCAGGTTAATAAGTGCAGCCTGTCTAATACCAGTGAATATGCCTGGGACTTCTCAGTGAGAGGGCAGCCAAAGGCAGGAATAAGAATTGTCAAATAAAAGAGGGTAATAAAGTGAAAATTTAGAGGCATTTCCAATAGAGCAAGTAATTTGCTTGGGCTAACAGCCCAGGGATGAAAAGGGAGGAGAGGAAAAGGAATACTTTACCAGAAATTCTTTTTTCAAAAGCCTTCAGTGGAGGGTTTTATTTCCTTTGGCCACCCAGATTATCTCTGAGTCAAATCTGAGATGTGCTGGCTCAGGCACTGAGGAAGTCTGAGCTGCCACAGGCTTTTCTTTCCTTTCCTGGGAATACAGAGAGCTCAGGAAATGCCCAGGGCACAGCCCAGCAGTGGGAATTGTACCCAGAGCAGGCACTTCAAACCTTTAACAGAATTTATAGTGAATAACTCCAAAATTATATAAAGCCTTGTACCTTAGACAAACACTAAAACATAAATACAAATATTATTTAGTGCTCACAGCATTAGAGTTTATCTGCTTACAGAAAATTTCTCTTGCCCCATGGTGTTCCACACTCAGCTCTATAAAATTCCCTTACCTTGGAGTGCTGTGCTGGGTGAAGAGTGGAGACAGCTGGAAACAAATCCCACAGGGATCCCTCTTCCACCCTCTTTTGGTGATGCCAGCAGAGAATCTGTCACCAGTTCCAGCAGGCTCCTTGTTATTACACTTCAGTGCAGGGAGCAAATGCCAGGGCTTTTTTTTTTTTTTTAATCTGTAAAGTGTTGGGTATTTCTGTCACAAGTTAAACCTGGAGCTTTGTGCTTGGTGGTTCTTTGTATAAATCCATCACATCTTTATCTTTTTTTGGGATATCACAAAGCCATTCTTTACCAGCAGGACAGTAACAATGAATGGGCCATAGAAAATGGAGTCACCCCACTGCAGGAAATAATTTAGCTTTTTATGAGATTCTTTTTGACCTTTGTGATATTATTTCTCAGCATTATCAAATTAGCTGCAGGTAAAGGTAGTTAAGTATGAATTATGTTATTCCTGATCTAAACAGTTCCTGTATCTTCCCAAACACATTTGAAGCAATGTGTAACAGCATATTTGATGGAAACAGTGTTAATTTTATAGATAATAAATGTTGACCTTTTATGGGGTGCACTACACTTTAAAAAGGACTTTTTGAAAGAAATATCCTAATTTTCTCAGTACATTCGATTTCAGTAAAAGGTCAATGTAGTGTCTTTAGAATTTGAAAACTTTTTATTAAAGACCTGTGTGGACATAGAGTCTCTGGCCTATTAAAGAAGAAATTAAACACTGGCAGGAAATACCATGAAGCAGAGTTAACACATTAAAGTGTCCTGAACTGTGTTTAATCTGAGAATGAGCTGATAATGGGGCAAAGTCAGGTTTATGCAAACTTGGGAAACATCAGAGGTTCCATTCAATTAACAAAAGTTCCAACAATGGTGATCATTTTATTTCCTGGGTTCAGCACTCTGATCACTGAACCCAACGTGGTGTCACAGCATTTTTGGGAGCTTTTCTGCCAAACACACCTGGGTGAGGCACAGAGGAGAAATCATTTGAGTCTGAGAAACCTGTGTGGAAGAGACCTTCCAAACGTGCTGTGGTGCCACCCCTTGGACTCTGTTACTCACTGGGAAATTTGGGAGGACTCTCACAAACCAGAACACCCCTGTGTTTTCCTCAGAAGGACAGCTGTGCCAAAAACTGCCCAGGAAAGGTCTTTTTTTCCCTGTATTCTGAGAGTTTGAGTCACAATCTAGAAAAAGTAAAGGAGGAGGAAACCATGCCTGGAGGTGAAGTTAAAAAATACCTGAAAATATGCGAAATCTTTAAAAGATAAAATTAGTTTCTGCCTCGCCTTTAAGAGTCATGAATAATAATTTATCCCCAGATTTACCTCATTTATGCAATAATCACTCTTTTGTGGAATTAATATCCCATTGGGCAGCTTTTTCTACCTCTTTAGAAACAAAATCTTTGGTTATTTTTGGTAGTTTGATTCATGGAAAACCCACCTGTGCTGCCCAAGGCTGTCCTCTGGTGATAAATAATGACACCCTAATCTTGGTTGGCTTAACTGAAAACTGAACTTGGATTCCACTTTTCTAATGCACCTCAGTGGTGAGCTCACTTGTGAGCTGTGGCACTGTCTGAGTTCTCCTGAGCAAAAGGAAAAGTCCTGAATCAGGTGTTCCCTTTCTCCCGTGTTTCCAAGCAGCAGCCAAACCCCAGCAACCCTGGATCCCATTTATTGTGCAGGTCTTGGCACTGCCAATCATCAAAAAGCAAACTTTTCATCCTGTGCCCTGTGTGGGGAACAGCAACACACAACAAACACCTCGGAAGAGCTGGAGTAACAAAGAGATGTGTGGCATTTTGCAGTTAGAACTTTTCCTCACATGTATCTAACCTGTCTTCTCGCTCCATGATGTACATAATTAAATTACCACAGATTGATTCCACCTAAAACACGCTATTTTTGAAGAAATCAGGCAATTAGTTACCATGGCAACCCAATTAAGCCAGTTTTATACCCCTTATCTTAATTGCTGTATTAATTGAGAAGAGAAAATAAATTGAAGACTCATCCTTTTCTTGCCATTTTAAGTTTCAGTAAAATATGAATTGCACACAAAATATTGTTTTAATTTGTCATCATGGACTCATGATTAGAAAAAGAAATTAGAATGCTGAAAACAGTATTTAAGACGGATGGCAAATCTCAGTAGCAATTTGATATGCTGAAAGAGCTGTGCTCTTTTGAAATGTAATTACTCAAACCCAGGAGCTGCATATATTATCTGAGGGGATGAATGAAGGGTTGTAACTTTTGAAGATTATTTATTTTATACATTTTACGAAGCATCTCCGTGTCAATATGGGAAAAGCACAGGAAATTGGAACTCGTGGGGAATTAGGAATCAAGATGTCAGCAAGTGGCTTTGAGGAGAGCAGCTGTTGGTGTTTTCTTCCCACTCTGCTGCTTCAGTGGCTTTGGCTGAGCTGTTAATGGAGCTCACCCTGAGCATGGACTGGTGGGACAGGGCTCTCAGCACTGAGGGACCACTGCCAAAGCACCGAGCACACACGGGTGGCCTGAGCACAAAACCAGCATGTGGAGGGGAAAAAAAACCCATGTGAAGGATGAGATGGAGATTTGTGTTCAGATCCTCAGAGCAGAAAGCATGGAAAGCACCATTCTGAGAGTCCTGCTTTCAGGAACAGGGTGTACATTGTGTGAGGGAGGCTCAGGGGACCCTCACAGCTCCCCACAAACATCTCTCCTCTCCTCTCCTC
>VZRX01004884.1:0-29909 GCA_013398075.1 Notiomystis cincta
ATTTCTACTGACCCAATAAATTTAATTCAGTATCTTTCTACTAAACAACTCTCTTGCAGAAAACAAAAGAGATCCACTATGTTGGCTTTACTTTAAAGTCTCAGTACATGGGAAAAAATGGGTATTAAAAAAATTAAAAAGTGGAGAGAATGGTTACTGAAACAAACAGAGAAAATTATGAATCTTGAAATCATATACAGAACAGATTGGAACAATATAAGCTCTTCAAGTTTTCTTAAATAATATTTAATTTAATAACTCTCCATGAGCAAGTAGAAAATGTGTTTTCAATTTCTTTTACTCCTAAGCAAAAATAAAATTTTGTTAAAGGGAAATTTTTCTTGGTGGGAGTTTTTCAACCAAAAATGAATGCAAGTATGTTATCAGAAAATATTCTTTGAAAGCCAGGAGGTTTTGTTGCAGTCTCTGTTCAGGACACTGCCTTGTGCTATATAAGAATAGCAAAGAAGAGAAAAATAGATTATGTCCAATTCCAAACCAGAGTAGAAAATGAAACCACAGTGAAGATGCTTTTTAAAAAAGTGATACTGCTGAAACTTTTTTAAAAAACACCTTAAAAACAATTAGTCCTGGTGCCCAAAGGTGAGAGTATTTGGCAGCCAAATGTTTTATTTTCACTGGAGCAGATTGCTGTGAGTCCCTGCTCAGTGAGAGTCATAACAGGATTGTACCAAATGCATCTGCTTTTAGCAGGAGCTTTTTGTAGCAATTAACCTCTGGAGGTACCTTATAGCATGAATTCCCTTGTAATCTTTTGATCCTCTGATAATTTCTTCTGCAGTACAGTATTTTGGGTTGCAAAGCTGTACTTTTCAAGTGTGGGCTCTAATTAATGACAGAAAAGAACCCATATTAAGTGAAATCAGCCAGGGAGGCAAGAGATTTTCTCCATAGGAACAACACAGTGCATGAGAAGAGCATTCAGGAGGAGACCCAGCTAAAGCTAACAGCACTGCATCTGTGCAAAGGACTCCTCCACAACCAGGAATTATTTCTGCTATCAAAAGCAATGCATAAATTATCCAGATGGAAAGTTCAATTTCCTAATTAGTAATAGATGGAGACATTTGAAGAAAACAATACTCATAGTTTAAAATCAGTCATTTTGAAAATGTGCACAGACAGTATAAGGAATACAAATTATTATTTTTAGCTGCTATTTATCATTTAAACAGTCAATCTCATTAGAGGAGTTAAAGGTATCGAGAAAGATGTGTAAAATAAAGAACTATGACTTTGAAAGGGACTGGTTAATACAGTGCATAAACATATATATAACTGATGCTACTGATTGTTAAATATGTAATATGTAATACAACATGGGAAAATGGCTTTACAGGTGAGAGTGTATGTATATATTGGCAGTTGCATAATGATATTTTTGCAGTTGCAAAAACCCCTTTGGTACTGGTATTTTCCTCCTCTGACTTCGTGGAATAGGATCTAGAGAAACATCAAGAAGAGACTAACACTCTTTTTTCTCCCCAGTAAATTTTCATTTCCATCTCCGCTTGCTTGTTTTACCTTCTTTGCAAGAGTAACTCTGATTTTTCTGTACCAGGCACATAGTTGTCTGTGGTCACATAACACTTGAAAGTGTGTCGAACTTCCTGAAGGACTTCCTGCACAAGGATAGGGATGATGTCAACGTAGAAATCGTCTTTCTGCATAAGTGAGTAAACTTTCAAGATTGGTCTTATCACCCCTTTTACTAAAACTCATCAAAATAAGCTGTATCTTCTGGGAAGGCAGAGAATCTTTAAAGCTACAAATAACTATAAAATTAATATTTGCATTTTTGTTTATTAATGACATGTCTTGAGAAAAGTTTTTTTTTTCTGCATTTTTCATAACCCCCTAAAAAGTATATTTGTTTCAAGCAGTCAGACTTCAGACCCAGTTGTGTTGTCTCTGAGGTAGATAGCTAAGTGCATAGTTGAAGAGTTGAAGTGAGGATCATGTTGTAAAATAAAAAATAATTAAATGCAAATAACACATCAGAGGGTTTTTTTAGTAGTAAATATTCCTAATTAGTAAAATCAGTAAAACTAATGAAAAGCACTGTATGTTGTACAAACTTAGGGTATCTGAAAATAGTTTTTCACCCTGGATTTCTCTAGGGAGAATGCTTGTTTCAAATTGAAGAATATTTATAAAATGAAAAATGTAGGTGCAGACTCAGTTTTAATAGAGCTGAGACACTTTACAAATATCTTGACAGAAATGAAATTCCTGCCATGGTGACAATCAGTAGTGCTCTTTACTACATTACACATAGTACCTGCACACACAGAGTGTCTTGCCTTTTTCTGATGTGGAATTTGGAAAGGTGTCTTGATGTGCTTGGTGTTTCTTGCAGGCTCTGCATGATGTGTACCACAATATCGAGTAGCCATGCCTAGGAAAGGAACTGCTAGGAAAAGCCATGTGTTAGGAGACAGTGTCTTTTCTGTTCTGTAATGGCATGCATTCTGTAATGGCAGAGATGCAATTTATAAATAAGTAATATTTTTGCATTCAGCAACGCATTCTGCAATTTTTGTCAATGAAAATGATTAAAAAGGAATCATTTGTGATGATTTAACAGTGGAAGCTGAAAACTGAGAATCAACAGCACTTGCACAATTTTTTCATCTAGTCCTTTCAATTTGAACAAGCAATGATATCCTCAAGTAACTACATCATATTTTTACTTTCCCTCTCTATGTAATAGCAAGTGTGACTATGAGAGGAAATTGGAGATCAAGATTTCCACAGTGAAAATGTGTGGTGATAGGAATCAGGAAACTGCACATTCGCATGGAAGGAGTTTAGCCCCTTGCTACTTGTTAGTGCCTGTAGCTATTAAATCCCTTCTATTTTAATGAGTGGCAGCAGGAACAATATTTACAACCTTGGTGCCACATTATGTAATTGACTGTAATACATTTAATTTTTCTTTTTGTTTCTGGCAAAATGAAATGAGACAGAAAGTCATGGCATCATTATATTTGTTTTAATTATAGCTCATACAGGCCACAGAGTCCCTGTCTGGTTCCTTTTTCTGGTTTTTAGTGGTCTTGCATTGAGCTCTTTCATTCAACACACTCAACCATTGTGGGACTGGTGGGGACATGCAGAGGGTGATTGTGGTACTATGTAATTTCTGGGTAGAATGCTGGGAGAGAAAGTTTTCAGATGTTTGCATCCAGACTTGTGGATTCACATCCCTTGGAACCTTAGACAGGATGAAAGTGGAGGGCAGCACAGCAAGGTGGGCCAAAAGCACTGCAGGCACAAGTAAGGCACTGAAAGCAATGCAGTGTTTGTCTTTTAACTAAGTCACACTGCTTCCACAGCACAGAAAAAGCATCAGCACGAGTCTGAATATCTAAAATAAATAAATGGGTGGGTTTGTACGTGCAGGAAATGGAGCAGTTATGGAAGCTGACTTCTCATTTGCTCTCGTGTTTTCTTCCTGTTTCAATGCAGTATCTCCCCTAACCTTGAGCTGGAAGCTCTTTTTAAACGACACTTCACTCAGGTGGAATTTTATCAGGGTTCAGTCCTTAATCCCCACGACCTGGCGAGAGTGAAGGTAACAGCTCTGTTGTTCAGTCCTCCTGCTAATTGACTTTGTCTAAGTGCTCGTTGCATTATTTGGAAAACAACCCACTAAAGCCCTTCTTCCTGTAACCCCAAAAGAATGGTTTTCCATCTCTGTGATCTTAAGTAATAAGTTATATCTGTCCTTGTAAATTGTTTTTCCCATATGTTTAGATCTTCAAAGCTACAGCAACAGTGACTTAAGATACATTGTCTGCCATTTCACTGAACTCTTTATGAATTTTTCGTTGACATTTCATTCAAAAGTGTATTTTACATTAATGTTTGACATAGCAAGGTATTGTCTTATAGCAATTGCTTAAAATGCTGTTGTCTTAACTTATCAGAACAATAAAAAATATTTTTTCACCTTCCAAACCCTTTTTTTGTTGTCTAGAATCCTGAAAGAAAAATTTAACTTAAGATTTTTGGTAGATAAAATGACATATTTTTATTATCTAGAATTACTAAATGTTAAATTACTCCATTCTCTTAAATCATGAAGCTTAAAAAAAAGAAAATTAAAAATCAAGTTGTCAGATACATCATTAATGGTTTTGTTTCCTTTTCTTTTTCCCCCAACTGGAATGTAAACTGGCTACTTAAGCCAAGAATGTTTTAGTACAGTGTCATTAACACTTTCTGGAGCACTAATCATATCTTTTTGTCCATTTTGACTGCAGAAATTGCTTGAGCTTTTGTAGCCCAATGCACACTGTTTCAATTCATCAGAGCATGTTCTAATTATGACCATAAAATCGTGTGTTCTTATTTTGTGTTCTGTATTCCACCCTTCTTTGTGTTGATATTTGGTTGTGTACACTGGAAAATACTTTTGTCATCTGCTTTGAGTTCTGTAAAGCTCAGGTTTGTGTGAATCTAGAGGTCCTGTGAATAGGTCAGTTGTCCTCCCCTTGCTTTCTAAATCTGGTGCTCAGATCCTAAATCAGTTCAGCCACCTCTTCCTGTCTTGAATAGGAAGGTTCTTAAATTGCCAAACAAAGATGCAGGGCTTGTGGGAGCACTGCACTGATGTAACGGGAACTTCCCATGGATTAGGAGTCTAAATTCCAGTATCTGGTTACAAAAGATTAACATTGCCACCTTTGTGGCTCAGCTGGTACAAAGTAAGAGTCATCCAGTGAGCTGCTGACCTGCTCTGATCACCATAAGCAAGTTTTAAGAAATTCTCTATGTAGGTGAGAGTGTTTGAATCACTGGCATGAACTCACCTTAGCCTAGGAATGTTTTTGATTAGCAGCACTGAGAACTGGCACTCAGCACCTCGGCACCCAGTGCTGGGTCCCCTGACAGTCCTGAGGAGAGGAGAGCTGGAAAGAGACGTTGCTTTATGTGTTTCCTTTTTCTTTGGTGTCTCAGATAGAGTCAGCAGATGCGTGCCTAATCCTTGCCAATAAATACTGCGCTGACCCAGATGCTGAAGATGCCTCCAATATTATGAGGTAAACTCTGTAGTTTTTCACAGCTTTTTTTGGTTCTTAACTCTGATTAGCTAACTTTATATCTGATCTGTTGCACTTAAAGAACATAGTACAAGTTAAAAAGATCTTCACAAAAGTCCAGAGGTGAGAATACCCTAAATTCCTGCCTCAGCTGTTTCATCTGTCTTGACTGTGTCAGAAGAGACCTTTGGAGCACACTTAGTCATTTTGCAGGACCAAGGGTTGGAGTGTTCCTGGCTGAAGGCAGAGAGGAGAGGGAATGCAGTTGGGCTGCTGCAGGAATACATGACATGAGCATGTGCACTGCAGGGGCTGCTGCCAAAGGTGGGGCAGGAGCACCCTCAGCTCCTCATACCCTGCTCCTTGGTGGGTCTGCTCCTACACGAGATGCACTGCTCAGGGGTAGCAGAGGCTACAAGGGAGCTGAGCACCCTCAGCTCCTCATACCCTGCTCCTTGGTGGATCTCCTCCTACGTGTGATGCACTGCTCAGGGGTAGCAGAGGGTACAAGGGAGCTGAGCACCCTCAGCTCCTCATACCCTGCTCCTTGGTGGATCTCCTCCTACATGTGATGCACTGCTCAGGGGTAGCAGAGGGTACAAGGGAGCTGTCCCCTGTCTCCATCCTGCTTTTTTTACGCTGAAGACCAATCACTGCTTGTTTTGATTGCTAAGGCATTTGCCACAGTAAGGACCACCCGACCTCCTCGTGCTTTCCTCCTGAGTCTCTGAAGGAAGAAGATGAAACAGTCATTCAGTAGGTGGCAGCTAGAGTTACAACAAACCTAAGCCATTCCATTCTTTGTTTTGTTTATACAATCCCAGTTTTAATGAGACCAATCTCCTTTTAAAAATTAGAATCTCAGTCAGTGATCAATTAAAAGTTCTCTAATATTGGATTGGCCAGTGTTATAAACAGATTTTCCAGGCTTGTCAGATGTTTGCCTGCTGTGTAGTGAAGGAAGGGGAGAAAGAGAAAAATGCTACTAAAATTGCTCTTCTGGAACACTACCATTGTGTGCAAAAGTTACCTTGTAGTTATCTGAGAAAGACACAAGGCTAAAATCCACCTAGTTTCATTTAACAAACATGGTTTGAGTTGCAATGCAAGAAACCTTATTTTGACATTGATTGCATATTCCAGTTGCAGACTGGTGCATTTTTAGTAGATTTAATACATTTAATATAATAAAATGCAAAATTTAATGTGAGTGGAATTCTCTTGTATTTTTTCACAACATAATTAAAGAAATTGAATCTGTAATTAAACCATTCAGCAGGAAATAGAAAATTAGAACAAAGACTTGTTAAAATAATGCAATTTTTTTAATATTTCCTGCTCTAGCTTTGATATGCTTAAAGCACAAGCCAGACCAGTAATTTACAAGACACTTTCTACAAAACACCAGTGTGAACACTTAGGCATTCAGTCTAATGAGACTGATGATTCCATAATAAGTCAGATATTTTTTCCATTGTTTTATCTTCTTTTTCTACCTTTAGTTTTTAAATACAAAACTTATTTTTTTACCTCTTCATGTCTTTAATTTTGTTCAATGCTTTTGTATACCACATTATTGATTCATGCATTTCTCAAACGTTTTTCTTTCCAGCCACTTAAAATCTGTACACACTTGGGTATATCTTAGATTCATTTAGTAATTTAGAATGCAAAAAGTGTGCAGATTATGAAAGTAGCCCTATATTTTATAAATTCAGCATCCAGCTATCAGTTTTTTTATTGATCTTTGGATTAATCCTTCAAAACTGCTTAATTTGCATGTGCAACACAAAATCATTATTCAAGGTATTTAGATATGATGAATATCTAGCAGCTATAAATAAATAATATGTGATGGGGCAGAAAGAAAGAGAATTCTTCAGACATCTACCATTGGGAAACTTGATCAATTATGTTGCTTCAAAGGCACGAAGATAATCACTTAGGCTGACAAAATAATTCCAACTGTATTATTTTCCTAGCAGAATGAGTATCTGAACAGAGCTGCTACAAGTGTCTTGTTCTGCAGACTCCCTAAGTGCAAACCTTTCAGCTGAGTAATTCCTGAGGTGTATTGCTCTCTAGCCACTAATCCTTACTTCAGTTTGACTATGTGTAAATATTTCAAAGGTCTGACAGCAATCAGTTTGCTTTACAGGCAGATGAATAAGAGGGTATACTTTTAATTGTGGGACTTGACAATGCAGTAATATAGAGGTATTTGGATGCATTATTCAAATACTCTATCAGTTAAAAGTTATTTTAATTGTTTTCCCTTTTCTTTTTAGAGTTATTTCCATAAAGAATTACCATCCGAAGATAAGAATTATCACTCAGATGTTGCAGTACCACAATAAGGTAATGAGATGGCCAGTGCTTCTTCTCAGAGTTTTTGGCTACAGTGCATTCACTCATAGATAATTTTTCTAGTTCCAGTACCAGCAAGCATTTTTCTTTCCAAACTAAAACATCTTAATAAACCTTGTCATGTAATCCAGTTACAAAGTAATTTAGTTTTATTTATATATGCAAGGGACTTTATCAAAATCTTGACATTTATTAGTTGCCTAGGATCTAATTCTCAATGATACAGTGTCCATAGTTGCAATTGATTCCTGATAACCTTTCACCACATCGCTGCTGTAATTTCTGCTCTTATTGTCTTATTGGAGGTTATTGTGATTTTTTTTTATTCTGGTGTGACCGTGTAGACCTGAAATTGCCAAGCAGTAGGTACAAAATAAATAAAATTATGTGGTTTTTTAATGTGAAGCATAGCTCAGTTGTGGAATTTGGTGCTAAGAATATTGTGAAGTTCAAAATGACAAATCCACTTTGGAAAGGAATTTGAAAAAAAATTTGATGGTAAATTTGTGACCTTTAAACACAGTGAAGTCAGTTTATTCAGTCTTGAGAAAAGGAGCTCCATAAACTGCTGACTAACAGGGTTAGGAGGAATATATCAGATAACAAAATACTCATATGTGGCCTGCTTCTTCTATCAGTTCTGAAAGAATCAACCACTGCCCAGTGTTTGGGAAAAAGCTTGACTAGGTAAAGATTCATTCAATGAAATACACAATAAATGTGGCACTAGGAAGGCTTGAGAACAACTCCTTATATCTGTAGCCTGTTGCTAGAGCAAGAGCGGCTCTTGGTTGTTATGTCCTTTTCCTGACAGGAAGAAGCCTGTCTTTTTATAGAATAAAAGCAAGGTGTTTCTCTGCTTTAAACAGCTACAGAGAAGACTTTGTAAATACTGCAGCTTGTTTGCTGTTCCAATGGTTATGTCTTCAAGAATAGCTTTTGTCAAAGTGCTGAGCTGTGGAATTAACTTAAGAAGGGAAACAAGGAGGAAAGACTATGTGTCCTTGTGTCTGTGCAAGTGTTGTTCCATGTCAGAGAAAATCCAACAGAGTTATGCCAGTAACTGAGTAATGTTTATACTTATCTAAGTGATCAATTTCAATACTGCAGGTGAGTCTTGCCTCAGTTATTTTCTTCATTCTGTCCTTATAAATAGCATTCTTAGAAAAAAGTTTGGATTTTCACTGTCAAGTACTGTTCAGAGTGGAAGAAATGAGATAGAAAAGACAGAAGATGCTGTATACCTTTTTAAATTAGAGTATCCTTTAAAGGTTGCAGCTTCACAGAAGTTGTAATCTGAATTATATTAGCTTCCTGTATATTATGTATGTTCCTTATCAGTCAGACAGTAGCTCAAAATGCTGTAAAAGGAACATGCAGAAGGGAAGGAAAGCTTTGCAATACTCTGCTTCAGGTGTGAGGATGCACCTGACAGTGTCACAGCCAGCATGTCTTGAGAAATGTAAGATTTTTTTCTCTAGTAGGTAAGGGTGAAACATTTCTTAGCATAGAATTAAGCTCTGAAACACTTTAGACAAACACTCAGAAAAAGTCAATGCATTAACAGAGAAAATCACTCACTGCTCACTTCTTCAACACCACACTGCCTTTGAGGAAGTATTTCTGTTCTTCACCAGTGGATATTTTGTTTGTTTGTTTTCCAGGCCCATCTACTAAACATCCCAAGCTGGAACTGGAAAGAAGGGGATGATGCAATCTGTCTTGCTGAGCTGAAGCTGGGTTTCATAGCCCAGAGCTGCCTGGCACCGGGCCTTTCAACCATGCTAGCCAACCTCTTCTCTATGAGGTCATTCATAAAGGTAATGCCTCGTCTCACTGGAACCTCTTAGTCTGCAATTCAGCTTCTCAGACACTGCAGCAGAGGACTTGGCTCAATGTGAAACAGATAGAAAGGCATTAACAGATTTTGTAGGACTATAAAAACCAGCACGCGCTTCCATGAAAAAGTTTTTCTCTGAAAATTTGGCCATAAGCCAGATTCTGTCAAGTTATGTTTTTGTTTTTATTTTTATTTTTTATTCAGCAAATGGCTTTTAAACTACTTTGCAAAGTGTCATCCATTTCCAGGGAGATATTTCTGGCATTTTATGTTTTTGCTTGATTTTAGACAAACCACATGTTTGTCTAGGAGAAAAGTTGCTGCTGCTAAAACAAAAATATGATTTATCTAAGTCTCATATAGCAACCAAGTGCCCAGAAAAAGGGACTGGTCATCTTGGTCTTTTACATAAAGAGGCTAGTGGACCTCTGACTGTGAGTAAATAAGGAATAAATGTTAGAACTGAAGCCCTAACTTCCCACAAAACCATTCATGTATTTGTTGCTCCTCAGTCTAAGAGCTCCTTCGGACTTAGATTGCAAATTTTAACCCAGTGACTCCTAGACTTCTGTGGCTGCTGTACTGGTTCACTGGACCAAAGCCTCGATTGCAGCAATCAGTGCATCCTTCCTGGGGCCTTTCTGGGACACTGATTCCAGACATAAAGGGTGGGCAGTTTCCAGTCTCATGGGTGTTATTAATGGGAGGGGAAACTCTGGAGTAAAAGGTCCACTTCAGATCCATTGTGCAAGTAAGAGAATGATAAAAATACCCTGATGTCCTCAGATAGCAAAGCCAGGACTGTTCTCTTAGAGGTGCATGTGTTCGTGCAGGACAGTGAGTCTCTATTTGGTTCTTACAAAGTCCTGACAGTTTTGTGAAGGTATCCTTAGAAGACAGCGGGCTCCCATGTGTCAAAAATATTTCATACTATTGCATTTAATTTAAAAAAAAGCCTTTTTCAATATGGAAATCAGTCTGGGCTCTGCACTTTGCCTGCAGTTGCAGTATCATCTTTATTCAGCTTTATTTGTGTTCTGAAAAAAAAAAACCAAAAACAAAACAAAAAAAAAAAAAATNCAGATAGCAAAGCCAGGACTGTTCTCTTAGAGGTGCATGTGTTCGTGCAGGACAGTGAGTCTCTATTTGGTTCTTACAAAGTCCTGACAGTTTTGTGAAGGTATCCTTAGAAGACAGCGGGCTCCCATGTGTCAAAAATATTTCATACTATTGCATTTAATTTAAAAAAAAGCCTTTTTCAATATGGAAATCAGTCTGGGCTCTGCACTTTGCCTGCAGTTGCAGTATCATCTTTATTCAGCTTTATTTGTGTTCTGAAAAAAAAAAAACCAAAAACAAAACAAAAAAAAAACAACTGAAAGAAAACAAAAAAGCAAGTTGTTTTATTTCAGTTCAGCAAACCTGGAATCTGTCTGTGAGTCCTCAGCATACAGCCAATTGGGTATTAATCCTTTCTACCTATATCCCCAAAGAAAACTGTGTCTCTTGTGAGCATCATTCTCCTTGCCAGGCAGTTTGGTCTCTCTCTCTCTCTTGCCTGCTGTGGGAACCCAAACTCTCAGGAGTCTCAGACATTTGTAACAGTCACAATAATGTAGGCAAGTTTCTGAGGCAGCCTGTTATTTGAACTTGGTCTTGACATCAGTGTACATGTGAAAATTTTCCTCACCTTCTGTCTTTCCAAAATCAGAAGAACTGAGTTTTCTCCTAAGGAGATCCAAATATATGGGTATCCTCAGAAGCCTCAGTCTTAGTTCAAGTTATTTTAATTCTGATTTTAAACAGTGAGAAAGTGAAGAGATTCACAAAATGATAAAGTATGCAAGTGTCTAACTGTGGGGGAACTGTACTAGAAACACATTTATGGTCTGGATTTTTATCTAAAAACAGTTAAAGAAGTCAAAACCTGGAAACGTACAGGTACCATGTTTCCAGAAGATGTATCTAACCACTTCTGCCATTATCTTAGCCCCCTATGTTTTCTTATTTTATAAGATATTTTTATAATTCTTCAGTACAGTTACAGATTGGATCTAGTTGATGAACAGGTTGAAGCTGAAGGCTCAGCTTTGCAAGGCGTTACCCAAATTACATCTGAATATTTCCCTCTACACAGAATAAGCATAAAAATAGCAATGGATTTGATTTGGGGGAAGTTGTCATTGTCAGTTTTGCTCTTGTGTCTGATTATATACAGTTATAAAGAGAGTAGTGTGCAGACATACCTTAACTTGTGTGACTTCAAATGTCATCTTCACATGGCACTGGGAGGAAAAAATGCCATAAGAGAGTGCATTAAGATTGCAATACTCTGTTAATACTTGTTAAAATTATGTTTGCCAAGTAATTAAGAGTGAATTTTCTAGGCAAGTAAAATGCCCATCTTCGCTTCCAAAGATCTCTGACTAATTCAAAATCTGAAGCCAAATAATTGTACAAGAATTGAGACATATTTCTCTATGTGAATCTAACCCTGTTAGTGATAACAAAAGATTTGTTTATTTAGCTGAAAGGATGTTCTTTCTCATGTCTGTCTCACTATAAAAACTTTGAAAAGAAAACTTACTGAATAGTGGCTGTGAATCAGCAGTGCATTGTGGAAGAGCAGCTACATTGATTAGAAATGCTGAAGAGGACTCTATTGAAGAGAAATATGTCCACTCCCTAAAAGAACTTTCACCCATTTTCATTAAGAGCATTCAATTTAAGTACTGTCAGACCTTCATAAATTCCTTGGGTAAACATTATTAGTGGAGTCTCTCAGCAGTCAGGAGATTGCCAAGAAAATGTACAGAAACTCCTGTATTTTTTAATGAAAGCTTGAAATGTGTGTTTGTTCCGCCTCCGTAGCGTGATTAGAAAGTGATTTAATGTGCCATAAATGTTTGGTCAGTCAAACACAAATGAACATGATTCATGGTGACATTGCACACATTTAACTCATTATGTGTTACTTTACAGCAAAATTATTTGTGTAAACAGCCTGCTCAGTGTTAGAAGTAAAACAAACTAAGAAACCTCAAAATATTATATTTGTCCCTAATATTTTCCTTTTGGTTTTAGCCCTGTAATATCATATGGAATCTTTTATATTTTTTTTGGCACCAAACTGAACAAAAAGGAAACCAGCTCAAAAAGATTAATGTTCTGTAAACACTTAAAGACAGATAGATTGCCCCAAACTGTATGATAAGGGGAAAAAAACCCACAAAACTTTACACCTGTAAACTGTATTTTAATAATCCAGTCTTCTTATAACATAGACTGTTGCCATTGTATTAAAAAAGGAATCTGGACTCTTTATTAACTTGCACAGTCTCAGAAAAAGATGGAAATACTGTACTGTATGTACTGCAATTTCTGTATTGTTTGAGTTAGCAAGTGCATATCACAAGTCTGTCTATATGAAAAACATTGCAAAAAGCAGATATGTGGAATAACAGGCAGAGGTGATCAAATGTTGTCCCTGTAAACAATCCTACAAGCCAATCTAAGTTAGTATTGTGTAAATTAATAAAATGTGGAACTCGAGTGTAGCAAGTCCACAGCCAAATTAGTTTTATCTTTGCTTTGTAGGTAAGAGAGCCAGTACACCTCATTCCAGAGCTGAAAATTATCTAGAGCTGTCTCTGTAATCCTGTAAGCTGTTTTGAGAGCAGGAATGTTTTGTGGGCTCTTCTGGCAGCTTTTGCTCACACCTACACAAATGCAGTGCCCACTTTCTTTCAGCCTGGACTAGAAAGGAATGTAGAGACATAATAAAGCCACACAGATTTACATCAGCTGGATGCTTACCTACACTGATGGAACACATCAACTTGTTTGCTATTCATTTTTGACCACCTAGGCAGCCTTGGACTGTTTTAAAGTGTGGAACTGGAGTATGAACAGTGAATTCCTTGACATGTAGGAGGGCTTTAAAAGTGGGATGAGAAGGAAAGGCAATGTCTCAATTTATTGTGAGGTTTTTGAGGAAGCTGCATAATAAACTGGTTACGTGATCTTCCTCACAGGACCTAGGCCAGGTATTAAAATGTAGCCTGTTACCAAATACATTTATCTTCAAAGATCATGTAAAGACCTTGCTGACTGTAGTGTTTTTAATGACTGATGCTAGGAATTAAAACCTGTCACGGTTTTAAATTGTTGGCTGCATAAACACAGCATCAGTGCTTGTGATAAGAGTGTGTTTGTCCTGGGCTAAAGTCTACCATGGGACTGCATTTTCAGTCAATCATTTGAACAGATCAGCACCAGTTGATCTTTTGCCTCATGATTGGATAGAAATCTTGCTCTGTTTTGTATATTTGAAGCTATTAGAAGCAGAGCCTTGTCAGCCTTTCAGTTCAAATCCATCAAGGCCAGCATCTAAAATAGAATTAGATGTCATTGTATTTCAAGGATACTCTCTGCCTTGACACACTACCAAATTCTACATTAGTATTAATGAGGAAAAGTGCATAAATCTCATTTAAAATTACAACTAATCTTAATTAGCATACTTGATGTTTTATAAAATGTACTCTTTTTACACAAATTTCAAAGATCATTCTTGCATACAGAAAGCTGTGGAAATAGTTGACTGAGAGTGTAAAGTCTTTATAGTACTAAGGATATTTGTCAGCTTTGATTTCAGCAGACAATGGAATTGAATAAAGAGGTAGTTGATAATTTGTAATAATTAAGGAAATGCAATTCTAAGACTGTAAATCTAAGAAGCTTCACTCTATGATATGTCTGTAAGAACTGCTTTCAGCCAGTTATTTTTCTGTCAGATTTAGATTATCTGTGTGCAAAGGCATAACAAAACTAGACATTCACTCAAGCAATTTGGGTGGACCAAAAGGGCATTATAGGTGAATGGGAGGAAATATTTAAACTACATTGCTTTCAATATACACTTCCTTTTCAACTACCAACCAAGAATATTCAAGGACAAATTGAGTTAGGACAAGAGGTTATGGCTTTAAACTGTCAGAAGGCAGGATTGGATTAGATATGAGGCTGAAACTGTTTACTGTGAGGGTGGTGAGGCACTGGAACAGGTTGCCCAGAGAAGTTGTGGTTGCCCTGTAGCTAGCAGTGTCCAAGACCAGTTGGATAGGGCTCTGCCCACAGCAGAGTGGAAGGGGTCCCTGCCCACAGCAGGAGGGTTGGAATGAAATGGTCTTGAAGGTCCCTTCCAACCCAAACCCTTCTGTGATTCTGCAGGTGCTTTCTTTTCATTCTCATCTATGTTGTTTCAGATATAGAATTGTAACATTAAACATCCTCAAGGCTTTGTCCTGTTTTATGCTCTTTCCATGGTGATGATGAGCTGATCTTGTTCAGTGCTAAGGAGCAAACTTTACACCTGCTTTCACTGTGCTGTAAAGGAATTTTAATTTTGCTTCTTCCTTAATATTTATACAGATGCTCCACCATCCTTTCCCTTGCAAAATGGAATGAAAAATCCTAGGTCACACTGCAACTCTAGCATTTGTTCTCTGTCTTGATGGTGATACTTAGATCTTGGCAGAAGAGATTATATAGCATGATCAGGTTCAGATACACTCAATCTCTTTCATATAACCATTTATGTCATTACACTGAAAAGCAAATGCCATGAGCAAGATAGATGATTTGGAGCTACAGAGCTGCTCATAATTACACTGCTGGGTGTAGGGCTGGGTGTATTAAGGGTTTTCATTTTCTTCTGACAATGCTAATGGTTGTGCTTGCAAGAGCTACATCATTTTTCCATATCTCTGTCACCATGTCTCACTAGGAATTGATTGTATTATGTAAATATATTTGCTGATAACTATATTGTATCTATATGTAAGATAGAGGAGAGCAGAGGAGTATCGTGACTTAAAAAGAGATTCCGATGAAAATTGCATTTCTTCTCTTGGGATGCACCATGTAATTTTCCAGCTATTCTTCATATAGGCTATTGAAGCAGTGGGTAATTTGTTTTATGACTATCAGGAGAGAGAATTGCAGTGTGACTTAGTCAGGGAGAGGTAATGGTGTGTTTACGAGGGAGGAATCAGGAAGATACGGATTGAAGTCGTGGTAGTATGGCACATTGTGCATCGGTTCCATCAGTTCCCTGAACTTTAAAATAACATCACAAGGGCTTACAATAGACAAGAGCATAATGACTCCTAAAGTATTTTTCCTCACTTTAAGGATTTTGAAGTCAGTAATTTATTGACATGGATTATGGATGGAGCTGATTATGTTTATCTGTGGAAGCTTACTCTATTAACACTTATAGTAACTGCAGGACTCAAGAAAATAGAAACAAAATACTGAATACTGATGGTTCTTAATAGTAATTTAATTTCTAGCAGATCAGCAGGTACTGCCTTTCAAAAGATACCAGGCAGGTGACTATCTGTCTCTGTGAAATCACAGGGAAAATGTCATGGTTCAGGTGGAGATAAAAAGAAAGATCATCTTTAGTCGACTTTTATAATCATCTTATAATAATATTTTATAGCATCCCAAGCATCAGCAATTCTTTAAATTCTGTAATCAACATTTTTTGGCATCCTAACAGATCATATCTTGAACACTCCAGTCACTTAATGAGGTTTAATTTAACGCTAACTGGTGTCTATGGATCTTGATCATTGCTTTGTGAATGTTTGGGTTTTTTCCAGTCCTTTCTTGGTCTTTGACTAAGGGTGAGTATTTAACTGTAGGTCTGATCTGGAGTTCCTTCTTCCAAATCAAAACCACCTGCCTAAAGAACAGAAAGCAAGGCAAGAAAGTAGAAAGGGAGATACGTAATGTATTTGTATAATTTTTTTCCAACCCCAGGTGGTGTCAATCTAAGAGAAAGCCACAAAATAGACCAAAAGTTACAAACATGCCCTTGCTATCGTTACTTTTAGTTTTTTACCAAGCCTGCACTTTATCTCTCTTCTGTATATAGAGTTGCTGATCAGCAACATTTGCAGGCTTCCTATAAATAAAAGGGTTATAAAAAATGTGATATGGCTTCTCTGTGTGTGGTGGGGAATAACACAATGCAAATCTCTTTAACTGTCCCACATGACCTCTGAATGGTGAAACAATTTCTGTGGAAGAAATTTCTCCTGATTGTTTGCAGCCCACTTGTCAGACTGTATATTATTTGGAACATCTCCATATTGCAATTTATTCTTGTAGTCATTCACATCCTCAGAACTAAAGTAACTGATTACTTGGCAGTCTGTCAACAGGAGGAGGGAATAGAACAACCACAGGAGAAAAAACAACCAAAAAACCAAAACCAACCAACCAAAAAAAGGCAAAACCCAAACAAATAATAAAAACCCCCTGAAGCCCACCAAAAAAGAGAAACAAATAAACAACAAAAAAAAAAGAGGGAAAAAATCCTTGTAATTTCCATTTCACCAGGTTTCTTAACAAGTTTCCATCCTCATGTTCTTTAGAGCATTTTTTTTGCAAGAGTGTCTTTTGACTAATTTAACATGAGAAAAAGATGGATGAATACCAAATTAATACTCATTTTTAGGATAAAAATGCAAACTTATCTAAAATACTGCATAAAGTTCTGTCAAAATAGCTCTGGAATACTGAAATTTGAAAACTTGAATTTTTTTTGACCAAGAGAATCCTGGAATCACAGAATATCTTGAGTTTGAAGGGACTGACAAGGATCATTGAGTCTGACTCCTGGCCCTGCACAGGACACCCCAAGAGTCACACCCTGTGCCCGAGAGCATTGTCCAAACACTGCTTGAGCTCTGTCAGGCTGGTGCTGTGACCACTTTCCTGGGGAGCTGTTCCAGGCCCACCCACCCTGTGGTGAGGAGCCTTTTCCTGATATCCAACCTAAGCCTCCCCTGCCTCAGCTCCAGGCCATCCCCTCAGTCCTGTCACTGTCACCACAGAGCAGAGATCAGTGCCTGCCCCTCCTCTGCCCCTCCTGAGGAAGTGTAACTGCAGTGAGGGCTCCTCCAGGCTGAATGGACCAAGTGCCCTCAGGTGCTCCTCACATGGCTTCCCCTCAAGACCCTTCACCACCTTTGTTGTCCTCCCCTGGACACTCTCTAACAGCTCAATGTCCTTCTTACATTGTGGTGCCCCAAACTGTCCCCAGGACTGGAGTGAGGTCACCCCAGCCCAGAGCAGAGCAGGACATTTCCCTCCCTCGCCCAGCTGGCCACACCTCCCTGACCAAGACAGGCTGGGAAAGTTGGGGCTGTTCAGCCTGGAGAACAGAAAGTTGTGTGCGGATCTCATAGCAATCTTTCAGGGAAGCCAGAGAGGGATTCTTTGTCATGAACTGTAGTGATAGGACGAGGAGTAGTAGGTAGGAACTGAGAGGAGAAATTTAGGCTAGATATTTGGAAGAAGTTCTTTGCTGTGAGAGTAGTTAAACTACTGGAACAAGTTGCCCAGGGAGGTTGTGGATGCCCCAGTTTGGGCAGTGTTCAAGGCCAGGTTGGATAAGGCCTTAAGCAAGCTGATCTAGTGAGAGGTGTCCCTCCCATGGGACTAGCTGATCTTTAAAGTCCCTTCCAAAACTTAACATTCTGTAATTTTACTATTTTTAAAAAGAGGTAATTGGGAAACTTTCTTTCCTCATGGTCTCTTACAGCTTTATTTCAACCCCATGCTCAGTGTGCTTGACAAGAATTCAATGTATTGTTTTTGCATATGATATTTGATTTACTGACTCCAGGGACTCTGTTTTGGGGGGTTTCTTTCAGCATTCTAGAAAATCCCTTAAAAATAAGCAGTGCTAATTGCCACAACAGTGGACTGACTTATGTATTGGAATGTGGTTCATGTTTAAGCAGTTGTTTGTAAATTTCAAAGAAAGCTGTGATTTTTACTCAGAACTCTTCATCTGTTTGTTTGATTTTAGATTGAGGAGGATACGTGGCAGAAATACTACCTGGAAGGAGTTGCAAATGAAATGTATACAGAATATCTGTCTAGTGCCTTTGTGGGTTTGTCCTTCCCTGCAGTTTGTGAGTAAGTAGAAACACATTTAATATACAGAAGTATTTCCCTTTTTGCAAGAGAAATCTAATTTTTTTGCATGAGACCTTTTCACTCTGCTTAAGTCCTAATGTTACTCCGTCAGATGGTGTCTATAAAATAAACATTAAAGGAATTACTCCATGGAAGTATCTGAAACATTGTAATGCCTGGTTTCAGGAGACATTTGTAATTAAGTGATTGTAAATGAAAGCATAAATGGTTTTGGTATTGAACAAACTCATCAACAGTCTTTGTAAATTGAGTTATTTACTCACAAGCAGTATCCTGTTATTTTTCTAATGATTCCCATTCTTTGAACAGTGATGGTCAGCATGACCATCTTGGCTTGTGTTCCATTCCAAGGAAACACTTGATTAATTTAAGCAGATATCATGGACTCAGATAAGCAGTGTGGCACCCAGAGCTCTGTGGAAGTGTTGCAAACCACTCACAGCAAGTGAAATGTGTCACAGAAGATGCATCTATTCAGTTATGAGAAAGAATCGTATAGTAAATAACCACAGCATAAGCCATGCACCAGCTTCATTTCTGGAGACTGAAAAATGCTTATATTTATCCTAGAATGAGTCCGTGAATGAGAGATTTGCATAGATGAGGTTTGTATAATAAATACTCTGTCTAAATAGTCAGGTTAGTTTAGCACATTCATATTTCCACTTTGGTTGGCATTGCTCTTCATTCCAGCTGTACTGAAACATCACCACAAGGTGGTGGACAGTTTTTGCTAGGGACTGTGCAAATGCTTAAAGAGAAACATTCCCTGCTCTTGATGAGCTTGGTGTCAATCTAAATAACATAGAAAAACTTCCGAAAATTCCATTCTTAGAGGAGGAAATAGATGAAGAAGTAAAATACCCTCTTTTATGTAAAGGAGGATGATTGTTCTTCTACTCCTCTAACTTCCTCACTTTTCCCAATTCTAATGAGGGAAACAGTTGTCAGACAAATATCATCCATTTAGAAATTGTCTGGGATGTAACTATGCACAGCCCAGTCTTCAGTTTCCTGGTAAAATTAAGGGGTTCTCAATCCATCCCTCTACTGTGTCAGCCAAACTGTGTCAAAATTACCAAGGGGGAAAGTTTCTTACTATAGCTACAAAAATTTGTGTGGATTTCTTGACACAGGAAATCTCATAAAATATTTCAGAAATTAATGGTAGTTTGTGCTGTTAACAGTAGCTACAGTCATGAAAATGAAATCTCCATGCCAAACCATTTTCAAATGTGTCGAGTTTCTATATGAGTTTGTAGGAGGATGTGACTGAGACTGACATAAAGCTGACATGCATTTATCTGTGCTGGTAGAATGGAGGTAATTAATAAAGAACGGGTGCTTACTGAGATTTAGAAGCATATCTAAACTTTGGACCTCTCCTCAAGCATTTGTTTATCTGAAACATTAGCAAACTGTGTTTGCTAGTTTAAGTGAAACAAAAAGATTTATCTCAAATTTTCCAACACACTAAAAGCACATTGAAAATTAAAATGTAATGTTACTTACTAAGGAGTTTAATGCATGGGTATTTTCATTGCTGTAAGAATTGACTGCTCAACTTCCAGAAGAACTGAAGGACAAGGACAGCAAAAAGTCCATTGCATTGGTTTGTGAAGGGGAAATTGAATCAGTGGATAGGGTTAGTGTATTCAGCTACCCGTGAAATATACAGACTTTGAGAGCAGGTTTTGTCGTGCAGCTTTTAAAATTCATGCAGTCAATGACATTTTAAAAGTCTGAAATTAAATGAAATATTCTTCTTGTTCAGGTTATTTGTCATAAATGCAAGTCTAGGAATGTGATTCTTTTGTAAATAGGCTGCCATACAGTCTGGATAACAAAGAACATGCAGAGACAGTGAGTGTGGAAAACTCAATATTGCTGAAGAATTTTGGTGTCAACACTAGGGTGAAGAATTAGATGGAAACAGAAGTTAATATCAGTCTGCAAGTTCTATTTATAACTCCACATGTGTGTACTGTGTGAACATATTCCAACCAGTATATTTTCAATATGTGCATGTAGTTCCTCACATTCTGTGTCCTTGGACATTGCTGGACCAGGTGTGGATGATGTTGACTGAAGATAAACTAACCAAACTGTCTCCCACTAGTGCAGAGCCTTCTAATATTTAGTAATGTAAGGCTCACCTGCACCCAGCTTCTAGACCTTCCATTCTCTGCTCCAAAGTCTTCCTAACGAGGCCAGCAGGTGTCTGGATTGACGCTTGCCCTAGCAGTGGGGGCAGCCACCTGTGGTGCTGGTTGTGACACGGGACTGACTCTCAGCCTGTTCTCTTCCTGCAGGCTGGTGTTTGCGAAGCTCAAGCTCTTAATGATAGCCATAGAGTACAAGTCGGAGAAGCGCGAGAGCAGGTACGTCCCGCGCGCCCGCTCCGGCCGGTCCCGAATGCGCTGGCAAGGATTTGGCCCGCTGCTTTTCCTTTTCAGAATGAGCACAGCTGTTCTTTGGAACGTTTCAGAATCTAATTAGCATGCCATCGCATTGCAGCATTTCACATTGGACTCAAAGGCACTTATTTCTGCCCTCTTCCTCCCTAAAATGAATCCAAGTCAGAATGCTTAGTAAAAAGTGCAGTAGTACATATGTCTCATCTCCAGGATTTTACTTATGGAAAAGCTTGCCATTTTTTTTGTTGAGAGCATAGCACTTTAAATCAGAGAAAAATGAAAAGTGGAAAACAGATGTGATACCAAAATTCATTATGGCTGTGTGTATTCTCAAAATACAAATTTCATTCAAATTGGTTTTAGATACGATACAGGATAAACAAATATAGGGTAAGAATAATATTTAAATGATATCTGTTCTGACAAAACTTACATGAAATAGCATCATGAAGCTGGAAAAGATTAATTTAGCCTTGAAATTACCAATTGGGTAGATACTTTCAAAAAGAAAAAAAAATATTTTTAGTGCAGATTCGCAGATGGGAAAAGAAGTGTTTCTTGCATTTCTTTTGTACAAAGGTTCATAGAAACCTGATGGAGCATTGGAGTCAATTTTCCATTAACTTCTCCATCAGTCCATCAGTGCTTTAAACAATATTCATTTTTATGTAACAGAAATCTTATAAATGTTCTCTGCAACATGTGGAGGGTCATATAATAAAAATATGACAATACTGACTCTGACAGGAATTTGATTTTCTTCTTTCAAAATTATGTTTTGTACTGCTGTAGTAAACCTGGGGTGATACATATCAGTTCAGCTTCTTTTTGGCCACTAATTACCTTTTAGTGGCCAAAAGGCACTTTTGAGGGCAATTGCTTCTTCTCACAGGAGAACCAATTCTGTCAATTGAACTCATTCTACAATTTCTGGAGTTTTGAAAGTTTAATACTTATTATTAACTTTCATAATTTTTCTTTATTGAAACTATCTACAAAACCTGTGTTAGACATTTGACATGGAAAAAGCAATGTTGAACTATTCATGAGTATTTCCATGCCCTATAGTTGACTTTTCTGGATTCTCCCCTATGTTATAAAATGAAATGTGAAGTAGTGTATGTACTGTTGGATATAATTTTTGTTCACACTATGCTGATTAGGAAATCCTTTTTTTTTACTGTCAGATTTTTTATACTGTTTTCAGCTCCTTTGGACTCTTAAAATACTTTTCAATTGAATGGCCTCATTCTGCATTAGCTAATGTAAAGCAAACAATCAATTGTTCTGTCTATGAACAATTTAGTCTCTTGCTAGAAAAAGGGAAAATATGATTGTAATAGCAGTGGAACAATTTACCAGATTTTGTGTCTTCAGTATTAAGAAATACTTGGTTTCTGTTTTTCTCCTAACAATTATTGGCCAACTTCATATTGCCATTACTTCAGTTGTCATTTACTTACACAAGTGTGAATATTGAAGTCTTTTGCAGTAATAACAGATTGTTCTTGGCTTCCATATCATTCTTTGCATTAACTTAAGTGGGAGTTGGATTGAGTTCTTAATCAAAAGGTGATGCAGAGGATCCCACAAAAATAAACACAGTGTGATATAATCATATATTACTTACTTAAAGCCACTCAGATAACAGTTTGCAATAATTAATTTAGTAGGAATAAAAAAGAGCCTAAAATTGCAGGAAGCTATACTAACAAGGAGTATTAACAGCTGGATTTGGTGAATATGGATGCAACAAGAGGAGGTCATGTGAGGTAGATAGTCACACTTTCTTTTAACCCTGAGCCACAGTAATATCTGCTGATTTTATTAACTTTATAGTCACTGTTTGATCAACCAGAGCTACCTGCAGGATATCTTTACTGTTCTACTTGTTCCTGTGCTCTTCAACTCAAATATGTTAGCTACATATTTGTGCTTTTCTGATCCTTTAGTCAAACCAGATAGGTAGTGCAACAGAACTTTAGTTTCTCACCTCCTAGGTATCCTTGCATTTCCATGGATCTTATTAAATGAAAAGGTGGTGAATTAAAATAAAAGTTAAAATAACATAGTTTAGAAACAGACGCTCTTTTTGAACAATGCAAATTCGTCATTTGTCAGTTATGTTTGTTGATGCTGACATTGGAAATATCTTATTCTGCTCATATCCAAATCTCTTCCTGGTAATTCTTCATCAAGGTGAAGTGGGAACTGACTGGATATCCTTTTAAGCTTTCAGTCTTTATGAGAGTGACAAAAAGTAGATACATGCTGATTTATTTTATAGATATATCTTGCATTCATATTTTGTAAAACTATTACAGAAGAAGTTTTATATTATTTACAATTTATATAAACAATGTTAAATATAACTAAAAATTTAGAACATGATCTAGGTAGCACTCTTTTATTAAGAGCTAATACTTCCTGCCATAGCTGACTGAGACAGGTCTCAGAACAGTATTTTCAGAAACAGAGGAAATTTTCAAAGCATTATTTCTACTTTTTAGTTTCTGGGAATGTTATAACCCATTTTTAAGAACAGGAAGCAGTTAAATAATTTTTTTGTCTCCCTGATACAAGCCAAATACTGTTGCTTAAAATATGCTCTTAGTTCATTTCGAGAGAGATTTTGGCTTTTTTGTAGAAAAATGCAAAAGAAACATGGAGAACATGAACCTGAAAATGTCCCAATGTTATATAGCAGAAAATAACAATTCAAAATGCAGACATTCAAACTCCTCATCTGAAATCCCTTTTAGAGAGATTTCTGCCTTCCTTTTCCCCCTGTATTTTTCTGTACATAATTAAGCAAGAAGGAAAGCCTAACTAGGATTCTTCCCTCCTGCTCCCCATTTATACTCCTCTTGTAAAATTTTCTCTGTCTATCCATATATTTGTTCTCATTCTCAGCAGAAAAACCTTTAAGCCTTGAAGACTTTTAAATAAAGGGTTTTTTTGCTTTTGCTTTGGTGTCAGTTGATTTCTTATCCAAGTGTTTGATTTGCAATTTTTTTCTTGTCGTTTGCAGAAGCCGAAAGCGGTATGCCCTCTTCGTTACCTTTCCTTCCAACCTCAATCCTACCTTCACTCCTTCTAACTTCAGGACTAATTCCTTGCCAAGAACACAGGAAGATAACATCTTTGTCTATCTTTCTCTGTATATACACACACATATATACATATATATATTCATCTTTTATGTGTGTGTGTATATATACATCTGTGTGTATATTTATATATGAGCCCCCAATCTCAAAGAGGAGAGAGAGAACAGCATTTTGTCTCTCCAGTGTTTCTTGTGACTCACGCACTAACTTCTTTGCAGGAAGTACAAAATATAACAGGATTAGATTTTTAGGCTTTTTTTTCCCCTTTGTGGAGTCAGACTGTTGCATTTGAAGAGCAGATTTTACTGTTGATATCTCCTGTCCTCATTTTGACTGTATCATGACGATGTATATTCGTCTTTCCCAGCCCGTGTGCTGCCATATTGTTTCCATACTCACACCTCCATTGATGTCCTTCTTTCCCCAGAGTCTTCCTTCCAAACACGTCTTACAATACAGTAGTTCATGTTCTCTTGCAGTCTCATCATCCATTAACAACCAAATACCTGATTCTTTGCATTTCTGGTCCTGTTTTGAGTCCAGTAATTCATAATACAGTACTCATTAAAGCTTTTGTACTGTTCCAGTGAAACTGCCATGGATAGTTTGTATTATATGTCACATTCATTTTAATGACATTTATTAACTCATCTATGAAGATGTTACTGAATGTATTTGTTTCTCAGCTTTGGGTTTGTTTTTGAGATGGCATGTTTTACATTTTCTTTGGTGTACCATGCTGTGAGTCCCTCTTCAGCCTACATTCTATCATGCTGCTATTGGTTTGGATGAAGTAAATAAGGCATGTTCTTCCATATCCTCGTCTCTCCTCACCTCTCTTCCCCTTACAGCTTTTTTTTTTTTCTTAATTGCTTATAGCAGTCTGTCTGATTGTCAGTGATGGTCTTTGGAGACCAGTTCTCATTGTCTAGACATTTCAATTTCCTTCTTCATCGTACTCTTCAAACTTTACTTTCCACATCTGTTCTGTTGTGTATGTTCTATGTGTTATATGTATTTAAGTTTTAGTCCTATCTTCCTATAGTTTCTGAGTAGATGTGTGAAAAGAGAGGTGGCTTCCTGTCAGTTTGGCATTATTGATATGATCCAACTGCAGAGAAGTTACTGCAACACTTAGCATCTCCAAGGATCTGCAGCTGTTGCACCTCTACTTTGCTTCTTGCTTTTAAGTATATCCTACCTTGTGGTGAAGGCATGTTAACGCTGGCATGATGAGCAATATGAACAAGTGTTGTACCAAGTGAAGTTGCTTGCTCCCAGAATAAAGTATATTGTTCTGCCTCATTGTACTGATAATTATTCACTTCTGGAACCAGAAGGAATAGTTTAATTGTTTCCAAGTGTATTGGGTTCACCATCACTGTTGAACTAGTTTGGACTATGCCCAAATAAAATACCTCATGCACATCCTGTAGACTATGACTTAGTAGGTGCTGTTGTAAAAACTTAACTCCTGGGAGCAACCTTTTATATGCTTGTAGTAATTAAGCTTTAATATACTGTAGCATGTAATGTGCACTGTGTCTTTTGCCTTGTATTCTTTTTAGTGTCTTACTAGATTGTGCTGAATAGAGCAATATGGAGCATTATGAATTAATGTCAATGATAGAGCCCAGAAGAAAGAAGCAATACTTATGAGTTACAATTAGTGTGAAAACTGGTATGTGCACAACTCCCACTATGAGATTTGTGCACCTACTCTCACACTCCACTTCAAAACATACCCTGAAACAAAAAGTATTATCTCCAACTCCTTCTGTAGTTGGATGAATGACATGGTATGTTTTAAAAGGCCATTATGCTAATAGTGGTACTTATTATCTGGGCATAGCATGGAACTATCAAGAATAATAGCTGGTTTTGTTTAAAAGTGTGGTAGCTATAGTAAGTAATACCACATAATTTCGTTTTAGATAATGTATTCATAGTACTTAAACAATATTATATCTTCCTGATTACTAGATGATATTGCTACTGCATGGGGAATGGTACAGTACATCTACCACAAGGTTTAAAACAGAATTGTTAAAGCTTTTGTCATCTGCTTAGTCAAAATTTTGCTGTTTGTGTTTCATTTAATTCAAAAATTGGTCTTTTCTTTTTCTTTAGAATAGGGTGATGGCAGACACATGGGTAGCCATAAAGCTGAAAACAAGCAGAAAAAGAAGTAGAGTTATAAATCAGACAAGTTTCCTTGATGCAGGGATGAACTGTTCAATTGGTCTCTGATAATGGGATTCATCACACCTGACTTTATCTATCAAAATGTTAAACGTCTAATCTCCTGTTAGTTATCCACACTTAGCCCAGAATTGCAAGGGAAGAGAGAGACAGTTCTTGAATGCATTAGAATTCAACCCTAAATAAGAGGAGAAGGATCCCACCTTTAGTGCTGTCTAAAATGGAATGTTCAAAGGAAGAACAAACATGAATAGTACATAACAGAGGCATGGATAAGGAAAATCCTTAAAAGACCTCTCCTGGTGCATGTCTCTGTTTATTGGTTGACCTTATCTATGCTTTCAGTTTTTAGATTTCATGTAGTGCCTGCATATTTGCTGTGCTGTATTTGCTGAGCACCTCCAGATGCCTTTGTCAGCTCAAAGACCTCCAGCACACCTGTTCCACATTAATAGGATCCCTCTTCTGTTTTTGTCAGAGAAGGCTGACAGCTGTGCACATCTGAGAGTCAGCTACTGCCCTACTTTGTCTAGATGAGGAGTTCAAAGTTCCATCCATTCCCAGCTCCAGCAGTAGTGGGAGCCTGCTCAGTTTCAAGCTATGCAAAGCAAATTGTGGAGCCATGGCACTCAGCAAGTGGCCTACAAATAAATACATACTGCATTATAATAGCTCAGACTCTGACTGGTTGTTTTTTCCCTGTAGTTCACCTAGAAGATACCTGAATATTCTAAAAAACTACAGGAAATATTTTTCATCTCCTACTGAAATTTTTTGTGTGCTGAGAAATTATTAGAAGTAATGCTTTAAATATTCTAGTAATAAGAAAAGATATAAGTTTTCTATTACTTTGTAATAGTTTTTAGCCCCAGAAACATAATTTGAGTGAAACAGTTGTGATACTTGAAAGCAGGAGACAAGAATCACCTAGCAGCAGAAATTAGTAAAAAATAAATAGCTGGAGGGAATTAGTCCTACCCCAAAGTAGTTATTAGGCCAGTTATTAGGCCCTCCATCAAATATCTTCAAGTTAAAAAAAACATAGAAGATACACAATTAGTAATGGAAACCTTAGCTTACTTTTAGTTCTTTAAAGGAACATATAATATGGTATTCTTTAGCTAGGTCAGGATAATGGTGTATTGTGCAGTCAGTCAGCCATGCACTGCCAAAAAAGCACTGAGCAGCACTCATGTTCTGGAGTAGTTTCAGGTAGATCAGAGTGGATGAACAGACATTTTCATATACCTGTGTTTTATTGAAGGTAGCACCTATACTTAAAACATCAGAAAGACATAATCCTATAAGTAAATTGATCACAATTGACACACAGTGTGAAACATGAACAGATGCCTATTCTCCACTGCCATATGAAAAAGTCACCATGTCCTATCTTAACTTTTCATGGAACAATCTATGTAAAGAAAGTCATAAACATTTGTCTAGAACTTCTGTGACCTCGTTTGAATTTTTCATCTTTTTTTGAAACTGTGCATCTCAAATGTGCACTGATTTCCATTTGTGTTTCACCTGCTTATATTTCTGTCAGTCTGGGAACTCATTTTCAGCTGTGTAGAAAATATTCCTGATTCTTTCCTGTGCTTTAAGTGTTCAATGTCAGATTGCATGGGGCTTTGAACAATCTGTTCTGGTGAAAAGTATCCCTGACCATGACATGAGAGTTGTAAGTAGATGATTTTTAAAGGTCTCTTTGAACATTGACCATTCTGTGATTCACTCTATGATTCCCAAGAGTCTGACTCAATTCAAGGGTGATTTCCACATTTTCAGTGTGGGACATTTTCATTGCTCTGAGATGCATGAACCTGCATCTAGTCACCAAGTGAATTTTCTTCAGTAAATGGGGTAACTTCTGCAGATAAGTGTAAAACACAGGTTTCCAAAGTGCATATTCTATTCTACAAGTGGCTTCCTAATTGTAATACTATAAAAATTATGGAACTGACTTCTCCTAAGTTTATGGTGGTGAAGTACTTAAATTCCCATTGAACACATTAAATAATACTTAATTTACATGGCTTTAATTGCCATGTGTCCTTTGATTCATGTGTGAAGGAGCAAGCAAACGTGTGAGCCCTGTCATGAAAGATTTTATTTGAGGAATGTATTTCTGGACCTAGAATTGTTAAAGAAATTATGCTAAATATTTTTGAGCTTGCTATTACTTGATTACTTTCTGAGGTAACCTAAACTAGAAATCTTATAAAATTACAAAGTTTGATCAAGATCTTACAAGCTTCTAAAGTATTTGGCTTGGTTTTCTGAGCTGATTTAGGAGATTAAAAAAAAAAAATCAAATTGTGCTTTATGATAAAAATATGTATTTGGAAAAATCAGTGTCATTTTCAGTAATATCTTTTCTGATGTGTGGCACAGAATGCATATGGATTAGCTATATATATTGCTGTTAAACCTCTTGAGTTTCTGTCCTTTTTGCCCTTTTCCTTTGCAGCCTTGGAGATACATAAAAATGAGACATTAGCTGAAGCTGTCTCTCTTAAAACTCTTGTTCAGTTTGTCATGTACTTATATTCTCAACTATGGGGATATATATATATGCATATTTCATATTAAAAAACCACATGCATCTCTAAATAATTGATGGATGCATTTTTCTGGAATACTCAGAAGACTTTTGTTTTTCTCTGTGCTGTTTGTTCCCTATATTCTATTTCAATTCAAAGCATTTCCCTTGCTGTATGTATTAGAGTGAGTGCTTATCAAAGCATAACTTTAGCTAACGACCCTACAGGTGTCATAAGAAATAATTCAATTGCAGCTTTAATAAGCAGTATATTTAATATATCCATACAGACTCAGTAGAAATTGATCATGGTTATATATCAGTGTTTATAGAAACCCAAAGCTTGCTGAGCTTTTGCTGTAACTCTTAGCCAGTAGCAGTGATGGGGCAAATTAATTTTCATTTCCAACAGAAGATTTTGCTGCTGGGGTCATGCTGCATTAACTGTGATCACATCTATATTCCATGGTTATAAATACATTATAAATACACTGTATTTGTGAAAAGAGGTATATGTGAATGAAGTATAAGATCTGACAAAAATAAAGTGTGTACACTGACCCATGTGAATTGGTTGAATGTATCTCAGAAAACCTGGAGATACAAAATCATGCTCACAATACATTGCATCCTAAATGAAGCCAGTTACCTCTAGTTTAAGACTGTATTCCATGCATCTTAAAAGAACTGCTTCATTTGCTTATTACCTCATCAAATTTTAAGCTTTGTTATGAGAAGTGAACATTTATATATCTAGAGTTACCTCAGTTTGTGGAGTTTGGGTTGTTGAAGTTTGGGTAGGATTTTTTATTCTTTGGTACGGCTTATCTATATCCAAGAATTGTATTGAGGGAAAAAAAACCAGCCTGGGTCTATGTAAAGAAATGTGTTCATCTGTTTTCACTGAAAAGCTGTAACACTTATGTGACTTAACAATCAAGTAAGGAAATAAAAAGTGTTTTTCAGACAGAGCAGTACCCATTTGTACCTAAGAAAAGCAGCCAACCCAAACTATACTACAGGACCTTACATTTTATAAGAAACAGTATAATAAAGATGTGAGATTAGCCTCTATAGAAGATTTTGTGAGTTCAGCAGCTAAATTCTCAGTGTAATGGCAGGCTCCTACCTACTGCCAGGCAGGGAGGAGGAAAGGTGGAGATGGCCAGTACAGCACTCTGCAAGTGCTAATAAGTCCTTGGTAGGCTCAAGTGACAAAAGCTTGTGCAGGAAAGCTAAATTTTCCAACTTGTTTTTGACCTGAGTAACTGGTTTCATATGAAGAAATTCTTACGTGGTTGTTTCTTTCTCTTTTTTTTTTTTCTCTTTTTTTTTTTT